>OY978015.1:16375691-16835691 GCA_963854515.1 Pandemis heparana | reverse complement strand
TAACCTAACCTAACCTAACCTAACCTAACCTAACCTAACCTAACCTAACCTAACCTAACCTAACCTAACCTAACCTAACCTAACCTAACCTAACCTAACCTAACCTAACCTAACCTAACCTAACCTAACCTAACCTAACCTAACCTAACCTAACCTAACCTAACCTAACCTAACCTAACCTAACCTAACCTAACCTAACCTAACCTAACCTAACCTAACCTAACCTAACCTAACCTAACCTAACCTAACCTAACCTAACCTAACCTAACCTAACCTAACCTAACCTAACCTAACCTAACCTAACCTAACCTAACCTAACCTAACCTAACCTAACCTAACCTAACCTAACCTAACCTAACCTAACCTAACCTAACCTAACCTAACCTAACCTAACCTAACCTAACCTAACCTAACCTAACCTAACCTAACCTAACCTAACCTAACCTAACCTAACCTAACCTAACCTAACCTAACCTAACCTAACCTAACCTAACCTAACCTAACCTAACCTAACCTAACCTAACCTAACCTAACCTAACCTAACCTAACCTAACCTAACCTAACCTAACCTAACCTAACCTAACCTAACCTAACCTAACCTAACCTAACCTAACCTAACCTAACCTAACCTAACCTAACCTAACCTAACCTAACCTAACCTAACCTAACCTAACCTAACCTAACCTAACCTAACCTAACCTAACCTAACCTAACCTAACCTAACCTAACCTAACCTAACCTAACCTAACCTAACCTAACCTAACCTAACCTAACCTAACCTAACCTAACCTAACCTAACCTAACCTAACCTAACCTAACCTAACCTAACCTAACCTAACCTAACCTAACCTAACCTAACCTAACCTAACCTAACCTAACCTAACCTAACCTAACCTAACCTAACCTAACCTAACCTAACCTAACCTAACCTAACCTAACCTAACCTAACCTAACCTAACCTAACCTAACCTAACCTAACCTAACCTAACCTAACCTAACCTAACCTAACCTAACCTAACCTAACCTAACCTAACCTAACCTAACCTAACCTAACCTAACCTAACCTAACCTAACCTAACCTAACCTAACCTAACCTAACCTAACCTAACCTAACCTAACCTAACCTAACCTAACCTAACCTAACCTAACCTAACCTAACCTAACCTAACCTAACCTAACCTAACCTAACCTAACCTAACCTAACCTAACCTAACCTAACCTAACCTAACCTAACCTAACCTAACCTAACCTAACCTAACCTAACCTAACCTAACCTAACCTAACCTAACCTAACCTAACCTAACCTAACCTAACCTAACCTAACCTAACCTAACCTAACCTAACCTAACCTAACCTAACCTAACCTAACCTAACCTAACCTAACCTAACCTAACCTAACCTAACCTAACCTAACCTAACCTAACCTAACCTAACCTAACCTAACCTAACCTAACCTAACCTAACCTAACCTAACCTAACCTAACCTAACCTAACCTAACCTAACCTAACCTAACCTAACCTAACCTAACCTAACCTAACCTAACCTAACCTAACCTAACCTAACCTAACCTAACCTAACCTAACCTAACCTAACCTAACCTAACCTAACCTAACCTAACCTAACCTAACCTAACCTAACCTAACCTAACCTAACCTAACCTAACCTAACCTAACCTAACCTAACCTAACCTAACCTAACCTAACCTAACCTAACCTAACCTAACCTAACCTAACCTAACCTAACCTAACCTAACCTAACCTAACCTAACCTAACCTAACCTAACCTAACCTAACCTAACCTAACCTAACCTAACCTAACCTAACCTAACCTAACCTAACCTAACCTAACCTAACCTAACCTAACCTAACCTAACCTAACCTAACCTAACCTAACCTAACCTAACCTAACCTAACCTAACCTAACCTAACCTAACCTAACCTAACCTAACCTAACCTAACCTAACCTAACCTAACCTAACCTAACCTAACCTAACCTAACCTAACCTAACCTAACCTAACCTAACCTAACCTAACCTAACCTAACCTAACCTAACCTAACCTAACCTAACCTAACCTAACCTAACCTAACCTAACCTAACCTAACCTAACCTAACCTAACCTAACCTAACCTAACCTAACCTAACCTAACCTAACCTAACCTAACCTAACCTAACCTAACCTAACCTAACCTAACCTAACCTAACCTAACCTAACCTAACCTAACCTAACCTAACCTAACCTAACCTAACCTAACCTAACCTAACCTAACCTAACCTAACCTAACCTAACCTAACCTAACCTAACCTAACCTAACCTAACCTAACCTAACCTAACCTAACCTAACCTAACCTAACCTAACCTAACCTAACCTAACCTAACCTAACCTAACCTAACCTAACCTAACCTAACCTAACCTAACCTAACCTAACCTAACCTAACCTAACCTAACCTAACCTAACCTAACCTAACCTAACCTAACCTAACCTAACCTAACCTAACCTAACCTAACCTAACCTAACCTAACCTAACCTAACCTAACCTAACCTAACCTAACCTAACCTAACCTAACCTAACCTAACCTAACCTAACCTAACCTAACCTAACCTAACCTAACCTAACCTAACCTAACCTAACCTAACCTAACCTAACCTAACCTAACCTAACCTAACCTAACCTAACCTAACCTAACCTATTTTTTTTTTTTTTTTTTTTTTTTTTTTTTTTTTTTTTTTTTTTTTTTTTTTACGTGTGGGAAAATGCAACCTTATGCATCCAGCCCGGTACGGGATTACCGGGGGTATCTGGGGCTCTCCCGAGGCGTCAGGCATACCCAGTAAAAAAAAAAAAAAAAAAAAAAAAAAAAAAAAAAAAAAAAAAAAAAAAAAAAAAAAAAAAAAAAAAAAAAAAAAAAAAAAAACCACACGAAGTTCCCTCACGCGGCCGTGACGTAGGGCTGTGGGGAACGACTGGCATTCTACCGACATCAGCCCCACTGGCCCGCCCCGGGAATGGGGCTACCTCTCTGCAACACCTTGTGCAATGCGGGATTGGGAATTCCCGCCCTCCTCCGCAAGGTGCCGCTGGATTTTTTATAGAGGTTTACTCCTCTTAGTCACCGTAGCGACCCACGGCCTCGGCATTAGGAACACCGAGGTTACGTGTAGTCACGACAGGCACCGTAAGGCACCTCCGTCACAAAAGGGGTTACTCTCCGAGACGGAAAATGTCCCTTCAAGCAGCCCCACCCTCATAAAGTCCCGAAGGATCCCTCACGAGGGGGTTGCTCTCCAGCACGGAAAATGTGCCTTTGAGCCACCCCTTCCCACAGAAAAAGGGGTTGCTCTCCAGGACGGAAAATGTCCTTTTAAGCAGCCCCTGCCCTCATTGAGTCCCGAAGGATCCGTCACAATGCGGGGGTTGCTCTTCAGGACAGAAAATGTCCCTTCGAGCTACCCCCTCCCGCACAAGTCCCGAGGGACGCCGCCACAGTGAGAGTACCCTCCACGACGGGATTACCCGGCGTCACCCGCAAGTTTCACCGGGCGTTACCGCCATTTCGAGTGACCCCCATTGCCTCCCATGTCAGCAGTGCTCTCGTCGATTGCCAAGAACACGCCGTGGGACACACGAGGTTGTTTTCCAGGGTGGACGTTAACGGCCCTCTGCCCATCCACCCCTTCCAACAGCCCCGTCCACCGCACTCGGGGTTGCTTTCCAGGGGGTCGTTAACGGCCCTCTGCCCAACCGCCCCTTCCGACAACCCCATCCGCCACCACCATCATCACTACTGCTACTGTTACTATCAACGCACGAGGTTGCTTTCCAGGGGGTCGTTAACGGCCCTCTGCCCAACCGCCCCTTCCGACAACCCCATCCGCCACCACCATCACCACTACTGCTACTGTTACTATCCACGCACGAGGTTGCTTTCCAGGGGGTCGTTAACGGCCCTCTGCCCAACCGCCCCTTCCGACAACCCCATCCGCCACCACCATCACCACTACTGCTACTGTTACTATCCACGCACGAGGTTGCTTTCCAGGGGGTCGTTAACGGCCCTCTGCCCAACCGCCCCTTCCGACAACCCCATCCGCCACCACCATCACCACTACTGCTACTGTTACTATCCACGCACGAGGTTGCTTTCCAGGGGGTCGTTAACGGCCCTCTGCCCAACCGCCCCTTCCGACAACCCCATCCGCCACCACCATCACCACTACTGCTACTGTAACTATCCACGCACGAGGTTGCTTTCCAGGGGGTCGTTAACGGCCCTCTGCCCAACCGCCCCTTCCGACAACCCCATCCGCCACCACCATCACCACTACTGCTACTGTTACTATCTACGCACGAGGTTGCTTTCCAGGGTGGTTGTTAACGGCCCTCTGCCCAACCGCCCCTTCCAACAACCCCATCCGCCACCAACCCCCCCATCCGCCACCAGCGACCCCATCCAGCACCAACAGCTCCATCCACCACCAACAACCCCATCCGCCACCATCATCACCACTACTTCTACTGTTACTATCTACGCACGAGGTTGCTTTCCAGGGTGGTCGTTAACGGCCCTCAGCCCAACCGCCCCTTCCAACAGCCCCATCCGCCACCAGCGACCCCATCCAGCACCAACAGACCCTTCCGCCACCAACAACCCCATCCACCACCTACAACCCCATCCGCCACCAACAACTCCATCCGCCACCAACAGCTCCATTCGCCACCACATCACCACTACTGCTACTGTTACTATCTACACACGAGGTTGCTTTCCAGGGTGGTCGTTGACGGCCCTCAGCCCGACCGCCCCTTCCAACAACCCCATCCGCCACCATCATCACCACTACTACTACTGTTACTATCTACGCACGTGGTTGTTTTCCAAGACGGACGTTAACGGCCCTCAGCCCATCCGTCCCTTCCGACAACCCTGTCCGCCACCACCGTATACAGATATATACATAGATAATACACGGAATAGCCATCAATTGCTATTAATATCAATTGTTTACATAGGGTGTTCGATTCGATACATTAACAACACCATCATAAATGCTGACACTATTGGTGCTGACCACGGATTAATACTTATACTAGTATTAAGATTTTATGTCTAAACTAATCATAACATAGCATAGCATAGTACACTTCATATATATTACTTATTCTAGTACATGATTTAGGCATTATGTGCATGGATCCAGATCTACCGTCCACTCCTGCTTGCGTGTGACTGCGCGCCGCGCGCAGTACAAATTTTTAACACGTTGACGACAACTACTTCCTCGAGGGACGTCGTAGAGACCTGGCTTAGGCCTCGTTTCGTAGAACTCATCAATGCGCAGTGCGCTGCACCGCTCAAATTGTTATTTTCACTAAGGTTTTCACTCTATAATTGAAAAACTCCAAAAATTTCACTTTTTCTCACTTAAAACCATAACACTTTCACTTTTTGCACTTTCTAATAAAATAGTCGTCATGTGTAGCCGATTCCGCGTCTTTTGGTGTATATCACATCTACGTAGCTCAACGGAGTCACTGACCACGCATTATGTGGTTTAGTTTTTCAACCACCATGCCTCGATGGGACGTCGTAGAGACCTGGCTTAGGCCTCGTTTTGTAGAGCTCATCAATGCGCAGTGCGCTGCACCGCTCAAATTGTTATTTTCACTAAGGTTTTCACTCTATAATTGAAAAACTCCCAAAATTTCACTTTTTGTCACTTAAAACCATAACACTTTCACTTTTTGCACTTTCTAATAGTATAGTCGTCATGTGCAGCCGATTCCGCGTCTTTTGGTGTATATCACATCTGCGTAGCTCAACGGGGTCACTGACCACGCATTATGTGGTTTAGTTTTTCAACCACCATGCCTCGATGGGACGTCGTAGAGGCCTGGCTTAGGCCTCGTTTTGTAGGGCTCATCAATGCGCAGTGCGCTGCACCGCTCAAATTGTTATTTTCACTAAGGTTTTCACTCTATAATTGAAAAACTCCCAAAATTTCACTTTTTCTCACTTAAAACCATAACACTTTCACTTTTCCACTTTCTAATAGTATAGGTGTCATGTGTAGCCGATTCCGCGTCTTTTGGTGTATATCACATCTACGTAGCTCAACGGGTCACTGACCACGCATTATGTGGTTTAGTTTTTCAACCACCATGCCTCGATGGGACGTCGTAGAGACCTGGCTTAGGCCTCGTTTTGTAGGGCTCATTAATGCGCAGTGCGCTGCACCACTTAAATTGTTATTTTCACTAAGGTTTTCACTCTATAATTGAAAAACTCCCAAAATTTCACTTTTTCTCACTTAAAATCATAATACTTTCACTTTTGCACTTTCTAATAGTATAGTCGTCATGTGCAGGTGATTCCACGTCTTTTGATGTATATCACATCTGCGTAGCTCAACGGGGTCACTGACCACGCATTATGTGGTTTAGTTTTTCAACCACCATGCCTCGATGGGACGTCGTAGAGACCTGGCTTAGGCCTCGATTTGTAGGGCTCATCAATGCGCAGTGCGCTGCACCGCTCAATTTGTTGTTTTCGCTAAGGTTTTCACTCTATTATTGAAAAACTCCCAAAATTTCACTTTTTTCCACTTAAAACCATAACACTTTCACTTTTTGCATTTACAATAGTATAATCGTCATGCGCAGCCAATTCCGCGTCTTTTGATATATATCACATCTGCGTAGCTCAACGGGATCACTAACCACGCATCACGTGGTTTTTAGTTTTTCAACCACCATGCCTCGATGGGACGTCGTAGAGACCTGGCTTAGGCCTTGTTTTGTAGGCCTCGTCAGTGCGCAGTGCGCTGCACCTCGCGAATTCTTGATTTCACTCAGATTTCCACTCCACAATTAAAAAACTCGAAAACTTCACTTTTCCCCACTTAAATATTTGACACTTCCACTTTCGCACTTGAAAAAGGTACAGTTGTGTACGCGATTCAATTCCGCATCTTTTGATATGTCACACGCCTGGAGACCCCCCCCCCCCCCCGACCCCCGCGGCCAACAAGGCACTCACCCCGCGCGGCGCGCAAACACAGTTTACATACCTATGTAGCTACATACAGATCATCACCATCATCATCATCATCATTAATATCATCGTCCTCGTCTGTGCCACCCAGGGCGGGGGGGGGTGGAGCATGGGCTGCCAGTAATTAGTTAAATTATTATGTGAAGCTATAATAACAATAATAAAACATACACAACGCATGATTTCACAGCTCGGTACCCAGACATCATCATCATCATCGTTATTATCATCATCATCCACGCACCCACCCAGGAGCAAGCGCCGCCAATTAAGTCAGGTTGCTAAGTAAAATTATATATTTTATATTAAACAATAAACAATAATATATTTACACTAACGCGTGATTTATATAGTTACATGCCCATCAATTTCATCATCATCATCATCATCGTCATCATCATCGTCATCATCATCGTCATCATCATCATCATCATCATCATCGTCATCGTCATCTGCAGAACCCATAGGAGGTATGGGCCACCAGTAATTACTTACGTAGTTACATATTTTAAAGAACAACAAACAAGCAGTCAAACAAACAAACAAACAAATCCATCCTAAATAATACAATAGTTGTATGTAACTACAATATTAATTAATTAGTTATCAAATTCATCAATTTGCTATGAAATCAGTCGTAGGTACGATAACACAAGATAGCGTGATAACGCGCGATAAGACGCTCCGCCCATGCCCCGCCCATGTCACGCCTACTTGCAACTATAGTGTGTTCAATGAGACGCGCCAACCATGCGACCAAGCCGCCATATTGAAATTATTTTAAGTGATGTATTAATTAGCAATGATATTTTGACTAGCTAGCGATGCTTGTTCACACATTTAGCAAGCCTCGCAGAACTCTACGCGTCCCATCATGAAATCAGTCGCTTCTCAAGTATATTATCTCGATTTCTTTTGGATTAAGCAATGATCTGTAATTGTGAGTTTAACTGACATATAAGATATTAATATTGGACCAATAGCCACCACCAAAAAAGTAAAATAGTGTTATAATTTGTTAAACTTTGGTAATGCGTCCGCTTACATGACGAGACGCGCAAAAATGAACAGACTATAGGCATATGTTCATCCTAATTCGAATTTGGGGTGCCCAGGCCCGTCTCGAGCTAGAGCAGGGGAGTTGCTTTAGAAAAAGATGCTTTACTCAGAAACTAATGCTCAGAAAAGTCTGAAATTTGGAATATATGATCTTTATTAGATGAGCTATAATATGCAATTAAAAATTCGGAGGTAGCATGTTAACTTTGCGAGTTATAAGGGGGAGAAGTTAAGAGGCATTAACTACCAACCGAGTAGCAAAAGGGGGGGGGGGCGCAGCTCCCGTACACTAAGGTAGAATCTATTTAGACCTAGGTTACTAATTTCAGCAAAAATCTTGTATTTGAAGCGAGATAGAAGTGTTTAAACTTACACTAAAATTTCAACGTCCCATAATTTTAAATACGTTTTAAACATAGAAATAATTAGGCTACAGAGTTGGGACCAACATAGATCTTATTTTTAGACATAGTCTAATCTTAAACAGTTTAAAAATTTTGAAAAAAGTCAAAGGGAAAAAAGGCAAAAATGGAATTATAATTACGTAAATAGTCTCCGAAGCGGGGACCTGTTTCAGATAAAATTACTTTACTCAAAAACTACAGCTTAGAAAAATCTGAAATTTGGAATATATGATCTCTAATAAGTGGGCTATCGAACGCAATTGTCAAAATGGGGGGTAACAGATCTACTTTAAGAGATAGAAGGGGGGGAAAGTTGACTGACCTGAAGTGGGTTTTTCGAAGCTCGATATCTCAGCTTCCCTTTGACTTTTTTCAACTCTGAAAACTGATCCGTGGTCAGCTTAGTGTCCCTCACAAGGCTGTATATTCGGAATCAACCGAAAAGCTCCGACTCAAAAGCTCGTGGCCGCGTGGATTTGGTTTTTTGGGTATTGTGCTTTATTGGTTCATCAGAAAAATCTGAACGAGGTATCAAATGAAAGGTCTTGAAGAGACGGATACGCACACACCAAAAAACCATCACCTCAAGGCGACTAATCGAGCAGCGTTTCACTTTGAAGATTTTGCACATCACAAATTTCACTTTTCTCCCACTTTGTACTTCGAGGATCACTCTGAGGAACTTGACACTTACACCGTTAGATGCGGAACGTCACTCCGCATCTTTTGATGCATAAATCACTGAAATCGGCCGTAAAAAGCCTATTTTTCCGATTTTTCGAGCGCGGAGCGTCGGATTTTCGTGGCGATCGGAGCAGCGGCCGGCTCGGAACTCCGAACCTTTTTTTTTTTTTTTTTTTTTTTTTTTTAACGCAGTGAAAACTCTTTACGAGTACCCCAGGGCCCGGGGGGACCCGGGGGTTATGTGGGACTCTCTCCCCCGTCCTCTCTCCCTGCGGAGAGGGGAGGGGGGAGCATACCCACTAAAAACACTGCGGCATTGTCCGCTTGCCGGGTTTAGGAAGGCGCCGTGGGATCCCGAAGATTCGAGCCGACGACGCCCCCCGGCTGCCCCGGCTTTCGCCAGGGCCACCCGCACCAAGGAGGGAGGGGTCGCAATGCTTCGACTCCCCCCCCAGACGTATAGGACCGTGCAATGCGAGCGAAGGGCCCCCGCCCCCCGCCCGCTGGCCCCACTAGGGGTTCAGGCGGGCAGCAAACTGCCGCCGCCTTCGCCCCGTTCGTCTGCGCCGGAACGGGGGCGCATGGACGTCCTCCTCGCGCTCCCGTTCCTCGGCCTCCTTTTGAAGCATTACTGCTTCACAAAAGGAGGCCACCTCCTCCCAGGACTCGTCACCCCCAAGCACAGCCTCGACTATGCTGTGGAGCGACAAGTCCGTACGTCCAATGGCCGCCATGAGCTGGCCTCGCTCATAGTCCCAGCAGGGGCATTCCTCCAGCGTGTGCTGGGCCGTGTCGTCCGGGGCGCCACAGTTATAGCACTCCGCAGTGGCCTCCCTGCCAATGCGGTGCAAATAGTGGCCGAAGCACCCATGGCCAGTTAGGACCTGGACGAGTCTATACGTCAGTGACCCGCCCTGTCGGTCCAGCCATGAGTCCATCGAGGGGAGGATTGCCGCTATGGTCCTCGTTCCATAGCGGGAACCCTCCAGCTCGTGCTTCCACCTATCCCTCATACGCCTTGCGGCAGTTCGGCGGGCGTGTAGGAGTTCCTGCGGGGCCGGCCGTTCCCCTCTCGCCAAGGCAGCCTTCTGCTCCCTATATGTCTCCGCCATGGTGGAGGCGTCTATGTCCCATGGCGGAGTTCCGGCTAATAGGCAGGCAGCCATGTGCGCCACCGTGACATACGCCTTTATAACACGGATGGCGCACACCCTCTGAGGCCGTCGGAGCAGGGCCTTCGTTCGCTCCTTCAGCCGATCAGCCCATATTGGCGCCCCATAAAGTGCCATGCTGCGGACGACGTTAGTGTAGAGCCTTCTACACAAGGCTCCCGGACCTCCCTCGTTTGGCATCAGTTTAGCCAGTGCCGACGCGGTTCCAATCAATTTGGGGCCAAGCCTCACAAAGTGCTCATGGAAGTCCCACTTTCTGTCCAGGACAAGGCCAAGATACTTCATGTTGGCCTTGACCTGGACAGATTCACCTCGTATCGGGAGTATTGTCCCAGCCGGAATGCGCCATCTCGGGGCCCCAAACACCATGGCGTCAGTTTTGTGGACGGCCACCTCTAGACCGAGCGCCCTGATGCGGTCTACAACCAGCTCGGTTGCGACCGTCGCCCGACGAAGAGTTTCGTCAATTTCCTTCCCCCGCACGACCACGAGGGTGTCATCGGCGTAACAAATCGTGGCCATGCGGGGAAGCTGTACACCACGGATTACCCAGTCGAACCCCAGGTTCCACAGCAGGGGGCCGAGTACGGAACCCTGGGGCACGCCGCAGGCCATGGGCCAACTCTTGCGCCTGCCACCTTGGTCGCAGAGCACTACCCTCCCCTCAAGGTAGTGCCCCACGATCCTCTGCAGGTACTCCGGTAGGCGGTAGTACCGGAGGGACTCCTTGATAACTGCATAGGGGAGGGTGCCAAAAGCGTTGGCAATATCAAGAGATACCGCCACCACTCCCTCCCCTTTGCTAGTCGCCAGATCGCAGCAGTCTTTGAGCGTCTGCAGCGCGTCTATTGTCGACCGGCCAGCCCTGAAGCCGAACTGCCGGTCCGACAAATCTGGGCCCTCCTGCCGCATATGTGTGCGGATTCGGGACGCGATTATCCGCTCCAGGGCCTTCCCGACTTCGTCCAGAAGAACTATGGGTCGGTGACCCGAGGGCGAGTCCGGCGAGCGTCCGGGCTTCGGTATCAAAACCAGCCGCCCTTCTTTCCACGCTTTGGGGAAGCGCCCCACCTCCAAACACTCATCGTAAAGGTCTCTGAGGCGCCCCCCCAGATGCTTCAGGGCGACGGCTACAACCCTTGCCGGTACTCCGTCTGGCCCTGGGGACTTTTTACAGACTCTGAGCCGGTCGACGACCATCATCCATTCGTCGTCATTTACCCTTCTTGGGACTTCGTGCTCGATGGACTCTTCCGAAGGGGCCGACATCCTTGGAGGGTCAAAGTCCGGCGCCGCTGGGAACAAGGCCTCCACTACCCTGTTGAGGAGTTCCGGCTCCAAGGAATCCATGGGGGGTGCGCGCTTCATCTTGTTCCGTACCATTTTGTACGGGCGCCCCCAGGGATCCTTGTCGAGAGTGGCCAGGAACTCCTCGTGAGCCACATCCTTGGCCTTGGCTATGGCAATTTGGAGCGCCTCCTTTGCGTCCTTCAAGGCCCTGTGAAGGCGCTCCTCTTCCTCAGCCGTGTGCTGCCTTCTCCGCCTGCAGTGGGTGTAAGCTCGGCGAGCGCGGTTGCTGGTGGCTCGGAGAGCTGCAATCTCATCCGACCACCAGTATACCCTCGGCTTGGCCGGCATTTTCCGGAACCGAGGCATGGCGGCGTCGCAGACCGCAGTGAGCGATTCGCGAAAACGAACCGCCTTCTCATCCACCCCCAAGGTGTTAGCTGGGGGGGCACACCACGTTTCCACCACTGCGGCCTCCTCCGCCATTCCCGCGTCAAAATGGGTGATCACCCACCGCGGGAAGCTCGTCCTCCCACTCGCCGGTGGCTGCGACTGCGGCAGCGGCGAGGCGGAGACCCTCATCCGAATGTACAAGTGGTCGGAGAGGGTCTCCACGTCCCCCAGGACGCGCCAGTCCGCAATCCGTGTGGCTAGGGCGGGGGTCGCGAACGTTACGTCCACGATGGACCCCCCCTGCCGACGTACACACGTGTTGGCGCTGCCCTGGTTTAGGACCTCTAGCCCGGCAGCCACCACCCAGTCTCCAAGCGCAGCCCCTTTTAGGTCTGTAATGGGGGATCCCCACGCGGCGCTCTTGGCGTTGAGGTCCCCCATCACTATTACCTGCGCCGGGGCAGCTCTTCCCACGACTCTTGCCAGACCTTCGAGGAATGCCTCAAAGTCAGACAGTGACTTATTGGGGGAGAAGTACACCCCAACTACAGCGACTCCACCCCATTTCACTGCCACATACCCTGGCCCATTCTCAATTAGGGAAAGGGGGGGAAACTGTCCAGCCGTGGGTACTACCACTGCCACTGTCCCGTCTGTGTCCCCAGCCCAGTTGGGTTGGGGGGGAATCCCGTCTGTGTCCCCAGCCCAGTTGGGTTGGGGGGGGCGGAACTCCGAACCTAACCTAACCTAACCTAACCTAACCTAACCTAACCTAACCTAACCTAACCTAACCTAACCTAACCTAACCTAACCTAACCTAACCTAACCTAACCTAACCTAACCTTTTTTTTTTTTTTTTTTTTTTTTTTTTTTTTTTTTAACGCAGTGAAAACTCTTTACGAGTACCCCAGGGCCCGGGGGGACCCGGGGGTTATGTGGGACTCTCTCCCCCGTCCTCTCTCCCTGCGGAGAGGGGAGGGGGGAGCATACCCACTAAAAACACTGCGGCATTGTCCGCTTGCCGGGTTTAGGAAGGCGCCGTGGGATCCCGAAGATTCGAGCCGACGACGCCCCCCGGCTGCCCCGGCTTTCGCCAGGGCCACCCGCACCAAGGAGGGAGGGGTCGCAATGCTTCGACTCCCCCCCCAGACGTGTAGGACCGTGCAATGCGAGCGAAGGGCCCCCGCCCCCCGCCCGCTGGCCCCACTAGGGGTTCAGGCGGGCAGCAAACTGCCGCCGCCTTCGCCCCGTTCGTCTGCGCCGGAACGGGGGCGCATGGACGTCCTCCTCGCGCTCCCGTTCCTCGGCCTCCTTTTGAAGCATTATTGCTTCACAAAAGGAGGCCACCTCCTCCCAGGACTCGTCGCCCCCAAGCATAGCCTCGACTATGCTGTGGAGCGACAAGTCCGTACGTCCAATGGCCGCCATGAGCTGGCCTCGCTCATAGTCCCAGCAGGGGCATTCCTCCAGCGTGTGCTGGGCCGTGTCGTCCGGGGCGCCACAGTTATAGCACTCCGCAGTGGCCTCCCTGCCAATGCGGTGCAAATAGTGGCCGAAGCACCCATGGCCAGTTAGGACCTGGACGAGTCTATACGTCAGTGACCCGCCCTGTCGGTCCAGCCATGAGTCCATCGAGGGGAGGATTGCCGCTATGGTCCTCGTTCCATAGCGGGAACCCTCCAGCTCGTGCTTCCACCTATCCCTCATACGCCTTGCGGCAGTTCGGCGGGCGTGTAGGAGTTCCTGCGGGGCCGGCCGTTCCCCTCTTGCCAAGGCAGCCTTCTGCTCCCTATATGTCTCCGCCATGGTGGAGGCGTCTATGTCCCATGGCGGAGTTCCGGCTAATAGGCAGGCAGCCATGTGCGCCACCGTGACATACGCCTTTATAACACGGATGGCGCACACCCTCTGAGGCCGTCGGAGCAGGGCCTTCGTTCGCTCCTTCAGCCGATCAGCCCATATTGGCGCCCCATAAAGTGCCATGCTGCGGACGACGTTAGTGTAGAGCCTTCTACACAAGGCTCCCGGACCTCTCTCGTTTGGCATCAGTTTAGCCAGTGCCGACGCGGTTCCAATCAATTTGGGGCCAAGCCTCACAAAGTGCTCATGGAAGTCCCACTTTCTGTCCAGGACAAGGCCAAGATACTTCATGTTGGCCTTGACCTGGACAGATTCACCTCGTATCGGGAGTATTGTCCCAGCCGGAATGCGCCATCTCGGGGCCCCAAACACCATGGCGTCAGTTTTGTGGACGGCCACCTCTAGACCGAGCGCCCTGATGCGGTCTACAACCAGCTCGGTTGCGACCGTCGCCCGACGAAGAGTTTCGTCAATTTCCTTCCCCCGCACGACCACGAGGGTGTCATCGGCGTAACAAATCGTGGCCATGCGGGGAAGCTGTACACCACGGATTACCCAGTCGAACCCCAGGTTCCACAGCAGGGGGCCGAGTACGGAACCCTGGGGCACGCCGCAGGCCATGGGCCAACTCTTGCGCCTGCCACCTTGGTCGCAGAGCACTACCCTCCCCTCAAGGTAGTGCCCCACGATCCTCTGCAGGTACTCCGGTAGGCGGTAGTACCGGAGGGACTCCTTGATCACTGCATAGGGGAGGGTGCCAAAAGCGTTGGCGATATCAAGAGATACCGCCACCACTCCCTCCCCTTTGCTAGTCGCCAGATCGCAGCAGTCTTTGAGCGTCTGCAGCGCGTCTATTGTCGACCGGCCAGCCCTGAAGCCGAACTGCCGGTCCGACAAATCTGGGCCCTCCTGCCGCATATGTGTGCGGATTCGGGACGCGATTATCCGCTCCAGGGCCTTCCCGACTTCGTCCAGAAGAACTATGGGTCGGTGACCCGAGGGCGAGTCCGGCGAGCGTCCGGGCTTCGGTATCAAAACCAGCCGCCCTTCTTTCCACGCTTTGGGGAAGCGCCCCACCTCCAAACACTCATCGTAAAGGTCTCTGAGGCGCCCCCCCAGATGCTTCAGGGCGACGGCTACAACCCTTGCCGGTACTCCGTCTGGCCCTGGGGACTTTTTACAGACTCTGAGCCGGTCGACGACCATCATCCATTCGTCGTCATTTACCCTTCTTGGGACTTCGTGCTCGATGGACTCTTCCGAAGGGGCCGACATCCTTGGAGGGTCAAAGTCCGGCGCCGCTGGGAACAAGGCCTCCACTACCCTGTTGAGGAGTTCCGGCTCCAAGGAATCCATGGGGGGTGCGCGCTTCATCTTGTTCCGTACCATTTTGTACGGGCGCCCCCAGGGATCCTTGTCGAGAGTGGCCAGGAACTCCTCGTGAGCCACATCCTTGGCCTTGGCTATGGCAATTTGGAGCGCCTCCTTTGCGTCCTTCAAGGCCCTGTGAAGGCGCTCCTCTTCCTCAGCCGTGTGCTGCCTTCTCCGCCTGCAGTGGGTGTAAGCTCGGCGAGCGCGGTTGCTGGTGGCTCGGAGAGCTGCAATCTCATCCGACCACCAGTATACCCTCGGCTTGGCCGGCATTTTCCGGAACCGAGGCATGGCGGCGTCGCAGACCGCAGTGAGCGATTCGCGAAAACGAACCGCCTTCTCATCCACCCCCAAGGTGTTAGCTGGGGGGGCACACCACGTTTCCACCACTGCGGCCTCCTCCGCCATTCCCGCGTCAAAATGGGTGATCACCCACCGCGGGAAGCTCGTCCTCCCACTCGCCGGTGGCTGCGACTGCGGCAGCGGCGAGGCGGAGACCCTCATCCGAATGTACAAGTGGTCGGAGAGGGTCTCCACGTCCCCCAGGACGCGCCAGTCCGCAATCCGTGTGGCTAGGGCGGGGGTCGCGAACGTTACGTCCACGATGGACCCCCCCTGCCGACGTACACACGTGTTGGCGCTGCCCTGGTTTAGGACCTCTAGCCCGGCAGCCACCACCCAGTCTCCAAGCGCAGCCCCTTTTAGGTCTGTAATGGGGGATCCCCACGCGGCGCTCTTGGCGTTGAGGTCCCCCATCACTATTACCTGCGCCGGGGCAGCTCTTCCCACGACTCTTGCCAGACCTTCGAGGAATGCCTCAAAGTCAGACAGTGACTTATTGGGGGAGAAGTACACCCCAACTACAGCGACTCCACCCCATTTCACTGCCACATACCCTGGCCCATTCTCAATTAGGGAAAGGGGGGGAAACTGTCCAGCCGTGGGTACTACCACTGCCACTGTCCCGTCTGTGTCCCCAGCCCAGTTGGGTTGGGGGGGAGCAAAATAAGGCTCCGCAACCACCGCCATTGCCAGACCCCACTCCGCCATGACCTGCATGAGCAGATCTTGAGCGCGGGCGGAGTGGTTCAGGTTGCTCTGTAGGATATCTAAATGCTGGTGTACTGGCATTTAGATATCCATACAGTTTTCCTCATTTGTTCCCTTTGAGGGAGCTTCAGAACTTTGAGGGGCCTTCTGCCCGTCATCGCGTCCCTTTGTGGGAGGGGGAGCACATGAGTGCCCTCCCATCACATGACCCGCCGGACGTTTCGCCTGATGACATACCCCGCAGAAGGGGTCAGCCGTACAGTCTGCAGCCTTATGTCCCGGCCTTGAGCACCGGAAGCATAGGTCCCCCCTTTCAACCGCTGATGGGCATAGTGCCCTTGTGTGTCCCGTCCCCATGCAGCGGTAGCACCGCATTGGCTGGGGCTCAAGGGCCGTTACCCTGGCCGCCGACCAGCCGACCAACAGTTTCCCGACTTGCACTAGTGATTTGGCAGTCGTCACCGGACATCGCACCAGTACTGACCCAGTGCCGTTCGTCAGTAGCCGGATTGGGCCTACCCTCACCTGCTCAATTGAGCAGCCACCCTTCAGGACTACTGCTGTCCTGACATCCTCCGCAGTTACCGACTCATCGAAGCCGGTAACTCGGAGGTCTGCCGTCCTGTACGGTCTGTTTACTGTAGCCACTTCCCCTATGACCCGCCTGATTCTCTCAGCCAGGTCGTCCGCAATTCGGCCACTATCGGCACCAGGGACCTCAATCAGACGACCTCCAGTGGCCGACTTGCGGATCCTCACGCTCTCGAGGCCCACGTCTGCGAGTTGAAGCGACGCTGTGGCCCTCTGCATTGCTTGCAGGTAGGTCGCGTCAGTCTCCGGCTTGAGCGTGATGACCACGGCTGAGCTCTTAGGGGCCGCTAGCTTTCTTGGCCCGGCTGGTTTTTTACTAGCGGCTAGTGCGGCTTGTGGATTCTTCTTGGACTTGGATTTCCTCTTGACCACCTCGGTCCAAGAAGACTCCATGTTAGGCTGCATTGCTTTCGAGGTGGAGGGAGCCGGCTCTGGAGACGTCTGGGTCTTTGATTGGCCCTTTGATGCCGCCTTTGTTTTAGGCTGAGCCGCAGGATTGGCCTTAGCCTGAGTCTGAGCCTTTGGCTGGGACTTAGGCTTGGCTTTAACCTGCGTCTTTGGTGTCTCCCGTCGGGGTTCGGGCTGACTTGCCGAGCGGCCATCGGCCGTCTTCCTCCTCTTTGGGGCCTCTTGGGTTCGGCTTGCCCTGTCCGCTGCAAGCGGCGGGCGCATGATAGGCTCCGGGGGCAGGCGTGCCTCCACTGCCTCAAGACGAGCATTTATCATGTTCCCCAAGCTGAGGAACAGCTCCCTGGAATGGACTGCCAATGCCTCTTGCAGTCCATCAGGGAGTCCCGGGATCGCGGGTTGGGCGTTCCCCCGACGCTCCGAGAATGCGGTGCGCAGCGCCTTGGTCTCCTCCGTGAGTAAGGCCAGCTGCTCTCGCATCCTCTTGTTATCCGCCTTGAGCTTGCGGATCTCTTCGCTCTCAACGCGGCCGTCGAGAGCCTCCATGCACTGGAGAATCTCTCGGCAGGCCGCGTTTATGTTTTTCCGCACCACTCCATTTAAGTTGCCCGATTTGGCAGCTTCGGAAAGCACAAGGGATGCCGCCTTGCGAGCACACTCTACCACCCCGGCTTCATCGGACACCAAACGGTCATTCTCCGAAGCCGGGCTGCGCCCGCTAGGCCGCTGGTGGCGGGAGTCGTCCTCGTCCTCGTCCTCGGACGCGTCGACCATCGTTACGGGGCGAACAGGGCTCCGATCCCTCTTAGTGCATTTTCTGTTCCCTTGCGAGAGGGAACGCAGTGCTGGGAACTCCAGGCGGAAGGATTTAATTTTGTCCGCCTGGGAGCGAAAGTCCTCGTCGTAGTTCCGCAATTTGGCCTTGGCGGCAGCCAGCCCAGAGTAAGCTCCGAACCCTGAAGGCGTGCGCCCTCTGGCTGAGCTTTTTGCTTTTGGGGAGAACGCGCCCTCCCCAATAGAGGTTCCCTCCATGGTCACCCTCTTGATTGGGTCGGACACCAACTCCATGGCGTCCGAAAACCCATCGCCTCCGCTGTCTGCCATTTTCCACTCTTCCCCCTCAATGGGAGAGCGGAAAAAACCGTAAGAATAATTTGCCCCTTGATGGGGCAGGTCCCCTAAAAATACCAGGGGTCAAAGAGGAAATTAAGGCTTTGCCTCAATTTCCCCCTTTTCCCGGGAGGTTCGGGTCCAGAAAGTGGTTCAAAACGATAGGGCTAGGCCACCCCTAACGTTCGAGACCACTCTGGGATTTTTCCGAAGAAAATCCAAATTTCCCCCTTTTTCCCCGGCCAAAAATATAAATTTTTGGTCTTGCGAGTTCCCACAAGCCTCCTCTCACATACACACACTAGGGCGAAAATTTCACCAAAAGGTGTTATTTCGGCGAAATTTAAAAAATTCGTATCTCCGTACACGACGGAGATACCCACCCACAACTCAAGCCGGAAATATTGTGCTCGACGAGCCCTATCTACTGACGCCAAAAACAGAATTTTTGGACGTCAACTGACTGCGTTATGAATTTTCGAAAAGATTGCCCTGACACTTTCTTAGGCGCTATTATGAAGAAAAGTGCAGGCGCAAAGCGTTTTTCAAAAATTCATAACTCGGTAACCGCTTATTGCTAACGATGCTAATTAGCAGGGTAATAACTTCAGCCCCAACTCTACCCACCACAAAAATTTGGTGGGGGTAGGTCCACGGGTATGGAAGTTATTAGACGCCGAATAGTAAAAGTTAGCAAAATGTTTGCATTTATTTTTTCAAAGTGCAAAATCAGTAATCCGTTAATAACAAAGCCAAATCACAAGTTAGGAAGAAGATCGAAGTAGGGGAAGAAAGCCAAGGTCGTTTACTATCCACTACAAACAAAATATTCCGCAAATCGCAAGGCTAACCGCTAAGTAACATCAACTTTTGCCTTAACCTAACCTAACCTAACCTAACCTAACCTAACCTAACCTAACCTAACCTAACCTAACCTAACCTAACCTTTTTTTTTTTTTTTTTTTTTTTTTTTTTTTTTTTTAACGCAGTGAAAACTCTTTACGAGTACCCCAGGGCCCGGGGGGACCCGGGGGTTATGTGGGACTCTCTCCCCCGACCTCTCTCCCTGCGGAGAGGGGAGAGGGGAGCCTACCCACTAAAAACACTGCGGCATTGTCCGCTTGCCGGGTTTAGGAAGGCGCCGTGGGATCCCGAAGATTCGAGCCGACGACGCCCCCCGGCTGCCCCGGCTTTCGCCAGGGCCACCCGCACCAAGGAGGGAGGAGTCGCAATGCTTCGACTCCCCCCCCAGACGTGTAGGACCGTGCAATGCGAGCGAGGGGCCCCCGCCCCCCGCCCGCTGGTCCCACTAGGGGTTCAGGCGGGCAGCAAACTGCCGCCGCCTTCGCCCCGTTCGTCTGCGCCGGAACGGGGGCGCATGGACGTCCTCCTCGCGCTCCCGTTCCTCGGCCTCCTTTTGGAGCATTATTGCTTCACAAAAGGAGGCCACCTCCTCCCAGGACTCGTCACCCCCAAGCATAGCCTCGACTATGCTGTGGAGCGACAAGTCCGTACGTCCAATGGCCGCCATGAGCTGGCCTCGCTCATAGTCCCAGCAGGGGCATTCCTCCAGCGTGTGCTGGGCCGTGTCGTCCGGGGCGCCACAGTTATAGCACTCCGCAGTGGCCTCCCTGCCAATGCGGTGCAAGTAGTGGCCGAAGCACCCATGGCCTGTTAGGACCTGGACGAGTCGGTAGGAAAGCGACCCGCCCTGTCGGTCCAGCCATGGGTCCAACGAGGGGAGGATTGCCGCTATGGTCCTCGTTCCATAGCGGGAACCCTCCAGCTCGCTTTTCCACCGGTCACGCATTCTTCTCTGGGCCTGTCGGCGGGCGTGCAGCAGCTCCTGCGGGGCCGGCCGTTCCCCTCTCGCCAAGGCAGCCTTCTGCTCCCTATGTGTCTCCGCCATGGTGGAGGCATCTATGTCCCATGGCGGAGTACCGGCTAGTAGGCAGGCAGCCATGTGCGCCACCGTGACATATGCCTTTATGACACGGATGGCGCACACCCTCTGAGGCCGTCGGAGCAGGGCCTTGGTCTTTTCCTTCAGCCGGTCCGCCCATATTGGCGCCCCGTAGAGCGCCATGCTGCGGACGACATTCGTGTAGAGCCTTCTACACAAGGCTCCTGGACCTCCCTCATTTGGCATTAGTTTAGCCAGCGCCGACGCGGTTCCGATCAACTTGGGGCCGAGCCGCACAAAGTGCTCGTGGAAATCCCACTTTCTGTCCAGGACAAGACCAAGATATTTCATGTTGGCCTTGACCTGGACAGATTCACCTCGTATTGGGAGCACTGCTCCAGCCGGAACGCGCCATCTAGGGGCCCCAAACACCATGGCGTCGGTTTTGTGGACGGCCACCTCTAGGCCGAGCGCCCTGATGCGGTCTACAACCAGCTCAGTTGCAACCGTTGCCCGTCGGAGGGTTTCGTCAACTTCTTTTCCACGCACAACCACAAGCGTGTCGTCAGCGTAGCAAATTGTGGCCATGCGGGGAAGCTGGACGCCACGGATCACCCAATCGAACCCCAGGTTCCATAACAAGGGGCCGAGTACGGAACCCTGGGGCACGCCGCAGGCCATGGGCCAGCTCTTGCGCCTGCCTCCTTGATCGCAGAGCACTACCCTCCCCTCAAGGTAGTGCCCTACGATCCTTTGCAAGTACTCCGGTAGGCGGTAGTACCGGAGTGATTCCCTGATTACTGCGTAGGGGAGGGTGCCAAAAGCGTTGGCGATATCGAGAGACACCGCCACCACTCCCTCCCCTTTGCTGGTTGCCAGATCGCAACAGTCTTTCAGGGTCTGCAACGCGTCTATTGTCGACCGGCCAGCCCTGAAGCCGAATTGCCGGTCCGACAATTCTGGGCCCTCTTGCCGCATATGTGCGCGGATTCGGGATGCGATTATCCGCTCCAGAGCCTTCCCGACTTCGTCCAGGAGGACTATGGGTCGGTGACCCGATGGCGAGTCCGGCGAACGTCCGGGCTTCGGTATTAGAACCAGCCGCCCTTCTTTCCACGCTTTGGGGAAGCGCCCCTCCTCCAAACACTCATCGTAGAGGTCTCTGAGGCGCCCCCCCAGATGCTTCAGGGCGACGGCTACAACCCTCGCTGGTACACCGTCTGGCCCTGGGGACTTTTTGCAGACCCTGAGTCGGTCGACGACCATCATCCACTCGTCGTCGTTAACTGGTCTTGGAGCTTCGTGCTCCGTTGACTCCTCCGAAGGGGCCGACATCCTTGGAGGGTCAAAGTCCGGCGCCGCTGGGAACAAGGCCTCCACTACCCTGTTGAGGAGTTCCGGCTCCAAGGAATCCATGGGGGGTGCGCGCTTCATCTTGTTCCGTACCATTTTGTACGGGCGCCCCCAGGGATCCTTGTCGAGAGTGGCCAGGAACTCCTCGTGAGCCACATCCTTGGCCTTGGCTATGGCAATTTGGAGCGCCTCCTTTGCGTCCTTCAAGGCCCTGTGAAGGCGCTCCTCTTCCTCAGCCGTGTGCTGCCGTCTCCGCCTGCAGTGGGTGTAAGCTCGGCGAGCGCGGTTGCTGGTGGCTCGGAGAGCTGCAATCTCATCCGACCACCAGTATACCCTCGGCTTGGCCGGCATTTTCCGGAACCGAGGCATGGCGGCGTCGCAGACCGCAGTGAGCGATTCGCGAAAACGAACCGCCTTCTCATCCACCCCCAAGTTGTTTGCTGGGGGGGCACACCACGTTTCCACCACTGCGGCCTCCTCCGCCATTCCCGCGTCAAAATGGGTGATCACCCACCGCGGGAAGCTCGTCCTCCCACTCGCCGGTGGCTGCGACTGCGGCAGCGACGAGGCGGAGACCCTCATCCGAATGTACAAGTGGTCGGAGAGGGTCTCCACGTCCCCCAGGACGCGCCAGTCCGCAATCCGTGTGGCTAGGGCGGGGGTCGCGAACGTTACGTCCACGATGGACCCCCCCTGCCGACGTACACATGTGTTGGCGTTGCCCTGGTTTAGGACCTCTAGCCCGGCAGCCACCACCCAGTCTCCAAGCGCAGCCCCTTTTAGGTCTGTGACAGGGGAACCCCACGCGGCGCTCTTGGCGTTGAGATCCCCCATCACTATTACCTGCGCCGGGGCAGCCCTTCCGACTACACGTCCTAAATTCTCGAGGAAAGCCTCAAAATCGGACAATGGCTTATTGGGGGAGAAGTACACCCCAACGACGGCCACTCCACCCCATTTCACCACCACATACCCTGGCCCATTCTCCAATAGGGAGAGGGGAGGGAACTGGCCAGCCGTGGGCACCACCACCGCCACTGTTCCGTCTGCGGCCCCAGCCCAATTGGGTTGAGGGGGAGCAAAATAAGGCTCCGCCACCACCGCCATAGCCAGACCCCACTCCGCCATAACCTGCATGAGCAGATCTTGAGCGCGGGCGGAGTGGTTAAGGTTGCCCTGCAGGATGTCTAAATGCTGGTGTACTGACATTTAGACATCCATGCTTTCCTCCTCATTTGTTTCCCTTTGGGGAGCCGCGGGGCTAGAAGGGGTCTTTTGCCCTTCGTCGCGTCCCTTTGTGGGGGGGGGAGCACATGAGTGCCCTCCCATCACATGACCCGCTGGCTTCTTGGCGTGGTGACACACCGCGCAGAACGGTTCCGCTGTGCAGTCCGCGGCTTTATGTCCAGGCCTCGAGCACCGGAAGCATAGTTCCCCCCTTTCTACCGCTGATGGGCACCTCGCTCTCGTGTGGCCCGTTCCCATGCAGCGGTAACACCTCATGGGTTGGGGCTCAAGGGCCGTTACCTTTGCCGATGACCAGCCCACCAACAGTTTTCCCATTTGAATTAGGCTCTTGGCAGATGTTACCGGGCATCGTACCAGAACCGATCCAGTACCGTTTGCCAAGAATCGGATCGGGCCCACCTTAACTTGATCAGTTGCACAGCTTCCTTTCAGTACAACTGCGGTTCTAACGTCCTCCGAAGTTACCGACTCGTCAAAGCCGGTAACTCGGAGGTCCGCCGTCTTGACTGGCCTGTTGACAGTGGCCACATCGCCTACTATGCTCTCAATCTTTGCAGCAAGGTCATCTGCGATGCGGGCGCTGTCCGCTCCTGGGACTTCAATCAAGCGAGCCCCTGTCGCCGACTTTCGTATCCGCACACTCTCGAGCCCGACATCCGCAAGTCGGAGCGACGCAGTGGCTTTCTGCATTGTCTCCAGGTACGAGACCTTGGCTTCCGGCTTCAGCGTGATAACCACTGCTGAGCTTCTCGGGGCAGTCAGCTTTACACCTCTTGCTGGCTTTTTCCCCGCAGTTTTAGGTTCGGCTTGCGGGGCCTTCTTGGACTTGCGTTTCACTACCTCCGTCCAGGAGTACTGCGTGGTAGTCCTTGGCGCAGTCGCAGAGGTGGAGGGCATCGAATCCTGCTGTTGTGTTGCTCTCGGCTGGGCCTTTGGCTGGGCCTTTTGCTGGGGTTTCGGCTGCGCTTTTGACTGAGCCTTCGAGAGGATCTTGGGCTGAGTCCTTGCTTTCGGCTCATTCACCGTTTGTGCCTGCGGTCTGGGTTCTGGTTGGCTGGCGGAACGGCCACCCCCAGCCTTCTTGCTCTGCTTCCCCTTTGGGGGCTCTTGCGCTCGGCTGGCCCTGTCCGCTGCTAGCAGGGGGCGCATCACAGGCTCCGGCGGCAGACGGCTCTCTACCACCTCCAACCGAGCATTGATCATGTTGCCCAGGCTTATGAACAGCTCCCTCGAATGAACTGCAAGGGCTTCCTGCAGTCCTTCGGGGAGCCCCTGGGCTGAAGAGTGCGAGGCCTCTCTGCGGTCGGAGAAAGCCGTGCGCAAGGCTTTTGTCTCAGCCGTGAGCAAAGCCAGTTGCTCCCTCATCCGCTTGTTGTCAGCCTTCAATTTCCGGATCTCCTCGCTTTCGGTACGGCTCTCGATGTCCTCCATGCATTGGAGAATCTCCCTGCATGCTGCATTTATATTGCCACGCACCACTCCGTTAAGGTTGCCGGACTTGGCAGCCTCGGAGAGCACAAGGCGGGCCGCCTTGCGCGCGCTTTCAACTGCTCCGGCTCCTTCGGACACCGAACAGTCATTTTCCAGAGCCAGGTTGCTCCCTCTAGGTGGTCCAAGATAGTCCTCGTCCTCATCCTCGGACGCATCGGAAACATGAACGGAGCAAATGGGACTCCTATCCTTCTGGGGGACTTTCCTGCTCCCTTGTGAACGGGAGCGCAGCGCTGGGAACTCCAGGCGGTAAGTCTTGACCTTGTCCGCTTGGGATTTGAAGTCCTCATTTTCGTTGTAGGCCCTCAGTTTTGCCTTGGCCGCGGCCAGCCCTGCATATGGTGCCGCCCTTTGGGGAGTGCGTCTTCCTCTCGTCGAAGAGTTGACCTTTGGGGACGTCTTACCATCCCCAAAGATCAATTCCTCAGCAAGCGCCCTCTTCATTGGGTTGGTCACCATCTCCATGGCGTCCGAAAACCCGTCTCCACCGCTTTCTGCCATTTCCACTCTTCCCCCTCAGTGGGAGAGCGGAAAAAACCGTTAAATTAGCTTGCCCCTTGATGGGGCAGGACCCCCGAAAAATTCCAGAAGAAAGAAAGGAATTGAGGCTTTCACCTCAAATTTCCCTCTTCCCAGGAGGTTCAGGACCAAAAAGTGGTTCCAGACGGAAAGGCTAAGTCACCCCTACCGTTTGAGACCACTCTGGGACTTTTCCGAAGAAAATGCAAATTTCCCCCTTTTTCCCCGGCCAAAAATATCAATTTTTGGTCGTGCGAGTTCCCACAAGCCTCCTCTCATATACGCACACTAAGCCGAAAATTTCACCAAAAGGTGTTATTTCGGCGAAACTTAGAAAATTCGTATCTCCGTACACGACGGAGATACCCACCCACAACTCAAGCCGGAAATATTGTGCTCGACGAGCCCTATCTATTGACGCCAAAAACAGAATTTTTGGACGTCAACTGACTGAGTTATGAATTTTCGAAAAGATTGCCCTGACACTTTCTTAGGCGCTATTATGAAGAAAAGTGCAGGCGCAAAGCGTTTTTCAAAAATTCATAACTCGGAAACCGCTTATTGCTAACGATGCTAATTAACAGGGTAATAACTTCAGCCCCAACTCTACCCACCACAAAAATTTGGTGGGGGTAGGTCCACGGGTATGGAAGTTATTAGACGTCAAATAGTAAAAGTTAGCAAAAAGATTGAATTAATTTATTCAAAGTGCAAAATCAGAAATCCGTTAATAACAAAGCCAAATCACAAGTTAGGAAGAAGATCGAGGTAGGGGAAGAAAGCCAAGGTCGTTTACTATCCACTACAATCAAAATATTCCGCAAATCGCAAGGCTAACCGCTAAGTAACATCAACTTTTGCCTTCCGCTAAGTAACATCAACTTTTGCCTACGCTACATCAACTTTTGCCTACGCTACATCAACTTTTGCCTACGCTACATCAACTTTTGCCTACGCTACATCAACTTTTGCCTACGCTACATCAACTTTTGCCTACGCTACATCAACTTTTGCCTACGCTACATCAACTTTTGCCTACGCTACATCAACTTTTGCCTACGCTACATCAACTTTTGCCTACGCTACATCAACTTTTGCCTACGCTACATCAACTTTTGCCTACGCTACATCAACTTTTGCCTACGCTACATCAACTTTTGCCTACGCTACATCAACTTTTGCCTACGCTACATCAACTTTTGCCTACGCTACATCAACTTTTGCCTACGCTACATCAACTTTTGCCTACGCTACATCAACTTTTGCCTACGCTACATCAACTTTTGCCTACGCTACATCAACTTTTGCCTACGCTACATCAACTTTTGCCTACGCTACATCAACTTTTGCCTACGCTACATCAACTTTTGCCTACGCTACATCAACTTTTGCCTACGCTACATCAACTTTTGCCTACGCTACATCAACTTTTGCCTACGCTACATCAACTTTTGCCTACGCTACATCAACTTTTGCCTACGCTACATCAACTTTTGCCTACGCTACATCAACTTTTGCCTACGCTACATCAACTTTTGCCTACGCTACATCAACTTTTGCCTACGCTCACTTTTGCCTACGCTCACTTTTGCCTACGCTCAACCTAACCTAACCTAACCTAACCTAACCTAACCTAACCTAACCTAACCTAACCTAACCTAACCTAACCTAACCTAACCTAACCTAACCTAACCTAACCTAACCTAACCTAACCTAACCTAACCTAACCTAACCTAACCTAACCTAACCTAACCTAACCTAACCTAACCTAACCTAACCTAACCTAACCTAACCTAACCTAACCTAACCTAACCTAACCTAACCTAACCTAACCTAACCTAACCTAACCTAACCTAACCTAACCTAACCTAACCCACTTTAACACGGACTTTTAATATTTTAATTAATATAGCTGTCTGCATGGACCGTAGAAGCCAGCGGATGGTGGCAGGAAGTCCGGGAAGCAATGGCCGTTTCTTTAAAATTATCAGTTTGAAAATCCACCGGTAACTACCCACGTAATAATTAAAAATCTGAATTTTCACTACTTATGGTGCAGTACCGGTATAAATCTGAATTTTTCTGACCTTTTCTTCTGGATGCTGGGCTTGATGTGACGGCCGACGAGTAGGTCAGGGTCTGTGGGCCCGCAGAGAGTCCACTGGAGCAGGCGCGATGTCCGCCGGTCCAGAAGAAATTTCGCGGCGATTGGCCCGCGCGGCCACTGGACAGCCTGGGGGTCCGCCAAACAGCCCGAATGTCAAGGCCGTTGTATCGTTTCACTAAGTGTAAAAACAAGCACTTTTGTTTTTCTGTGTGAAAAACCTTCGCGGCACTGCACAGCACAATTTCGGCTCAAAAGCACTGAGCACTTATTTTGGATCGATTTTTAGCACCTGGGACCGTTTATTATACCTCAGGAATATATTAAAGTGGTAGGGGAAAGGGCACCCTTTCGATCACTTTGACCGTCCGTGTTAAAGTAACGCAAAGGGTGGCGCAATTTTTTACAAGTAATCACCCGGAAAAAATCGGGTAGATTCCATTCATTATTAGGGTTCGTTTTGGCGGGGTAAAATCCCTAAAAAACAGGATAAACTACTGTAACCACACCATATAAACTTATAGTAAAGGTTCATAAACTGAATTAGGGTTCCGCTTTTGGCGGGGAAAATCCCAAAAAAGGATAAATTGTATAATTAATGTTAAAAATTTCAAATTCACTGACTGTAACGGTTACAATAAATCAAACATTTTAATTAATTTATCACTTATTATTGACCTGTTTGTATTATAATAGTGACCAAATCTGCGCCACTTTCTCTTTCTGTCTTAGTTTTATTTTCTCACCAAACCACCCGGCCGTTTACTTTTAAAAAATTTATTGATAGAATTGATACTGTAATTTTGAAATCTGTATTTTAGTAATTGGAATTCTTAGATAGCAACATTTGCGCTTTTTGTGATAGTTGACTGGATTTAGTATTTACTTATTATCATTAAGGATCTTAGAATAATTGCATGATATTATCTATTTTAGTTTAATTTTATCACTATTGACATTTCAATTTAATTGCCATCTTGCACCGGGCTAAGAACTGTATTTAATTTATAATCGTTTTAATCATTCTTATTATTGTATTGACTAATCCATTTTGACATTTTAATTGCCATTTTGCATTAGGTTTAGTTATCGAGTTTAATTGTATAGTTGTATTAATTATTCAAACTGTCGAACGAAATATTAATTAAAATATATATATACAGAACCCGATATCTTGAGTCAGTGTCTGTACCCCCGGGGAAAGTCAAAACAACTGTCTGTACCACCAACTAAAAATACTGAAATCCGGGGGTAGCCGTAAGGAGGCACACCCTTTGGAGTTCTTGACGTCAAGAATAGACTTTGACGGCTGTCACTTCGGTCTTGACGTCTAGAATAGACGTTGACAGCTGTCACTTTGATCTTGACGTCTAGAATAGACTTTGACGGCTGTCAAGTCAAGTGCGTTTAGATATTGACGTCTAGAATAGACCTTGGCGGCTGTCACTGCGGGTGCATTAGAAATTGACGTCTAGAATAGACTCCGACGGCTGTCACTGCGGGTGCGTTCCGGTGCACGCAAAGTCAAGTCTTGTTTAGGGATCGGGTTTTGGAAATCGTCAATTAATATAAGTAAATTTATTTTATTTTCCAAAAAATTAAATGTGTAATTCTCCATAATTAATTGTTTTATTTTAAATTGAATATACTACTACTGACATTTTAATTTAATTGCCATTTTGCATTAGTTTAATAATTTATTTAATTTGAAATTGTTAAATCATTGGTTGAATAATTGATTATTTTTACTAGTTTTATCGTAATTAATGCACAAATTTTTATATTCTGCTTCTAAATAAATTTTTTAATTCCCCATAATTAATTATTAAATTTTATATTATATTAAAAATATTAAATACTTGGGTTATCTTCTGCTTTAAAAATTTACTGTTTAATTCTCCATAATTAATTATTTTATTTTATTTTTATTTTAGTTTAAATTGAACAAATCACTATTGACATTTTAATTAATTGCCATATTGCACTAGGTTAGAAATTTTATTTATATTTAATTTATAATTGTTTAAATTATTGGTTGGTCAATTGATTTAATTTTACTTGTTTTATCGCAATTAATATATAAAATTCTATTTTTCTGCTTCCAAATAAATTGTTTAATTCCCCATATTTAATTATTAATTTTATATTATATTTAAAATTCTTACTTGTGAACTACCGGGAACCCGGGACTTAGAAGAATTCTGATAGCGGCCATAGTAATCCAGAGGGGGTGCGGGGGACTTAGAAAATTTCCATATAATAATAACATATATTCGGAGGGGGTTCCGAACTTGCAAATTTTTCAGGGGATTGATTATAGTCAGTGGGGGGTATCGAATTTAGCCGATTGGGCGGGCTCCGAGACTTTGAGATAGGACAAAATTTTGGATCCAACCCCTGCCCCTCTCTCCCTTGGCCTGGTCCTGTCTCCTGCCTTCCCCCCCCCTCTATTCCGCCTATTTCCTAAATTTTGAGTTTTTCGAAGTCCATTTCCTCGGCCCACAGTTGTCGCAGGAGGTCGGGAGAGGTGTCTCCGGCTTCCTGGTGGGCCGCTCTTGGATTTCGAAAAATTCCGAAAACTCCGAATCCCATTTTCCTGGCCCACGGACGTCGCAGAGACACGAGACAGGTGTCCCCGGGTTCGGCGTGGGCCCCCCCTTCTATCCCCACCCATTCCTAAATTTTGAGTTTTTCGAAGTCCATTTTCTCGGCCCACAGTTGTCGTAGGAGGTCGGGAGAGGTGTCTCCGACTTCCTGGTGGGCCGCTTTCGGATTTCGAAAAATTCCGAAAACTCCGAATCCCATTTTCCCGGCCCACAGACGTCGTAGAGACCCGAGACAGGTGTCTCCGGGTTCGGCGTGGGCCCCCCCTTCTATCCCCACCCATTCCTAAATTCCGAATTTTTCGGAGTCCATTTTCTCGGCCCACAGTTGTCGTAGGAGGTCGGGAGAGGTGTCTCCGGCTTCCTAGTGGGCCGCTCTCGGATTCCGAAAAATTCCGAAAACTCCGAATCCCATTTTCTCGGCCCACAGACGTCGTAGGGACCCGAGACAGGTGTCCCCGGGTTCGGCGTGGGCCCCTCCTTCTATTCCCACACATTCCGAAAATTCCGAATTTTTCGGAGTCCATTTTCTCGGCCCACAGTTGTCGTAGGAGGTCGGGAGAGGTGTCTCCGGCTTCCTAGTGGGCCGCTCTCGGATTCCGAAAAATTCCGAAAACTCCGAATCCCATTTCCTTGGCCCACAGGCGTCGTAGGGACACGGGAGAGGTGTCCCCGGGTTCGGCGCGGGCCCCTCCTTCTATTCCCTCCAACTCCGAAAATCCAAAAATTTTTCGAAATTTTTCGGAGTTCATTTTTTCGACCCGCGGGTGTCGGGGGAGGCCAGGAGAGGTGTCTCTGGCCCCCCGGTGGGCTTTTGGTGAACTCCGAAAAATACCAAACCCTTCTAATCCCATTTCCTCGGCCCACAGGCGTCGTAGGGACACGAGAGAGGTGTCCCCGGGTTCGGCGCGGGCCCCTCCTTCTATTCCCTTCAACTCCGAAAATCCCGAAATTTTTCGGAATTTTTCGGAGTTCATTTTTTCGACCCGCGGGTGTCGGGGGAGGCCAGGAGAGGTGTCTCTGGCGCCCCGGTGGACCTTTGGTGAACTCCGAAAAATTACCAAATCCTCACATCCCATTTCCTCGGCTCATAGGCGTCGTAGAGACCCGAGACTGGGGTCTCCGGGTTCGGCGCGGGCCTGTCCTTCTATTCCCATCCACTCCTAAAATCCCCAAACCTTGTAAATCCTTTCTTCCCTTCCTCTTCTTTCCCAATTTCTCTGACTTGCCGGGTCTTGGGGCCTGGGGAGGGGTCGGGGTGCGGGGGTTCTTTGAGCCGGATCGCTTATCGGAGGGGTTTTTGGGTTCTATTTGGGTGTCCCGGGGGTCCCGGGAGTTCCTGGATCGACCAGGGTGTAGTGGCTGTGTTGGGGGTTGAACGGTTGTGGATTCGGAGTTTTCAGGTGCCATAATGTCACAAAAGGAGGACCGTCCGGTGCTCAGGATCCGCCTGCCCACTGGACAGCCGAAGAAGAAAACAGGCCAGGTCACTGGGAGGAGGCCTGCCGGGACCGGCTCTACGTCTGGAGGATCGGAGTCGGGATCGGACGGGCGGAAGAGAGTAAAGGGCGCGACCCGGGGCGCGGAGGGTCCTATTGGATTGGCGGGGGAGGTGCCAGCTGTCGTGGCGGGGACTGCAGAGAGTGAACCGGTCGAGCGGACTCGACCGTCACCCGACCCAGCGGAGGTCATCTTGATCGATGACGAGGAGGCGGGTGACGGAGAGGCGGCCGCACGAGACGGAGACGCGGACCCCATCCCGAGTGCGGTAAAGAAAGGAAATGACGAGGAGTACACCTACTCTCGGGCGGAGCTGGCTGGCGGGGGGGGAGGGGGAGGGAGGGAATCGACTTGCGCATCGGTGAGGCCGCCGCCCTCGACGGCTCCTCTTGAGGAGTCCGTGGCTGAGGGAGGAGTGGGCGTCCCGAATGCCGCATCGACTCCGTCTCACCTCCTCCCGCTGCACAGGAGACCAAGAGCCAACTCTGTCTCAAGATCGGAGTCGGCGCTCCTGCGAATAACCACCCAGATCCGGGAGGCGGAGGGTGCCGAGATCAGAAACAGGTCTAGGTTGGCCAGCGAGCCCCCTGATCCCGAGGACTGCCAGGATGCCCTGGTCAGGTTCGACGACATGTCGGTCTTCTCATCGGTGGTTGGGGGGGGGGGTCTTCTCAGCGAGCTGCCACGGAAGGCGAATGAGGTCCTCCTCTCAGCAAAAACGGCCATAGAGAGCTCTGGCAACGTTAAAAGGTCAGTCAGGGAGGCTGTAGTGGAGTCCCTACAGGCACTGTATGAGATGGTCCTTAGACTGGCGGACTCAAGGACCCGGCACATGACGGAGCTCCAGAGGGAGAAGGTCCGCCACGAAAAGAGGATTCGCGGAGTCGAGCGGGCCCATTCTGGGCAGCTGATGGCAGCAATGGCAGTCGAAAGGTCGGCAAGGGAAGAGGACTCTGAGATGCTCAAGAAAGTCGTGAGGGAAATCAGAGCCCAGGAAACCTTGCTGACAGACATGAGAGAGGCCATGGGAAAGTTGAAGGAGGCTGTACCTCGGGGTGAGACGCGGAGAGGCCTGGACCTTGGACGGCGCGAGACAGAGCCGGATGACGCACTCCAGAGGCGGATCCTCAGGGCGGTGGAGGAGCTCAGGGAGGAGACCCGCAGGGGCGCCCAGGAGGAGGAGAGATTGGAGCGTCGTGAGCTAGGGATGGAAATGGCGAAGCTTAGGGCTGAAATCAAGGAGCTTACCCAAACAAACATGGCCCTGAGCGAGAAGATGAAGTCGGTAGCGGAAAAATACCGGCTGTCCGCGGAGCAGAGGGCGGCTGTAGAGGCTCGGCTGGAGGAGATGGGTAGGTCCGTGGGAGAGATGAGCGGTGAGGTCCGACGGGTTGGAAGTGCCCCGGAGGCAGTTGCGGAGGCTGTGAACGAAATCCGTGAGACCGGGGAGCGAATGGGGGCAGTTGTCGAGAGGTTGAACGTAGTAACGATAAACGGATTCGTAGACCTCAAAGAGGAAATCCAGTCGGCTGCTGCCTTCGCCGCTAACACGGCTGCGGCAAGGGCCAATACCCTCATGCACGAAATGACTTTTCAGGGTAACCCGGAACCAAACTCAGTGGAGGGGGATGGAGAGGAGTGGACGAGATATGAGTCAAGAGCTGCCGCCAGGAGGAGGAGGAGGCGGGAAAGCGAGGATACCAAATCGGTACCCCCGAGGTCCAGCTTCCCCCTTCTCCTGGAGTCTAAGGATCCCGTACACACCAGCTCCTCCATAATAAAAGTACTCAAGGAGAAAGTGAACGCCTCTGAACTTGGAGTGGGGGTCAATTACCTCAGAGGGGTAAGAAATCAGAAGGCGGTCCTGGGACTTGCCTCTGAAACGGATAGGGGAGTCATGGTGGAGGAGATAAAGAACAAATGCCCCAGCATCGAGGTAAGTGCTCCCACCATGAAGAAACCCCTCATCCGGCTGATGGGAGCGTCCGGCGACCTCACAGACTCTCAGATACCCGGGGCCCTGAGGAAGCAGAACGGTGGACTATTGGGAGCGACGCCTGGGGAGGAAACGCACATCAGGGTGCTGAGACGGACCAGGGGCAGAACCCGGGACATGACGAATGTCATCCTGGAGGTCGACCCGAGGACCTGGGACCGACTCAGAGACCGCAAGGTGCGTCTGGGCTACCAGGTGTTGCTCGCAAAGGACCACTCGCCCGTGATCCAGTGCTACAGGTGCATGGGCTTTGGGCACTTTGCCGGCAGCTGCTCGGCGGAGCGGGCCTGTGGTAGATGTGCGGGACAGCACGATACCAAGACCTGTGACGTGGGGGGTATGTCGGTAAAGTGCACAAACTGCTCAAAAGGCCCTGAGCAGAACAGAGGAACAGACCACCCTGCATATAGCCCCGATTGCCCGGAATGGCAGAAATGGGATCGCATAGCGCGATCCCATGTCATCTACTGCTAAGGGCACCCCGGGGACCTCTGGGACGTTCCGGCTCCGCGTTGTCCAGGCTAATCTGGGCAGAGGATATGCGGCCACAAAGGAACTAATAAATGACGCGGAAAACAGTGGGGTGGCGGTATTGATTCTACAGGAGCCCTATGTGGGAGCCAGTGGGATCCTCACCTCTTCTCATCGGGTCGTTCAACAGGATCAGGGTGAGGGCCCGGTTAAGTCCGCAGTCGTAGTTCTCGACCGGAGCGTTGGAATCAGGATTGATCCCACCCGGATGACCAAGAATGTGGTGCCAGTGGTGATCACGATCCAGACCCTGGAGATATTAGTAGTCAGCGTGTACTTCGAGGGAGATCGCCCGATGGACATGCACCTGCGTAAGTTAAAGGATGCGCTGGACTCTGCTGCCGCAAATAACACCATAGTGGCGGGCGACGTTAATGCCACTAGCCACTGGTGGGGCTGTGGCGCGGAGGATCGCAGGGGTGCGGACTTGGTTGACTTTTTCTCGGAAGCGGGCATGGAAGTGGTGAATGAGGGGTCGGTGCCCACCTTTTACACCCACCGGGGTGGCAGACTGTTCTCCAGCATAGTGGATGTGACGGCGTGCTCGACGGCAATGCTAAATAAAATCAAAAACTGGAGGGTTAATGAGAACGACGCAGGGCTCTCAGACCACCGAAGACTAGAGTACAGTATCGAGGTGGCCTTGACAGACGAGAGCGGGAGAAATCGGCAAACAAGGAAATATAACACTAAGAAAGCTGATTGGCCGCGCTTTGGAGAGTCCCTCCAACGAGCATTACTGGAAGCGGATTTTTCCTTGGAGATGATTAACTCTCTCGCGGAACCGGAAGAGCTAGAGCGCGCCGTTGGGACATTCACAGGAATGGTCACAAAAGCTTGTGAGGAGGCCATCCCGGGAGTGGGACAGGGTGGAAAAGCCAGGGGAGCGCCTTGGTGGACGGCGGAGCTCGAAGAGCTGAAAAGAAAAACCAAGAGACTAAGAAGGCGCATACCTGTGGCAAATCCTCGAAGGAGGGGTACCGTGTACCAGGAATACCTCACAGCCCGTGAAGAGTATAAGAGGGCCATAGAGGCTGCTATTACGACCAGCTGGATGGAGTTCTGCTCTAAGCAGGAGAAAGAGGATATATGGCACACCTCTTACAGAGTGCTAAAGAGCTGCATGAAGAACGCGGCCGGACACGAGTGCCTGTTGAGCGACCCTGGGAGTGGCGTAACCTTGAGCGCTGTGGAGTCCGCCAACCTACTGGCCAGAACATTCTTCCCGGAGGATGATCCTGGACAGGACAATCCGGAGCAGGAGGAGTGCCGAAGGGAGGCGGAGGTGTGGAGGGCCCGGACTCGGGTGGAACCCATAACGATCTGTCCTTTTACGGAACAGGAAGCGGAAGTAGTGATGAAAGGGATGTGCCCCAAAAAGGCCCCGGGAGAGGATGGCTTCACGTCGGATGTGTGCATGCAGGCGTTTAGAGCGGCTCCAGTGATGCTTGCGCTGTACAATGCGTGCCTCAGGATCGGGTATTTCCCTAAACTGTGGAAACGAGCATGGGTACGGATCATACCCAAGCCGGGAAAGGGCTCGTACACCAGCCCAAAGTCCCACCGACCCATCGGGCTACTCCCTGTGCCGGGGAAAATCCTGGAGAAAATGGTTTTCAACCGGATCTCCTGGGGATTGCACAGGGAGAGAAAACTTAGCCCAAGGCAGTACGGCTTTATGCCACAAAGAAGTACGGAGGACGCATTGTACGACGCGATCACCTACATCAGAAAGGGTGTAAGGGAGAAAAAGATAGTGGCGGTGGTGTCCCTAGACATCGAGGGGGCTTTTGATGGCGCCTGGTGGCCGGCAATTGTACGGGAGCTGTCGGGGAAGGTGGGGGAGCTTGGCGCGTTTCGGCTTGTGTGCAGTTACCTCGAGGACCGGTCCATTGCTCTGAACTACATGGGGGAGCAGGTGATGGCGGATACGAGACGTGGATGCATCCAGGGGTCAATAGGGGGACCCCTCCTGTGGAACATCCAATTGGACCCCCTGTTGCAGAAAGCGGAGTCCCTGGATGCAGAAATACAAGCGTTCGCCGATGACATTGTGATCCTGGCCGCGGCTAAAACCACCCCGGAGCTGGAGAGAATGGTAAACGAGGCACTGCACGAGATCACAGGCTGGGGAAACAGGAACAGGATGAAGTTCGCGCCCCAAAAAACACAAGCCACCATCATAACCAAGAAGCTAAAATATGAAAGGCCAACTTTCAAGATTAAAGGAGTCCCCGTCGAGCTGTCGGACAGCGTCCACCTGCTGGGGCTCACAATTGACCGGTGCCTCGGGTTCGGAGCGCACCTGGAGCGAGTCGCCACAAAAGCAGTGGCAGTGTACAAGGCGGTAGCCAGGATGGCAAAAGCGCAGTGGGGCCTAAACCCAGACATCGTCCGGACAATATATATCACGGTAGTCGAACCAACGGTCCTATACGCGGCTGGAGCATGGGGTGTGGTATTGGACAGAGTCCATGTCCGTAAGAGACTGGACAGGATCACCCGATGCTTCGCCATAAAAATTGCTAAGGCACACCGTACGGTCTCCCTGACTGCCAGCGTCCTGCTGGCGGGTATACTGCCCCTCGACCTCAGGGCCAAGGAAAACCTGCAGCTGTACGAGATAAAGAGAGGACGTGAGCTGGAAGAATGGCCGGGCCGCGAGCTACAGCCAAGGAGGCATCCCATGGACATGCCGCATCCCGCAGAGAGACAGGCCATGGAGATTAGGTGGATCTCAACGCAGGAGGAGGCCTCGGAGGTGGAGTCCCAGGGCGCTATAACGTGCTACACGGACGGTAGCAAGATAGAGGGCAAAGTGGGAGGGGCGGTGTCGGTCTGGAGTGGCGGAGGTGAGACCCAGAAGGAGGTTTTCGGCTTGGAGCCTTACTGCACCGTCTTCCAGGCAGAAATGGTCGCCATCAGCAGAGCAGTGGAGCTGACGGCGGGATGCGGAGGCAGAGTCAATGTCTTGAGCGACTCGCGGTCGTCACTCCAGTCCATAGCCTGCTCTGAAACACTGAACCCTATCGCGGGACAGATCCAGAGGGACCTGCGGGCTGCGAGGGAAGCAGGAACAGAAATAGGCCTAATGTGGATAAAGGCACATGCAGGAATCATGGGGAACGAAAGGGCGGATGAGCTGGCGAAGGAGGGAGCCCTATGCAATAAGGAAGCCCCGGCATATAATAAGTTCCCGCTGTCATACGCGAAGAAGACACTTAGAGCTAAGACCATCGAGGAGTGGCAGCGCAGATACTCGGGAGCGGAGACTGGGGCTGGCACTAAGCTATTCTTCGCAAATGTAAGAACGGCCAAAAAGATCTTGTCTAAGCTGCGGATTGACAACTTGCTGGCGCAGGTCCTGACGGGGCATGGGGGCCTCCGACAGTACCTCCACAGGTTCGGACTGGCCTCATCCCCGTTCTGTGTCTGCGATGGCGAATCTGAGGAGACTGTGCTGCATGTGCTGGCGCAGTGTCCCAGATTCGCCAACGAGAGGCTCGATTGCGAGCACGGGACGGGGATGAGGATCAGTGAGGGGAATCTGGGGGAGCTGATGGGGGATGACCGGCTCAGACCTCGGTTCATGGAGTATGCGAAGGGAATAGTCCGGCGCGTCGCTAAGCAGAACGGATCAAACATGAAGTGACGTACTGCCACAGTTCAAATTCATGGATTTCTCCCCCTTTTCAATCTACTTATTGGTCCTAGGCTTAATTATGATTGCTTTTTGCGCTAGGATAGTTATTTTTAAATTAAATCAACCCTACTATATTAATTGTTATCCCATTCTATTTCCATTTTATTTAACTTGCTTTAGAAAGTTTTTATAGATGCTAATTCCAGTTTAATTATTTTTGATCTGATCTTATTTTGACATTAAATCACATTCGGATAGAATAATTGTCTAACTACATTTACATTTTATTAATTTTACTTGGTTAATTGAACTTTATGCTGAACTGATGTGAAAATGACTCTGGTACTGATATGAATTTTTAATGTTGAATTTTTATTAAATTGATTTACCCCCTTACATATAACTTACCTTACTGAACTAGTTTATTTTATTTATTTTTATTTATTTTTTATTCTTTTTTTTTTATTTTTTATTCTCATTTTTATCATTTTATTTTACACCATTTACATCTTATTATTTATTTATTATGATTTGACATTGATACGTATTTTAAATTTTTGTTTTAATTATTTTAATTTTTGACATAAAATTGCTCTATTGCACTAGTTTTAGTTTTGGATTTAATGTATACATATCTTACCACAGTCACAATCGGGTTAATTGACGGTTTCCAATTTAAACTGGGTTCACAAATTGCTGTGCTGCGCCGGGACGAGTTCTTCGGAGTTCAATATTGTAAACATTGTTTGGCCGGGTGGGGCCCTAGTGGCCATTCCACTTTCACATAGTTAGATAGGTTGTAGACTAATTAGACTAAGTTAGACTAAGTGTTGCTGACGCAAGCATCTCCCTCTCCCTAATCCCTCCCAAATTGTTATAGATAGAAAAGGAGCGGACAAGGAAAAGATGGGCATCCCAGGAGACAGGGAAATAAAAAACATTGTAAAAATCACCAAAGACAAGCCCCAGAAAAAGATGGTCTCAAATGCCACAAGAAAGGGACCACCAAAAGATCTCCGTCCCGCCTGTCCGCTCCTGGCGGAAAAGAATAACGCCACATGCTTGCGTCAGCAACTTCATTTCTCTCCCCTCCCTTAGTAAATAAGTAATCTGTAACTTCTTTCCTTCCCCCTCCTTCCCCATTAGTAATATAATATAGAATAAAAGACGCATGGTCTCTTAGTTTAACATAGAATTAAATTCAGGAAAATTAAAACCTGGAATAATATAAAGGAAACTTAAAAAAAAAAAAAAAAAAAAAAAAAAAACCTAACTTAACTAAACCTAACCTTTTTTTTTTTTTTTTTTTTTTTTTTTTTTTTTTTTTTTTTTTAACGCAGTGAAAACTCTTTACGAGTACCCCAGGGCCCGGGGGGACCCGGGGGTTATGTGGGACTCTCTCCCCCGTCCTCTCTCCCTGCGGAGAGGGGAGGGGGGAGCATACCCACTAAAAACACTGCGGCATTGTCCGCTTGCCGGGTTTAGGAAGGCGCCGTGGGATCCCGAGGATTCGAGCCGACGGCGCCCCCCGGCTGCCCCGGCTTTCGCCAGGGCCACCCGCGCCAAGGAGGGAGGAGTCGCAACGCTTCGACTCCCCCCCCAGACGTGTGGGACCGTGCAATGCGAGCGTGGGGCCCCCGCCCCCCGCCCGCTGGTCCCACTAAGGGTTCAGGCGGGCAGCAAAGTGCCGCCGCCTTCGCCCCGTTCGTCTGCGCCGGAACGGGGGCGCATGGACGTCCTCCTCGCGCTCCCGTTCCTCGGCCTCCTTCTGAAGCATTATCGCTTCGCAAAAGGAGGCCACCTCCTCCCAGGACTCGTCGCTCTCAAGCATAGCCTCGACTATGCTGTGGAGCGACAAGTCCGTGCGTCCAAGGGCTGCCATTAGCTGGCCGCGCTCATAATCCCAGCAGGGACATTCTTCGAATGTGTGCTGGGCCGTGTCATCTAGTACGCCACAGTTGTAACACTGCGCGTTGCCCTCCTTACCGATACGGTGTAAGTAGTGGCCGAAACAGCCATGGCCCGTCATGACCTGGACGAGCCTATACGTTAGGGACCCGCCCTGTCGGTCCAACCATTGGTCCATCGAGGGGAGGATTGCCGCTATGGTTCTCGTGCCATATCGACAACCCTCCAGCTCGTCCTTCCATCTATCGCGCATGCGTTTTTCTGCCTGCCGGCGGGCATGCAGCACCTCTTGCGGGGCTGGTCTGTCTCCCCTTTCTTGAGCCTCTTTCTGCTCCCTGTACGACTCCGCCATGACCTTGGCGTCGACGTCCCAGGGAGGTGTGCCGGCTATTAGACAGGCAGCCATATGCGCGACGGTCACATATGCCCGTATCATCCGGGTAGCGCAGACCCTTTGAGGCCGTCGGAGGAGTGCCCTAGTTCGTTCCGACAGCCGGTCCGCCCAAATTGGTGCACCATAAAGGGCCATACTACGGACCACCCTCGCATATAGCCTTCTGCAGGGCGCATTGGGTCCACCGACGTTCGGCAGTAATCTGCCAAGAGCCGATGCGGCACCGACCAACCGGGGAGCAAGCCTGGCGAAATGCTCCCCGAAGTCCCACTTTCTGTCCAGGACAAGGCCAAGATATTTGATGTTAGCCTTGACCTGGACAGGTTCACCCGCAATCCGGAGCACCGTGTTGGCCGGAACACGCCACCTGGGTGCACCAAAGACCATGGAGTCGGTCTTGGCGACCGACACCCTTAGGCCGAGTGAGCTGATGCGGTCTACAATTAACTCGGCCGCGACAGACGCCCTGCGAAGGGTCTCATCCAATTCTTTTCCCCGCACGGCCACCATTGTGTCGTCCGCGTAACATATGGTGGTCATGCGGGGAAGCTGCACTCCGCGTATCACATAGTCAAACCCAAGGTTCCACAACAGCGGGCCGAGTACGGAACCCTGGGGGACTCCGCATGACATTGACCGGCTCATGCGCCTCCCTCTGTGATCGTAGAGCACTACCCTTCCCTCGAGGTAGTGCCCTACGATCTTTTGAATGTACGGTGGTAGTCGGTGGTACCGCAATGCCTCCTTTATTACAGCGTAGGGGAGTGAGCCGAACGCGTTGGCGATGTCCAAGGACACCGCCACTACTCCCTCCCCCTTGCTTGCCGCTAGATCGCTGAAGTCCTTCAGGGCCTTCAGAGCGTCCATAGTGGACCGGCCCGCCCTGAACCCAAACTGTTGGTCCGACAAATTTGGGCCTTCCTCCTGCAGACACTTCTGTATCCGCCAAGCAATTATTCGCTCCAATGCCTTGCCGGACTCGTTCAGCAAGACAATGGGCCGATGGCCGGAGGGCGAATCGGGTGATTGTCCCGGCTTGGGCAGAAGGACTAATCGCCCCTCCTTCCACACTTGAGGGAAGCACCCCACCTGCAAGCACTCGTCGAGGAGGTCCCGGAAGCGCCCCCCTAAGTACTTTAAGGCAACTGGTATTACCCTAGCAGGTACACCGTCTGGGCCCGGAGACTTTTTACATTTGCGGAGTCGATCTGTTATCCACATGAATTCGTCGTCGTTGACCCTTGGGACGACGTATTCTCCTTGATCCTCCGAGGGGGGCGACATCCTCGGGGGGTCAAAGTCCGGCGCCGGCGGGAAGAGGGCCCCTACTACCCTGTTAAGGAGCTCCGGCTCCATGCAGTCCATGGGGGGAGCACGCTTCATTTTATTGCGCACCATTTTATACGGGCGCCCCCATGGATCCTTGTCCAACGTGGCCAAGAACTCCTCGTAAGCAGCGTCTTTTGCCTGTGAGATGGCCAGCTGGAGAGCCGTTTTTGCCTCCTTGAGGGCGCCGTGGAGAAGCTCCTCTTCCTCCGCGGTGTGCGACGCTCTCCGCCTGCAATGGGTGTAGGCTCGGCGGGCGCGGTTACTGGCAGCCCGAAGATTCGCAATTTCTTCAGACCACCAGTACACGCTTGTTTTGGCCGGGAATCTGCGAATTCGCGGCATTGCCGCGTCGCACACCGCCGTCATTGCCTCCTGGAAGCGAGCCGCCTTTTGGTCCACTCCTAAGGCATCCGATGGGAGGGCGTGCCACGTCTCCACGATAGCAGCCTCCTCAGCCATGCCCGCATCGAACTTTTTAAGGACCCATCGTGGGAAGCTCGTTCTACCGCTTGCAGGCAGCTGCAACTGTGGCAGTGGCGATGCGGAGACCCTCATCCGAATATATACGTGGTCAGAGAGGGTCTCTACGTCTTCCAGGACGCGCCAATCTACAATCCGTGCGGCGAGGGCAGGGGTCGCAAACGTGATGTCCACGATGGACCCACCCTGCCGTCGCACGCACGTGTTGGCGCTGCCCTGATTCAGGACCTCCAGCCCGTTTGCCACCACCCAGTCTCGGAGGGCCGCCCCTTTGAGGTCTGTTTGGGGGGATCCCCACGCCGCGCTCTTGGCGTTGAGGTCCCCCAGTAGCACTATCTGTGCCGGGGCCATCCTTGCTACCACTCTCCCCAAGCCCTCGAGGTAGGACTCGAAATCGGAGAGTGGTCTGTTGGGGGAGAAGTAGACCCCTATGACTATGGTCCCACCCCATTTGACCACTACATACCCTGGTCCTGCCTCCATTTTGGAGAGAGGGGGGAAATTTCCTGTGACAGGGACCACCACTGCCACTCTCTCATCCGCTGACCCAGCCCAGTTGGGTTGAGGAGGGACAAAATATGGCTCCGCCACCACCGCAACCGCAATGCCCCACTCCGCCATGACCTGCGTGAGCAGATCTTGAGCGCGGGCGGAGTGGTTCAGGTTGCCCTGCAGGATGTCTAAATGCTGGTGTACTGGCATTTAGACATCCATGCTTTCCTCCTCATTTGTTCCCCTTTGGGGAGCCGCGGGGCTTTGAGGGGTCTTTTGCCCTTCATCGCGTCCCTTTGTGGGGGGGGGAGCACATGCATGCCCTCCCATCACGTGACCCGCTGGCTTCTTGGCGTGGTGGCACACCGCGCAGAATGGCTCCGCTGTGCAGTCTGTGGCTTTGTGTCCAGGCCTCGAGCACCGGAAGCACAGCTCACCCCTTTCTACTGCTGATGGGCACCGCGCCCTCGTGTGTCCCGTTCCCATGCAGCGGTAGCATTCCCATGCAGCGGTAGCATTCCCATGCAGCGGTAGCATTCCCATGCAGCGGTAGCATTCCCATGCAGCGGTAGCATTCCCATGCAGCGGTAGCATTCCCATGCAGCGGTAGCATTCCCATGCAGCGGTAGCATTCCCATGCAGCGGTAGCATTCCCATGCAGCGGTAGCATTCCCATGCAGCGGTAGCATTCCCATGCAGCGGTAGCATTCCCATGCAGCGGTAGCATTCCCATGCAGCGGTAGCATTCCCATGCAGCGGTAGCATTCCCATGCAGCGGTAGCATTCCCATGCAGCGGTAGCATTCCCATGCAGCGGTAGCATTCCCATGCAGCGGTAGCATTCCCATGCAGCGGTAGCATTCCCATGCAGCGGTAGCATTCCCATGCAGCGGTAGCATTCCCATGCAGCGGTAGCATTCCCATGCAGCGGTAGCATTCCCATGCAGCGGTAGCATTCCCATGCAGCGGTAGCATTCCCATGCAGCGGTAGCATTCCCATGCAGCGGTAGCATTCCCATGCAGCGGTAGCATTCCCATGCAGCGGTAGCATTCCCATGCAGCGGTAGCATTCCCATGCAGCGGTAGCATTCCCATGCAGCGGTAGCATTCCCATGCAGCGGTAGCATTCCCATGCAGCGGTAGCATTCCCATGCAGCGGTAGCAAACCTAACCTAACCTAACCTAACCTAACCTAACCTAACCTAACCTAACCTAACCTAACCTAACCTAACCTAACCTAACCTAACCTAACCTAACCTAACCTAACCTAACCTAACCTAACCTAACCTTTTTTTTTTTTTTTTTTTTCATTCGGTGAGAAAATGCAGATTACGCACTATCCCCGCGCCTTGGGGGAAGACGCGGGGGGTGTATGGGACTCTCCCCCCTAGTGGGGGCCTACCCATTAAAAACTCACCGGTGTTTCCACTGTACGCGCGGGTAGAGGCTACGGGAGCGGGATCCGGCATCCGCGGCACTCTACCCCGCGTGTTGCCCTTTCGGGCCCACCTCTGTGAGGCTTATGCCCCACGGACTCCGGCTAAGGCACTCCGGAAACACCTGGAGCGCCTTACAACCTCGGGACATCTGGAGTGAGCGACGGATCCCCCGATCCGCCACCCGATGTCCCACTGAGAGGGGCGGGGATAGCTCGCCTCACTGGGACCCGGAAAAGACCTAAGGGCATCAACCCTTAGGTCACCCAGGGAACTCAGTCCCCAGGATACTTTTCCTCCAGGAGGCCCCCGGAGCATCCCCACCACGTAAAAGTCGACCCGCGCTATTCACCGCATCACCGCCGCGTACCACCACCGCTTTGGCTTACGGGATCGCGCAGGGACTTTTACCCTCCCCATCCTGCGCCTAAGCGCCCTTCCCTGAGGGAACTTGTGTCCAAGCGGCCGGATCTGCCGACGCTCAGTCCCCTCTCGGTAGAAGCCAATGCTTCTACCACCGTCCCCTTAGAGAGCGATGGCCCTCAGAGCCACCGCACTCCCGACAGCCGTCATGGCTGCCCACCACGCCCCAAAGGGGCAACCCCCGCGCCGAAGCGCTGCCGCTTCCCAGTCCCCTCTGCTGGGTCAGAGGGGTACCGAAAGCGGCCCACCTCAGGGTACCTCTTGGCACCGCCGCAGGCCGGACACAAGGCATGCGACGGTGAGCCCCCCCACCACGGCAAGGTGGATACCCATCGGGGGGGAACCTTTTTTTTTTTTTTTTTTTTTTTTTTTTTTTTTTTTTTTTTTTAACGTAGTGAAAACTCTTTACGAGTACCCCAGAGCCCGGGGGGGCCCGGGGGTTATGTGGGACTCTCTCCCCCGACCTCTTTCCCTGCGGAAAGGGGAGGGGGGAGCATACCCACTAAAAACACTACGGCATTGTCCGCCCGCCGGGTTTAGGTAGGCGCCGTGGGATCCCGAAGATTCGAGCCGACGACGCCCCCCGGCTGCCCCAGCTTTCGCCAGGGCCACCCGCGCCAAGGAGGGAGGAGTCGCAACGCTTCGACTCCCCCCCCAGACGTGTGGGACCGTGCAATGCGAGCGAGGGGCCCCCGCCCCCCACCCGCTGGTCCCACTAAGGGTTCAGGCGGGCAGCAAACTGCCGCCGCCTTCGCCCCGTTCGTCTGCGCCGGAACGGGGGCGCCTGGACATCCTCCTCGCGCTCCCTTTCCTCGGCTTCCTTTTGGAGCATTATGCACTCGCAAAAGGAAGCCACCTCCTCCCAGGACTCGTCACCCCTATCCAGCATAGCTTGCACTATGCTGTGGAGTGACAAGTCCTGCCGTCCGATAGCCGCTACAAGCTGGCGGCGCTCAAAGCTCCAGCAGGGGCATTCTGCCAGAGTGTGCTGGGCTGAGTCTTCTGGAGCGTCGCAGTTCCAGCACTGCGCGCTTTCTTCACGTCCGATGCGGTGGAGGTAATCCCCAAAACACCCGTGGCCCGACAGGATTTGGACGAGGTGGTACGTTAACGTACCAAACTCCCTGTCGAGCCACAGGTCGAGCGAGGGGAGGATAGCCGCTATAGTGCGTGTTCCATAGCGGCAGTCCTCCAGCTCGCTCTTCCACCGGTCGCGCATCCTGCGCGCAGTCATGCGGCGGGCGTGCAACACCTCTTGAGGCGCCGGCCTTTCGCCTCTCACCTGGGCTGCCCGCTGCTCCCTGTAGGACTCCGCCATGACGCAGGCGTCAATGTCCCACGGGGGAGTGCGGGCAAGCAGGCAGGCAGCCATGTGCGCCACCGTAACGTAGGCCCTTACGATACGGATGGCGCACACCCTCTGCGGCCGTCGGAGGAGGGCTCTTGTTTTGGCCGAGAGCCTTTCTGCCCAGATTGGCGCCCCATAGAGCGCCATGCTGCGTACCACCCCAGCGAAAAGCCGCCTGCAGGGCGCGCCAGGGCCGCCCACATTCGGCATCAGTCTAGCTAGGGCTGAGGCAGTACCCACTAGGCGGGGAGCAAGCCGGGCGAAGTGCTCCTCGAACTTCCACTTCCTGTCCAGGACAAGACCAAGATACTTCATGTTGGCCTTGACCTGGACAGGTTCCCCTCCAATCCTGAGCTCCGTGCCGGCTGGTATGCGCCAGCGGGGGGCCCCGAACACCATGGCGTCGGTTTTTGCGACCGACACCTTCAGCCCGAGCGCGCAGATACGGTCCACCACCAGTTGGGCCGCTACAGTGGCCCTTCGCAGGGCCTCCCCCATATCCCTTCCCCGCACGACCACGAGCGTGTCGTCAGCGTAACAGATCGTGGCCATGCGGGGAAGCTGCACCCCTCGGATTACCCAATCGAACCCCAGGTTCCATAGCAGGGGGCCGAGTACGGAACCCTGGGGCACGCCGCAAGCCATGGGCCGGCTCCTCCGCCTTCCACCGTGATCGTAGAGCACCACCCGTCCCACGAGGTAGTGCCCCACAATCCTCCTCAGGTACTCCGGTAGCCGATGGTACCGGAGGGATTCCTCGATGACCGAGTAGGGGAGGGTGCCAAACGCGTTGGCGATGTCAAGAGACACCGCCACCACCCCCTCCCCTTTGCTGGCCGCCAGGTCGCAACACTCCTTTAGCGCCCCCAAAGCGTCCATGGTTGAGCGGCCGACCCTAAACCCGTACTGCCGTTCCGACAGGTTAGGGCCGACCTCCTGGAGGTGCTTCCTGATTCGGCAGGCAATCACTCGCTCGAACGACTTGCCTGCCTCGTCGAGGAGGACCAGGGGGCGATGAGCGGAGGGCGAGTTCGGCGCACCTCCCGGCTTGGGTATCAGGACCAGCCTGCCCTCCTTCCATACACTAGGGAAGCGTCCCACCTCCAGACACTCGTCGTAGAGGTCTCTGAGGCGCCCCCCTATGTGCTTCAAGGCCACGGGAATAACCCTAGCAGGGACTCCATCCGGACCAGGGGCCTTTTTGCATGCCCGGAGGCGGTCTACCACCATCATCCACTCGTCCTCACTTAATCTTGGGACGAGTGGTGGTGGGTCTTCCTGCTCCTCCAAGGGGGCCGCCATCCTCGGAGGATTGAAGTCCGGTGCCGACGGGAATAGGGCCTCCACCACCCTGTTGAGGAATTCCGGCTCAAGGGAATCCATGGGGGGGGCGCGCTTCATCTTATTCCGTATAATTTTATACGGACGCCCCCATGGATCCCTGTCGAGTGCGGCCAGGAATTCCTCGTGAGCCTCGTCTTTAGCCTTGGCTATCGCCGCTTTGAGCGCCTCCTTCGCCTCCTTAAGGGCCCTGTGGAGGCGCTCTTCCTCCTCATCGTTGTGCTGCCGTCTTCGTCTGCAGTGGGTGTAGTTGCGGCGGGCGCGGTTACTGGTGGCTCGGAGAGTCGCGATTTCTTCCGACCACCAGTACACACTCCGCTTGCCCGGCATCCTCCTGATTCGGGGCATGGAGGCGTCGCAGACCGCGGTGAGCGACTCGCGGAAGCGGACCGCCTTTTCATCCACCCCCAGGGAGCTAGCTGGGGGGGCATTCCACGCCTCCACCACCGCAGCCTCCTCAGCCATCCCCGAGTCGAAGCGGGTGACCACCCACCGAGGGAAGCTCGTCCTCCTCGACGCTGGTGGCTGCAACGGCGAATCGGAGACCCTCATCCGAATGTACATGTGGTCGGAGAGGGTCTCCACTTCCTCCAGGACGCGCCATTCCTGGATACGTGTGGCTAGGGCAGGGGTCGCGAACGTTATGTCCACGATGGACCCCCCCTGCCGACGCACACACGTATTGGCCGCGCCCCGGTTTGCCACCTCAAGCCCAGTAGCAACTGCCCAGTCCCTAAGGGCCGCCCCTTTCAGGTCTGTGTGGGGGGATCCCCACGCGGCACTCTTGGCGTTCAGGTCCCCCATTACCAGAATCTGAGCCGGGGCGGCCCTTCCAACCACCCTCCCTAAGCTCTCGAGGAAGGACTCGAACTCGGAGAGTGGCCTGTTGGGAGAAAAGTAGACACCGACGACTACGTTCACTCCCCATCTGGCCGCCACGTACCCCAGCCCTTCCTCTATCTTGTAGAGGGGGGGGAAGTCGCCAGTCGTCGGGACCACCACAGCCACACTGCCGTCCGTCGCCCCAGCCCAGTTTGGCTGAGGAGGGATGCAGTAGGGCTCCGCTACCACTGCGACCGCTATGCCCCACTCCGCCATGACCTGCATCAGCAGATCTTGAGCACGGGCGGAGTGGTTTGCATTCGTCTGGAGGAGCTCGTAATGCGGGTGTACTGGCATTAAGACACCTGCATTACGAGTTCCTCATGGCCTCTAAGGCTGTCAGCGTTGGAGGTGTTGGCGTGGGTCCTGACCTTCCCCCTTACTTTGGGTGGGGCACACTTCTCCCCGCCCATTACATGGCCATGGGGCCGGCCCGCCTCCGCGCATACCGCGCACTTGGGTTGCGCCGTGCACGACGCCGCTCGGTGCCCCTCCTCTCCGCATCGGAAGCACTTCTCCCCGTGTTCCGCCGCGGAGGGGCACGTTGCCCTAGTGTGGCCCAGCGCCATGCACTTAAAACAGCGCAATGGCAGGGGCACAAGGGGCGTGACCGTCACCTTGGTCCATCCGACCTGGATGTGGCCATCCATGGCGATGGCTTTTGCGGCCGTCGCCGGGCACCGCAGGATGAGGGTACCCCGCCCAAAGGCTCTCTCGCTAAGGGCCCCAACCTTGACAAGGGCTACATTGCAGCTATCGGGGGGGAACCTAACCTAACCTAACCTAACCTAACCTAACCTAACCTAACCTAACCTAACCTAACCTAACCTAACCTAACCTAACCTAACCTAACCTAACCTAACCTAACCTTTTTTTTTTTTTTTTTTTTGATTCGGTGAGAAAATGCAGATTACGCACTATCCCCGCGCCTTGGGGGAAGACGCGGGGGGTGTATGGGACTCTCCCCCCTAGTGGGGGCCTACCCATTAAAAACTCACCGGTGTTTCCACTGTACGCGCGGGTAGAGGCTACGGGAGCGGGATCCGGCATCCGCGGCACTCTACCCCGCGTGTTGCCCTTTCGGGCCCACCTCTGTGGGGCTTATACCCCACGGACTCCGGCTAAGGCACTCCGGAAACACCTGGAGCGCCTTACAACCTCGGGACATCTGAAGTGAGCGACGGATCCCCCGATCCGCCACCCGATGTCCCACTGAGAGGGGCGGGGATAGCTCGCCTCACTGGGACCCGGAAAAGACCTAAGGGCATCAACCCTTAGGTCACCCAGGGAACTCAGTCCCCAGGATACTTTTCCTCCAGGAGGCCCCCGGAGCATCCCCACCACGTAAAAGTCGACCCGCGCTATTCACCGCATCACCGCCGCGTACCACCACCGCTTTGGCTTACGGGATCGCGCAGGGACTTTTACCCTCCCCATCCTGCGCCTAAGCGCCCTTCCCTGAGGGAACTTGTGTCCGAGCGGCCGGATCTGCCGACGCTCAGTCCCCTCTCGGTAGAAGCTAATGCTTCTACCACCGTCCCCTTAGAGAACAATGGCCCTCAGAGCCAGCGTTCTCCCGACAGCCGTCATGGCTGCCCACCACGCCCCAAAGGGGCAACCCCCGCGCCGAAGCGCTGCCGCTTCCCAGTCCCCTCTGCTGGGTCAGAGGGGTACCGAAAGCGGCCCACCTCAGGGTACCTCTTGGCACCGCCGCAGGCCGGACACAAGGCATGCGACGGTGAGCCCCCCCACCACGGCAAGGTGGATACCCATCGGGGGGGAACCTTTTTTTTTTTTTTTTTTTTTGATTCGGTGAGAAAATGCAGATTACGCACTATCCCCGCGCCTTGGGGGAAGACGCGGGGGGTGTATGGGACTCTCCCCCCTAGTGGAGGCCTACCCATTAAAAACTCACCGGTGTTTCCACTGTACGCGCGGGCAGAGGCTACGGGAGCGGGATCCGGCATCCGCGGCACTCTACCCCGCGTGTTGCCCTTTCGGGCCCACCTCTGTGGGGCTTATGCCCCACGGACTCCGGCTAAGGCACTCCGGAAACACCTGGAGCGCCTTACAACCTCGGGACATCTGGAGTGAGCGACGGATCCCCCGATCCGCCACCCGATGTCCCACTGAGAGGGGCGGGGATAGCTCGCCTCACTGGGACCCGGAAAAGACCTAAGGGCATCAACCCTTAGGTCACCCAGGGAACTCAGTCCCCAGGATACTTTTCCTCCAGGAGGCCCCCGGAACATCCCCACCACGTAAAAGTCAACCCGCGCTATTCACCGCATCACCGCCGCGTACCACCACCGCTTTGGCTTACGGGATCGCGCAGGGACTTTTACCCTCCCCATCCTGCGCCTAAGCGCCCCTCCCTAGGGAACTTGTGTCCGAGCGGCCGGATCCTCCGACGCTCAGTCCCCTCCCGGTAGAAGCCAATGCTTCTACCACCGTCCCCTTAGAGAGCGATGGCCCTCAGAGCCACCGCACTCCCGACAGCCGTCATGGCTGCCCACCACGCCCCAAAGGGGCAACCCCCGCGCCTAAACGCTGCCGCTTCCCAGTCCCCTCTGCTGGGTCAGAGGGGTACCGAAAGCGGCCCACCTCAGGGTACCTCTTGGCACCGCCGCAGGCCGGACACAAGGCATGCGACGGTGAGCCCCCCCACCACGGCAAGGTGGATACCCATCGGGGGGGATCGGGGGGGAACCTAACCTAACCTAACCTAACCTTTTTTTTTTTTTTTTTTTGATTCGGTGAGAAAATGCAGATTACGCACTATCCCCGCGCCTTGGGGGAAGACGCGGGGGGTGTATGGGACTCTCCCCCCTAGTGGGGGCCTACCCATTAAAAACTCACCGGTGTTTCCACTGTACGCGCGGGTAGAGGCTACGGGAGCGGGATCCGGCATCCGCGGCACTCTACCCCGCGTGTTGCCCTTTCGGGCCCACCTCTGTGAGGCTTATGCCCCACGGACTCCGGCTAAGGCACTCCGGAAACACCTGGAGCGCCTTACAACCTCGGGACATCTGGAGTGAGCGACGGATCCCCCGATCCGCCACCCGATGTCCCACTGAGAGGGGCGGGGATAGCTCGCCTCACTGGGACCCGGAAAAGACCTAAGGGCATCAACCCTTAGGTCACCCAGGGAACTCAGTCCCCAGGATACTTTTCCTCCAGGAGGCCCCCGGAGCATCCCCACCACGTAAAAGTCGACCCGCGCTATTCACCGCATCACCGCCGCGTACCACCACCGCTTTGGCTTACGGGATCGCGCAGGGACTTTTACCCTCCCCATCCTGCGCCTAAGCGCCCTTCCCTGAGGGAACTTGTGTCCAAGCGGCCGGATCTGCCGACGCTCAGTCCCCTCTCGGTAGAAGCCAATGCTTCTACCACCGTCCCCTTAGAGAGCGATGGCCCTCAGAGCCACCGCACTCCCGACAGCCGTCATGGCTGCCCACCACGCCCCAAAGGGGCAACCCCCGCGCCGAAGCGCTGCCGCTTCCCAGTCCCCTCTGCTGGGTCAGAGGGGTACCGAAAGCGGCCCACCTCAGGGTACCTCTTGGCACCGCCGCAGGCCGGACACAAGGCATGCGACGGTGAGCCCCCCCACCACGGCAAGGTGGATACCCATCGGGGGGGAACCTAACCTAACCTAACCTAACCTAACCTAACCTAACCTAACCTAACCTAACCTAACCTTTTTTTTTTTTTTTTTTTTTTTTTTTTTTTAACGTAGTGAAAACTCTTTACGAGTACCCCAGAGCCCGGGGGGGCCCGGGGGTTATGTGGGACTCTCTCCCCCGACCTCTTTCCCTGCGGAAAGGGGAGGGGGGAGCATACCCACTAAAAACACTACGGCATTGTCCGCCCGCCGGGTTTAGGTAGGCGCCGTGGGATCCCGAAGATTCGAGCCGACGACGCCCCCCGGCTGCCCCGGCTTTCGCCAGGGCCACCCGCGCCAAGGAGGGAGGAGTCGCAACGCTTCGACTCCCCCCCCAGACGTGTGGGACCGTGCAATGCAAGCGAGGGGCCCCCGCCCCCCACCCGCTGGTCCCACTAAGGGTTCAGGCGGGCAGCAAACTGCCGCCGCCTTCGCCCCGTTCGTCTGCGCCGGAACGGGGGCGCCTGGACATCCTCCTCGCGCTCCCGTTCCTCGGCTTCCTTCTGGAGCATTATAGACTCGCAGAAAGAAGCCACCTCCTCCCAGGACTCGTCACCCCTATCCAGCATAGCTTGCACTCACCCCTATCCAGCATAGTCACCCCTATCCAGCATAGTCACCCCTATCCAGCATAGTCACCCCTATCCAGCATAGTCACCCCTATCCAGCATAGAACCTAACCTAACCTAACCTAACCTTTTTTTTTTTTTTTTTTTTGATTTGGTGAGAAAATGCAGATTACGCACTATCCCCGCGCCTTGGGGGAAGACGCGGGGGGTGTATGGGACTCTCCCCCCTAGTGGGGGCCTACCCATTAAAAACTCACCGGTGTTTCCACTGTACGCGCGGGTAGAGGCTACGGGAGCGGGATCCGGCATCCGCGGCACTCTACCCCGCGTGTTGCCCTTTCGGGCCCACCTCTGTGGGGCTTATGCCCCACGGACTCCGGCTAAGGCACTCCGGAAACACCTGGAGCGCCTTACAACCTCGGGACATCTGGAGTGAGCGGCGGATCCCCCGATCCGCCACCCGATGTCCCACTGAGAGGGGCGGGGATAGCTCGCCTCACTGGGACCCGGAAAAGACCTAAGGGCATCAACCCTTAGGTCACCCAGGGAACTCAGTCCCCAGGATACTTTTCCTCCAGGAGGCCCCCGGAGCATCCCCACCACGTAAAAGTCGACCCGCGCTATTCACCGCATCACCGCCGCGTACCACCACCGCTTTGGCTTACGGGATCGCGCAGGGACTTTTACCCTCCCCATCCTGCGCCTAAGCGCCCTTCCCTGAGGGAACTTGTGTCCAAGCGGCCGGATCTGCCGACGCTCAGTCCCCTCTCGGTAGAAGCTAATGCTTCTACCACTGTCCCCTTAGAGAGCGATGGCCCTCAGAGCCACCGCACTCCCGACAGCCGTCATGGCTGCCCACCACGCCCCAAAGGGGCAACCCCCGCGCCTAAACGCTGCCGCTTCCCAGTCCCCTCTGCTGGGTCAGAGGGGTACCGAAAGCGGCCCACCTCAGGGTACCTCTTGGCACCGCCGCAGGCCGGACACAAGGCATGCGACGGTGAGCCCCCCCACCACGGCAAGGTGGATACCCATCGGGGGGGAACCTAACCTTTTTTTTTTTTTTTTTTTTTTTTTTTTTTTTTTTTTTTTTTTAACGTAGTGAAAACTCTTTACGAGTACCCCAGAGCCTGGGGGGGCCCGGGGGTTATGTGGGACTCTCTCCCCCGACCTCTTTCCCTGCGGAAAGGGGAAGGGGGAGCATACCCACTAAAAACACTACGGCATTGTCCGCCCGCCGGGTTTAGGAAGGCGCCGTGGGATCCCGAGGATTCAAGCCGACGACGCCCCCCGGCTGCCCCAGCTTTCGCCAGGGCCACCCGCGCCAGGGAGGGAGGAGTCGCAACGCTTCGACTCCCCCCCCAGACGTGCAGGACCTTGCAATGCGAGCTAGGGACCCCCGTCCCCCACCCGCTGGTCCCGCTAGGGGTTCAAGCGGGCAGCAAATTGCCGCCGCCTTCGCCCCGTTCGTCTGCGCCGGAACGGGGGCGCATGGACGCACTCCTCGCGCTCCCGTTCCTCGGCTTCCTTTTGGAGCATTATGCACTCGCAAAAGGAAGCCACCTCCTCCCAGGACTCGTCACCCCTATCCAGCATAGCTTGCACTATGCTGTGGAGTGACAAGTCCTGCCGTCCGATAGCCGCCACGAGCTGGCGGCGCTCGAAGCTCCAGCAGGGACATTCTGCCAGAGTGTGCTGGGCTGAGTCTACCGGAGCGTCGCAATTGTGGCATTGCGCGCTTGCCTCACGTCCGATTCGGTGGAGGTAATCTCCAAAACACCCGTGGCCTGACAGGATTTGGACGAGATGGTACGTTAACGTACCAAACTCCCTGTCGAGCCACAGGTCGAGCGAGGGGAGGATAGCCGCTATAGTGCGCGTTCCATAGCGGCAGTCCTCCAGCTCGCTCTTCCACCTATCACGCATCCTCCGGGCGGTCATGCGGCGGGCGTGGAGCAGCTCCTGCGGGGCCGGCCTCTCCTCCCTAGCCAGGCGTTCCTTCTGCTCCCTGTACGCCTCCGCCATGACGCATGCGTCAATATCCCACGGAGGGGTTCGGGCCAGGAGGCAGGCCGCCATATGCGCCACCGTGACATAAGCCCTAACTATACGGATGGCGCATATCCTCTGGGGCCGTCGGAGGAGGGCCCGGGTTTTGGATGTAAGCCGGTCTGCCCAAATTGGTGCGCCGTACAGGGCCATACTGCGCACCACCCCGGCGAACAATCGCCTACACGGCGTACTTGGGCCGCCCACGTTAGGCGTCAACCTGGCCAGGGCTGACGCAGTGGCGACTAGGCGGGGAGCAAGTTGCGAGAAATGTGCCCCAAAATCCCACTTCCTGTCCAGGACAAGACCAAGATATTTCATATTGGCCTTGACCTGGACGGGTTCGCCTCCAATCGGGAGCACCGTGTTGGCTGGGATTCGCCAACGGGGGGCTCCGAACACCATGGCGTCTGTTTTGGCCACCGCCACCTTTAGCCCGAGCGCCCCGATGCGGTCGACGACCAATTCGGCCGCAACGGTCGCCCTGCGCAAGGTCTCCTCCATGTTACTTCCCCGCACGACTACGAGCGTGTCGTCGGCGTAACATATCGTAGCCATGCGGGGAAGCTGCATCCCTCGGATGGCCCAGTCAAATCCTAGGTTCCACAAAAGCGGACCTAGGACCGACCCTTGTGGGACTCCGCAGGCCATGGGCCGGCTCATGCGCCTTCCGCCATGATCGTAGAGCACCACCCTTTCCTCAAGGTAGTGCCCTACGATCTCCTGTAGGTACCTCGGTATCCGGTGGTACCTGAGGGACTCCCGGATCACTGAGTAGGGAAGGGTGCCAAATGCGTTGGCGATGTCTAGAGACACCGCCACCACTCCTTCTCTACTGTCGGCCGCTTGGTCGCACCAGTCCTTCAGGGACTTGACCGCATCTAGGGTCGACCGGCCAGCCCGGAACCCGAACTGCCGGTCCGATAGCTGCGGGCCCTCCTCCCGCAGGTGCACGCGGATTCGGTGCGCGATGATGCGCTCTAGGGACTTTCCCGCCTCGTCCAATAAGACGATTGGTCGATGGGCGGAGGGCGTGTCCGGCGAGCGTCCCGGCTTGGGTATGAGGACCAAGCGGCCTTCCTTCCAAACTTGGGGGAAGCGCCCCACCTCAAAGCACTCATCGTAGAGGTCTCTGAGGCGCCCCCCCAGGTGCTTCAGGGCCACGGGTATTACCCTGGCTGGAACTCCATCTGGCCCCGGGGCCTTTTTACAGGCCCGGAGACGGTCAACCACCATCATCCACTCGTCCTCGTTGATCCTCGGGACGGGGACGGGTGGGTCTCTTGGCTCCTCCGAGGGGGCCGACATCCTCGGAGGAGTAAAGTCCGGCGCCGGCGGGAAGAGCGCTTCCAACACTCGATTGAGGAGTTCCGGCTCCATTGAATCCATGGGGGATGCGCGCTTCAATTTGTTCCTTATCATTTTGTAAGGACGCCCCCATGGATTCCTGTCCAGCGTGGCCAGAAACTCCTCGTATGCCACATCCTTGGCCTTGGAAATGGCCGACTGGAGCGCTTCCTTCGCAACCTTGAGCCGGCTGTGGAGGAGCTCCTCCTCCTCGGCAGTGTGGTCCCTCCTCCGCCTGCAGTGCGTGTACGCACGGCGGGCGCGGTTGCTGGTGTTTCGGAGGGCCGCGATCTCCTCCGACCACCAGTAGACGCTCGGTTTTCCCGGCATCTTCCGAACCCGGGGCATGGCGGCGTCGCATACCGCGGTAAGCGACTCGCGGAAACGGGCCGCCTTTTGGTCTATCCCCAGGTCCGTAGGTGGGGGGACGCACCATGCTTCCACCACTGCGGCCTCTTCCGCCATTCCCGCGTCAAATTTTGTAAGAACCCACCTTGGGAAGCTCATCCTCGCCCTCGCAGGCGGCGGCTGCAACTGCGGCAGCGGCGTGGCGGAGACCCTCATCCGGATGTACCGGTGATCGGAAAGGGTCTCTTCTTCCTCCAGGACGCGCCAATCCTGGATCCGTGTGGCTAGGGCAGGGGTCGCGAACGTTATGTCCACGATGGACCCCCCCTGCCGACGCACACACGTATTGGCTGCGCCCCGGTTAACCACGTCGAGCCCAGTGGCCGCCACCCAGTCCCGAAGGGCCGCCCCTTTCGGATCAGTATGGGGGGAACCCCACGCGGTGCTCTTGGCGTTGAGGTCCCCCATCATCAGCACCTGAGCCGGTGTCGCCCGCCGGATAATCGGCTCCAGGCCCGTCAGATACCTCTCAAATTCTGAGAGGGGCCTGTTGGGGGAGAAGTAGACGCCGACAATGACTACCCCTCCCCATTTGGCCGCCGCAAAACCCGACCCCCTCTCTCTGGGGGAGAGTTGTTGCGGGCCAGATGTCGGTACCACGATGCCGACCAAACCATCGGTGTCCCCAACCCAGTTTGGCTGGGGGGGGACGAAATAGGGCTCGGCGACCACCGCCACATCTATGCGCCACTCCGCGATGGCCTGCATTAGCAGGTCCTGTGCACGCGTGGAGTGGTTGGCATTCGCCTGGAGGAGCTCGTAATGCGGGTGTACCGGCATTAGGACACCTGCATTACGAGTTCCTCCTGTGCCCTAGGGCTGTCCTCCGTGATACGGGCCTGGGTCACGATGGCCTTTCCCCTCACCTTGGGCGGGGCACACTTTTCCCCACCCATTACGTGGCCATGTGGCCGTCCTGCCTCCGCGCATACCGCGCACTTGGGCTGCGCCTTGCACGCCGACGCTCGGTGCCCCTCCTCTCCGCATCGGAAGCATTTTGCCCCGTGGTCCGCAGCAGAGGGGCACGTGGCCCTGGTGTGGCCCAGCGCCATGCACTTGAAGCAGCGCATGGGCAGGGCCACGAGGGGCATCACAGTGACCTTCGCCCATCCGACCTGAATGTGGCCCCCACTGGCGATGGTCTTTGCGGCCGCCGCTGGGCACCGCAGGATGACGGCGCCCCGCCCAAAAGCTCTCTCTGTCAGGGCCCCGACCTTGACGAGGGCCACGTCACAGCCCCCCTTTGCCGCGATGGCCGCCGCTACCTCATCTCGGCTCACAGTCTCGTCGAGCCCCGTGAGTTTGAGCTCGACGAATTTCGTAGGCCGGGTTATCTCCACCACGTCCCCCACCACCTCACGCAGTTTTGCCGCTAAGCGGTCTGCGGTGGTGTCGGGGGTGTCTCCCCTTACCTCCAGCATCCTGGAGCCGGTCATCGTGGCCCTTATTTTGACCGACTCCAGGCCGAAGTCAGCCAGTTTGACCCCCTCCCTGGCCCAGACCATCACCTCTGGGTAGGTGGTCGACTTGCCCCCTCTCTGTGCCCTCTCCTTGAGAGTCAGCACCACGGCCGAGGTGCGGGGCACCACCACCTTAACCACTTTAGGCTTGGGGGCCGTCTTGGGGGGCGGCGGGGGGTTGGCGTTACCCTTCTTCCCCCTCTTCTTCGTCACCGTTGCCCAGGACTCTTCCTGGGGCTGGGGAGCGGCCTGGGGTTGGGGCCCACTGTTTCGGCTTGTCCCCGCCTTAGGGGGGGGATTTGGTGGTGCGTAAGTGGGCCGCACCGCCGGCTGGGACCTTGAGCCCGGTTTCGGCCCAGTCTTTTTGCCCGCCTCCTTACCCGTCTTTTTGCCACTTTGGGCTGACAGGGTCGGAGGGGGGGGCAAGGGGATCGCCACCTGCTTCGCCTTCGGCTGGGCTGCTTTTGGAGGCTCTCTCATGTCCCCCCCCACCAGGCCTGACTGGGCCCTGGGACGGGGGGGAGGCGGGGTCCTCTTGTCCGCGCTGAGCGACGGCCTGAAGACAGGTTCCGGCGGGAGACGTGACTCTATCTCCCCTAGGCGGGCATTAATCATCCCGCCCAGGGATGTCAAGAGGTCGCGCCTCATTTCCTCGATGGCCTCTTTGAGGCCCCCCCCGATTTCGGCCCCTGCGGCTTCCCTTCTCGCCGCGGAGGCGGTTTCTTGCGCCTCTTCGTAGGCGGCCTTGAACGCCCTTAGCTCCCCGCGGGCAATCTCCAGCTCTCGGGCGAGCCGGGCGTTGTCCGCGCGGAGCCTTCGCTGGTCTTCCGTCGGAGAGACGCTCCTCAGCTCCTCAATGGCCGAGAGGGCCTCGCTCGTCTGATCGTTAAGGAGGCCCTTAATTCGTCCATTGACGTTGCTGCACTTGGCAATGTTCCCTCGAACCGAGAGAACATTGCGAAGTGCAACGGCGGCCAGTTCCTCCCTAGTCCGCATAACACTCTGGGGGGTGCGGAAGCCGTCTTCGACGCCGCCTAAAATGGGCGACTTCCCCCCTCGGCGTGTGTACCGTTTGGGGCGGCCTGTATTGCCCCGAACATCCTCGTTGTCGAACGACTCCTCGTCCGACCCCAGCCCCTCCAGCTCCCTGCTCGCACTAGCCGAGTGGGAATAGGCTCCCATGGAGCGCTTTCCGAGGCCTCCCCTCCTGCTCGTCGTGAATTTGACGGGCACCTCTTCCACACCGCCGGATTTCCCCGCATAGATCCTTTTCCGGGGGGCCTTTTGGGTGTCCCCCCTGGATCCCTCCGCGTAGAATTGGCAGGCAACTGCCTCCATATCGGAGGTTTCGGAAACGTCGACGATCTCGACCTCGGATTCCGGCCATTGCTCCCACAGCTCGGGGGGCTCCTGGAAGGGCTCCTCGGGGGGCTCCTCGAAGGCCTCCGACTGGGAAGTCGTTCCCGCCGCACAATCATCAGATATGGGGGCAATGTGCCCCTTCTTCCCCTTTTTGGCAATGGCTGGGAAGGTAAGCCGGTACCCGACTGACCCCGGCAAAAAATTCCCAGAAGTTGCCCCGTCGCTTGTACGCAGATCCTGACCCCTGTCAGGAACGGCCGATGGACCGGCCTTCCCCCCCCCCATACTACCTCCCCCCGTAGTACCCGCGGTTTCGGAGTTACCCCCAAACCTAGCTCCGGAACTATGGTCCCCCATAGTTCCCCCCCCTCCCGTCCGATTCCCGATCGGCGCCACCCCCCGCACCCTTCCGGGTTAAATCCCCCCACCCACCTATAAAAACCCCCCCCTACCGAGTGGTTTTGCCAGAAGGGCAAAACCAAACTCAAAACGGTCAAGTGCGAACCGTGGAAAACTACCAACTTATCAAAAAGTTGGTAGTTTTCCCCAATTTCCCACAAGACTATAGTAGCTACGGGGTCGTGTGAGGTGCCGTTAGGCGGCGCAAACTACCTCCTATCCAACCCTCTAGCTACCAGATCCCTGACCGTTTTAGTATAGACGCAACGATTTTTCAAAAGCGCCGACAAACTTAAGAAAAAAGTCGTGTGCGCCTATGGCGAAAAAAATAGCAATGTTGCCAAAGTTAGGTTACCGAATAACTTTTGAATGGTAAGTCCAAAAATTATTCGGTAAAGGGCAAACGATAGTGCTACCTTTACGCTCTATATCCCCGAAAAAAGATTTGAAAAAAGTTAAGCCGAAACAAAGTTATGAATTTTTGAAAAAATTTACAAAAGTTGTGATTTGAAATTGCGACCGCAAAAACAGAAGGTTTTTGGGGTGAAATTTCAAAAATTAATTTTGGGGTATCCAGAGAAGCTAGAAAACCAGAAAAATAGCCAAAAAATCGGGCGTCTAATGCAGAAGGCAATAGCAAAAAAAGTTGTGCAAAAAAGCAAAGGCAAGTAATAAATTTGAGTGTTTTAGCAAAAGGTGTCGCAAAAGACAGCTCAAATTTTTCCTCAGACAGCTCAAATTTTTCCTCAGACAGCTCAAATTTTTCCTCAGACAGCTCAAATTTTTCCTCAGACAGCTCAAATTTTTCCTCAGACAGCTCAAATTTTTCCTCAGACAGCTCAAATTTTTCCTCAGACAGCTCAAATTTTTCCTCAGACAGCTCAAATTTTTCCTCAGACAGCTCAAATTTTTCCTCAGACAGCTCAAATTTTTCCTCAGACAGCTCAAATTTTTCCTCAGACAGCTCAAATTTTTCCTCAGACAGCTCAAATTTTTCCTCAGACAGCTCAAATTTTTCCTCCAGACAGCTCAAATTTTTCCTCAGACAGCTCAAATTTTTCCTCAGACAGCTCAAATTTTTCCTCAGACAGCTCAAATTTTTCCTCAGACAGCTCAAATTTTTCCTCAGACAGCTCAAATTTTTCCTCAGACAGCTCAAATTTTTCCTCAGACAGCTCAAATTTTTCCTCAGACAGCTCAAATTTTTCCTCAGACAGCTCAAATTTTTCCTCAGACAGCTCAAATTTTTCCTCAGACAGCTCAAATTTTTCCTCAGACAGCTCAAATTTTTCCTCAGACAGCTCAAATTTTTCCTCAGACAGCTCAAATTTTTCCTCAGACAGCTCAAATTTTTCCTCAGACAGCTCAAATTTTTCCTCAGACAGCTCAAATTTTTCCTCAGACAGCTCAAATTTTTCCTCAGACAGCTCAAATTTTTCCTCAGACAGCTCAAATTTTTCCTCAGACAGCTCAAATTTTTCCTCAGACAGCTCAAATTTTTCCTCAGACAGCTCAAATTTTTCCTCAGACAGCTCAAATTTTTCCTCAGACAGCTCAAATTTTTCCTCAGACAGCTCAAATTTTTCCTCAGACAGCTCAAATTTTTCCTCAGACAGCTCAAATTTTTCCTCAGACAGCTCAAATTTTTCCTCAGACAGCTCAAATTTTTCCTCAGACAGCTCAAATTTTTCCTCAGACAGCTCAAATTTTTCCTCAGACAGCTCAAATTTTTCCTCAGACAGCTCAAATTTTTCCTCAGACAGCTCAAATTTTTCCTCAGACAGCTCAAATTTTTCCTCAGACAGCTCAAATTTTTCCTCAGACAGCTCAAATTTTTCCTCAGACAGCTCAAATTTTTCCTCAGACAGCTCAAATTTTTCCTCAGACAGCTCAAATTTTTCCTCAGACAGCTCAAATTTTTCCTCAACCTAACCTAACCTTTTTTTTTTTTTTTTTTTTTTTTTTTTTTTTTGGCCTGGGGAAAATCCTTTATGGATACCACCGGCTTGGGGATGCCGGTGGTTATGTGGGAGTCCCGCCCCAGAGGGGGCGGTTTACCCACTAAAAACCCCAGGGTGTTCCACATCTCCGCCGTTTTGCTTCCGGGGCTGTGGGAACTCTACGCATCCATGGCCCCGGTAGCACGGCAGTTCGCCCTATGTGAGGGCCCGGCCTCAGGAGACTAAGTGTCTCCTGTCTCCTACGCTGTAGACGCACCGGAACACTTGGTGCGTCTACCAGCTCGAGGACTCATTGGCGGGGACGGACATCCCCATGCCCGTCGCCCGCAGTCCTCAGGGCGGAATTTGGCGGTCCTCATTGAGGCGCCTGCGCCCGACTCGCCTGCGGCGCTGGGGTTGGGAGGACGGGTCGTCCTCTCTCTCCCGCTCCGCACCCTCCTTGGCCGTCATGACCTCCTCGCAGAAGGAGGCCATCGCGTCCCACGACCTCTCGCTGCCGGTCATGGCTTTGATCACGGCCGGCAGCGAGAGGTCGCTGCCAACAATCGCCGTGAGGCGAGTCCGCTGCTCGGCGAACGCGGGACACGTCTGCAGCGTGTGCTGCGCCGTGTCCTCCGCGTTCCCGCAGTGGTGACACCGTGGCGCTGTTTCCCTCCTTGCGACCTTGCACAGGTACTTGCCGAAGCAACCATGCCCCGACAGTACCTGCGCTAGGTGGAAAGAAACAGCGCCCCAGCCTCTCTCGACCCAGTCCTTCAGGACTGGTCGGACTCCCGATATGGTCCAGTGGCCGGCGCTTGGCCGCTCCAGAGCCTCCAGCCACTTCCGGAAGAGAGTTTGGCGAGAGATTTCTCTCCATCGCCTTATCTCTTCCGGACAGGGCTGTTCCCCTCTGGAGCGCGCCTCGGCTACCCGTCGGTACACCCGGGCCAGCACCTCGGCGTCTAGCTCCCAAGGTGGGGTGCCCGCCAGTACGCAAGCCGCCTCGAACGAGGTGGTGCGGTACGCCCTTGCTGCCCTAACCGCCATGACCCGTTGCGGTTGCCGCAGGAGGGTCTTGTTCTGGGCGGAGAGGGCATCCACCCAGATGGGTGCACCATACAAGGCCATCGACCGCACAACACCCGTGTACAGTCGGCGGCAGCTCGCGTTTGGCCCGCCCACGTTTGGGAGAAGACGACTCAGCGCCGATGCGGTGCTCACCAGCTTCGGAGCCAAGCGCCGGAAATGCTCCTGGAAGTTCCATCGGCTGTCGAGGACGAGTCCTAGGTACTTCATCGTCCTCCCGACACCGATGGAAACTCCCCCCACCACTATGCGGGAATCCGCCGGAGGTGCCCTCCGAGGGCCATGGAAGCAGATGGCCTCGGACTTGTGTAGGGCGACCTCAAGCCCCAGCCTCCGGATCCGGTCCACGATAAGGGCCACTCCAGCGGTGGCCAGCAGGGACGCCTCCCGGAATGTGGCACCGCGGGCCGTGACGAGGGTGTCGTCGGCGTAACAAGTTACGTCGACCCCCCGTAAGTTGGCTCCGCGCAGCACCCAGTCGTAACCGATGTTCCACAGGAGCGGCCCAAGGACAGAACCCTGTGGAACACCGCACGACATGGCCCGTTCGACCCACTCTTCCTGTGTAGGGTAGCGGATTGCCCTCTCAGAGAGGTATGACTCCACTACCCTACACAGGTACGCCGGCACGTTGTGGTACCTGAGTGCCTCCTTAATGGTTTCCCAGGGGAGGGTGTTGAACGCGTTGGCAATGTCCAAGGACACCGCCAACACCACCTCTCCCCTTGAGACTGCGTCCTCTGCCAGGGCCCTCACCCGCGCAATCGCGTCGATGGTGGATCTGCCCTGGCGAAACCCAAACTGGTACGCACTCAGGTCCGGCCCCTCCTCTCGCAAGTGCTTGTTGAGACGGGTAGCAACAACCCGCTCAAAAAGTTTTGCTCCCTCGTCCAAGAGCACGATCGGCCTGTATCCCGAAGGAGAGTCGGCCGGTCGCCCTTCCTTTCGGAGCAGCACCAATTTACCGCACTTCCAGTTCCGTGGGATTTGCCCCTGAACTAGGCATGCGGTAAATAGGGCCCTCACCCTCTCCTCTAGTGGGCCGAGTGCCAGTACCCAGGCGCGTCCGGGTGTCCCGTCGGGACCGGGGGCAGTGTTTCTGGCTTTTAGCCTCAGCACTGCCGCACCCAGCTCCTCCTCCGACACCTCAGGTACGGCATTTTCGTCGGCAACTGTCACTGGAGCCATACGAGGGGGCTGATGTTCGCCCCGCTGTGGGAAGAGGGCTCCCACAATTTGGCTCAGCAGTTCGTGCTGGAGACTTTGCGTTAGTGGGGGGGCCCAAGGGCGAAGTTTGCACCTCACTACCTTGTACGGCCGCCCCCACGGGTCGCGGTTTAGCGTCTCCAGCATCTCTTTCTCGGCCAGATCTTTAGCGTTAGCTATGCCCACGCTCAGGGCCTGGCTGGACGCCCTGTATGTCGCATACAGATGTTGCTCCTCCACAAGGTCTCGCCTTCTCCGTCTACGGCTCCTGGTGTACTGGCGTCGTGCTGAGATGCACGCCTTGCGCATTTGCGTGAGTTCTGCGGACCACCAGTACACACTCCGTCTCGGACCTGATTGCTTGACCCGTGGCATCGCTGCATCACAGACCTGCGTCATGGCCTCGTTCAGCCAGGCAGCCTCCTCCTCCACGAGTATTAGGCCTTCTGGCGCTTCCGGCCAAGCTTGGACCATGGCCGCAGCGTACAGGGCGTCCCGGTCCAGTTGTTTTAGTGCCCATCTAGGGCTATCTGCTCTCCGGGGACGGCTCAGGCCGTCCGGGGTAGTGTGGTGGGCGGAGACGTCAAACCGAATATATCGGTGATCCGATAGCGTCTCCACGCCCTCCACAACCTCCCAGCCTTGGACACGGCGCGCCAGGGCACCATTCGCGAATGTCACATCCACGATGGATCCGCCCTGTTGCCGCACGCACGTGTCTACCGCCCCTCGGTTCAGCACCACTAGACCAGACGCAGCCGCCCACTCCATTACGGCCTGACCGCGCACATCTGTTGCAGGGGAGCCCCACACCATGGACTTGGCGTTGAGATCCCCAGCAACCAGCACCAGTTCGGGGCCAATTCTGCCAATCAGAGCCCCCACTTCATCGAGGAACATTTCGAAGTCAGCAAGGGTCCGATTTGGCGAGAAATAGACCCCGACTACCATCGTACGGCCAATGAACGCAGCCACGTAGCCATGGCCTCGCACCACTCTTTCAAGTGGTGGAGAGCCAGCCGATGTTTGAGTGGCTATGGCTACTAGGCTGTCCCGGTCTCCTGCCCAGTTGTCTCTAGGAGGAACACTGTATGGCTCAGCCACTACCGCGATGTGTATTAACCACTCCGCCATGCTCTGGAACAAGAGGTCCTGAGCTCTGGCGCAGTGGTTAATATTCGCCTGTAAGAAGCGAGTGGGAGCCATCACGTTAAGTGTCCATGGGCTCCTCCTCCTCTACCCGGGTTGTGTTGGCATTGCTGCCTTTCCGGGTGACCGGCGGCGAGGGGGCTCGGGGGCCATCGCCAGCTTTCGTCTTCCTGACCTGGTTGGGTTTGCTTTTGGGTGGGTTGCACGTCTTGCTTCCCACCCTGTGATTTGCAGCTAACCCTGCCTCCGCACATAGCGTACAGTGCAGTGGCGCTACGCAGGTGCTGGCTATGTGGCCGGATTGACCGCAGCGGTAACACTGCTGGCTCCGGTCCACCTCTGCCTTGCATTTGGCCCGCACGTGGCCCACCTCGAGGCAACGGAAGCAGCGCAGGGGGCGGGCCTCGAGCAATTTTACCTGCGCCGACACCCAGCCTACGAGCAGTCTTCCGGCCTTTATTATTTTATTCGCTGCCAATATGGGGCAGCGAAGCCATACTGTTCCCAGTCCAGAGGAACCGAAAACTACTTCCCCCGACTTTATGTCGGCTTCGGCACAGCCCCCTACTCGCGCGACTGCCGCCACCACTTCGGTGAAGAGAACGGACTCGTCTAGGCCCGAGATGCGCAATTCTGCACACTTGGTGGGCCTAGAAATTCGGACCACTTCCGGGTCCGTCACTTCCTGCAGCTTTTTTGCCAAGGCATCTGCTTTATCGCCACTTGCAATGCCGGGCACCTCCATTACATAGGCTCCAGTTTGGGCCTTTCTGAAGCGAAGGCCTGGTATTTCGAGCTCCTCCAGCTTGATTTTTTGTTTCGCTTCCGCGATTACTGTGCCCAAGTCTGCTCCCTTCTCTGTCGCTTGCGGCTCCAGTAGCGTCAGAACAACTGCAGCCGATCGGGGAGGACGCAGCCTCTTAGGCTTCGTCTTTCTGACGTTTTCGGGGCCCTGTGGCCTCTCCACCGGCCCCTTTGGCTGCGTTTTCTTCTTCTTCTTCTTCCTCTCCACTTTTTTCCACTTGAACGAGGTAGACTGTTCAGGTGGAGGCAGAGGAATAGCCTGAGGGAAGACATCCTTGTTTGGGGCCGTTTTCTTCTTTTTCCCCCGTTTCGCCCTTGTAGGCCCCGAGCGATTGGAACCGGAGCCAGAAGCAGGATCAATCTGGGTTTTGGCCTTCGCAGTTTGTGAAGGCTCCACTTTCTTCTTCTTTCCCGCTAAGCGGGCATCAATGTACGGTCCGACGTGGGCCATGACCGCCTGGCAGAGTTCATTTATCTGCGCTGGAGGCGGTTTGATGGCACCACGCCCATCCGTTCTCCCCTTTGGGGAAGGTCGCGCAGGGGGCGGCCCTTCCCGGTCTGATCCGGTGTGGAGGGGTGGCGGACTACCCTGCTTCCGCATCCCCTCCATGTCTTTTTTGATGTCGGCCAGCTCCTTTCGGAGGCTGGCCATCTCGATCTGTAGCCGTGTATTGTCAGCCTGCAGCCTGGCCGTTTCTTCTGTAACTGAGCGTTGGCTCAGCTCCGCAAATGCATCAGCGATGGCTGCAGCTGCCTCCTTGAGGCATTTCACGTAACCACCGGACAAGTGCTTAGACTTAGTGGCCACTTTGGTGATGATGGCCACACTGTCAGCTACCTGTAGCCCAAGATCTTTGGTGGCCGCAGTTCCTTGGTTCCCGTCTGTTTCCATTGAGGAGGAGATACTCTTCTGGTACCCCTGACGGGTTCTGATAGGCATTTCCGCCAGCTCTTTCTGGAGGTTCATCTCCGCCTTTAGCCGGATCTCTTCTTTTAAGGCACGGTTGTAGGCCTCCTTCGCCTTGGCCAGCCCAACGTATTTGCCTGACGTTGGCGGCCGGCCTCTGCCCTTTGCTACAATCCTGCTATCTCCGGCAGATGGGCCTGTGGATCCTTCGTCGCTGGAGCTGAAGATGGAAGCAGGGCGAAATCGCTTCCGTAAATGCTTCGTCCGCTCGGGTCTCTCTCTTCCCTCGTCGATATCGTCAAGCTTGCTCTTCCCGGAGGACTCGCGTCCTCCGGTGCCATGCGAAACAAAGCTGACGTCCGAGCTAGTATGTGCCCTCAGTTCGGGCTCCGAGGTCGTGGTAGTTTGATGCCGAGTTAGAACTACTCGACATGCACGCGTTTGTGCGCTGGTTCCAGGTTTTGGCGGGATCTGAATCGCCGCCGAACTTAAATCTAAACGCGGGCTGTTGAGGCCCACGGAGTGATTGTTGCCCCCCCCAGAATACGTGGGGCTGGACGCTTGCGCGCCGAGGGATTCTCCCCGAAGGGTACCCTCCTGGGGTAGTTTCTTTTTACAATCACCCATGACCTTTGATGAAGGGGTGGGGTCCCCTGCTCCTTTTAAAGTGCGAGCGCACTCCTCTTTTTTAAGGGGTGAGTTCCCCTGTGTCGCAGTTACGCCGACCCGTTCGCCACTAGTGTGGTACATCCGGCTCGCCGCTAGTCCAAGCCGGACCCGTTCGGTCCACAGGACCTACTTGTCTCCGGCTTGGTACTGAATGCGCTGCGACCCGCATCCAGAACCGCGTTAAGGTGCGGTTAGGCCCCGGTTTTTTATAGAGGTTTTCCTTCCTCGTGGTCCTCCCTTTCATGGGGACGACCCCCACTTCCGGCACCAGCGGGCCGGATTGCGGGTTCGCACGGGAGCTCTGAAAAGAGCCCTGCGCTTGTACACGTCCGCATCCCAGTCTACTCTGCTGATCAGAGAGGTACCGGGAGCGGACCCACCGCCTCTGCTTCCAGCGATCCCCTGTTAAGGGAACCATTTGGAGCAGGTATGTGAGCAGCCATACCGGCCGCATCCCTCCAGTCGCGTCCGCATCCCAGTCCACTCTGCTATTCAGAGAAGTACCGGGAGCGGACCCACCGCCTCTGCATCCCCGAAGTCCCCTGCTACAGGAGAGACAGGGAGCAGGAATGTGGCGCGTCCTTTCACCAGGACGCGCCCGCCCCGCCTAGCCCAACGTGGGCTCCACCGGAGCTGTGCCGCTCTTAGTCACCCTTTCACTTCGAGCTTTAGGGCCCGAAGATCACTAAGGGGCTCAAGCCCCCCCACCACGACAAGGTAGCGACACTCGGGGGGGAACCTAACCTAACCTAACCTAACCTTTTTTTTTTTTTTTTTTTTTTTTTTATTTTTTTAACGCAGTGAAAACTCTTTACGAGTACCCCAGGGCCCGGGGGGACCCGGGGGTTATGTGGGGCTCTCTCCCCCGTCCTCTCTCCTTGCGGAGAGGGGAGGGGGAAGCATACCCACTAAAAACACTGCGGCATTGTCCGCTTGCCGGGTTTAGGAAGGCGCCGTGGGATCCCGAGGATTCGAGCCGACGACGCCCCCCGGCTGCCCCGGCTTTCGCCAGGGCCACCCGCACCGAGGAGGGAGGAGTCGCAATGCTTCGACTCCCCCCCCAGACGTGTAGGACCGTGCAATGCGAGCGAAGGGCCCCCGCCCCCCGCCCGCTGGTCCCACTAGGGGTTCAGGCGGGCAGCAAACTGCCGCCGCCTTCGTCCCGTTCGTCTGCGCCGGAACGGGGGCGCGTGGACACACTCCTCACGCTCCCGTTCCTCGGCCTCCTTTTGGAGCATTATGCTCTCACAAAAGGAGGCCACCTCCTCCCAGGACTCGTCACCCCTATCCAGCATAGCTTGCACTATGCTGTGGAGTGACAAGTCCTGCCGTCCAAGGGCCACTTCGAGCTGCCGCCGCTCGAAGTCCCAGCATGGGCACTCTGCTAGGGTGTGTTGGGCCGTATCATCTGCCGCACCGCAGTTATAGCATTGGGAGCTCGCCTCCCTGCCGATGCGGTGTAGATAGTGCCCAAAACACCCATGTCCCGTCAGACCTAACCTAACCTAACCTAACCTAACCTTTTTTTTTTTTTTTTTTTTTTTTTTTTTTTTTTAACGTAGTGAAAACTCTTTACGAGTACCCCAGAGCCCGGGGGGGCCCGGGGGTTATGTGGGACTCTCTCCCCCGACCTCTTTCCCTGCGGAAAGGGGAGGGGGGAGCATACCCACTAAAAACACTACGGCATTGTCCGCCCGCCGGGTTTAGGTAGGCGCCGTGGGATCCCGAAGATTCGAGCCGACGACGCCCCCCGGCTGCCCCAGCTTTCGCCAGGGCCACCCGCGCCAAGGAGGGAGGAGTCGCAACGCTTCGACTCCCCCCCCAGACGTGTGGGACCGTGCAATGCGAGCGAGGGGCCCCCGCCCCCCACCCGCTGGTCCCACTAAGGGTTCAGGCGGGCAGCAAACTGCCGCCGCCTTCGCCCCGTTCGTCTGCGCCGGAACGGGGGCGCCTGGACATCCTCCTCGCGCTCCCGTTCCTCGGCTTCCTTTTGGAGCATTATGCACTCGCAAAAGGAAGCCACCTCCTCCCAGGACTCGTCACCCCTATCCAGCATAGCTTGCACTATGCTGTGGAGTGACAAGTCCTGTTGCCCAATGGCCGCCACGAGTTGGCGACGCTCATACTCCCAGCAGGGACACTCCTCGAGTGTGTGCTGGGCAGTATCCTCCGCCGCGCCGCAGTTCCAGCACTGCGCGCTGGCCTCTCTGCCTATCCGGTGGAGGTAGGCACCGAAACACCCGTGGCCCGATAGGATTTGTACGAGATGGTAGGTGAGCGTACCAAACTCTCTATCGAGCCACAGGTCAAGCGAGGGGAGGAGTGCCGCTATAGTGCGCGTTCCATAGCGGCAGTCCTCCAGCTCGCTCTTCCACCGGTCGCGCATTCTGCGCGCAGTCATGCGGCGGGCGTGCAGCAGCTCTTGAGGCGCCGGCCTTTCGCCTCTCGCTTGGGCTGCCCGCTGCTCCTTGTAGGATTCCGCCATGACGCAGGCGTCAATGTCCCACGGGGGAGTGCGGGCCAGCAGGCAGGCGGCCATGTGCGCCACCGTAACGTAGGCCCTTACGATACGGATGGCGCACACCCTCTGCGGCCGTCGGAGGAGGGCTCTCGTCTTGGCCGACAGTCTTTCCGCCCAGATTGGCGCCCCATAGAGCGCCATACTACGCACCACTCCAGCAAACAGGCGTCTACAGGGCGCGTTTGGGCCGCCCACATTCGGCATCAGCCTGGCCAGGGCTGAGGCAGTGCCCACTAGGCGAGGAGCAAGCCGAGCGAAGTGCTCCTCGAACTTCCACTTCCTGTCCAGGACAAGACCAAGATACTTCATGTTGGCCTTGACCTGGACAGCTTCGCCTCTGATCGGGAGCACTGTGTTGGCCGGGATTCGCCAACGGGGGGCCCCGAAGACCATGGCGTCCGTCTTCGCCACAGCCACTTCCAGGCCGAGCGCCCCGATGCGGTCGACGACCAACTCGGCCGCAACCGTCGCCCTGCGCAGGGTCTCCCCCATGTCCCCTCCCCGCACGACCACGAGCGTGTCGTCGGCGTAGCAGATCGTAGCCATGCGGGGAAGCTGCACGCCACGCAATACCCAATCGAACCCCAGGTTCCATAGCAGGGGGCCGAGTACGGAACCCTGGGGCACGCCACAGGCCATAGGCCGGCTCCTCCGCCTTCCACCGTGATCGTAGAGCACTACCCGTCCCACGAGGTAGTGCCCTACGATCCTCCGCAAGTATTCCGGTACTCGGTGATACCGGAGGGACTCGTTGATCACCGAGTAGGGGAGGGTGCCAAAAGCGTTGGCAATGTCAAGGGACACCGCCACCACTCCCTCCCCTTCGCTGGCTGCCAGGTCGCAGCAGTCCCTCAGCTCCCCTATCGCGTCCATTGTTGACCGGCCAGCTCGAAACCCGAACTGCCGGTCCGACATGTTAGGGCCCACCTCCCGCAGATGCCTTTGAATTCGGCAGGCAATCAGGCGCTCCAAGGACTTGCCTGCCTCGTCCAGGAGGACGATAGGCCGATGCCCAGAGGGCGAGTCCGACGCACGTCCCGGCTTGGGGATCAACACCAGCCTCCCTTCCTTCCAGATTTGGGGGAAGTGCCCCACCTCCAGACACTCGTCATAGAGGTCTCTGAGGCGCCCCCCCAGGTGCTTCAGCACGATGGGTATCACCCTAGCCGGTACCCCGTCCGGCCCCGGGGCCTTCTTACAGACCCGGAGACGGTCGACCAGCATCATCCACTCGTCCTCGTTGATCCTCGGGACGGGGACGGGTGGGTCTCTTCGCTCCTCCGAGGGGGCCGACATCCTCGGGGGAGCAAAGTCTGGCGCCGGCGGGAAGAGCGTCTCCACCACTCTGTTGAGGAGTTCCGGCTCAAGGGAATCCATGGGGGGTGCGCGCTTTATTTTGTTCCGTATGAGCTTATACGGGCGCCCCCATGGATCCCTGTCGAGTGTGGCCAGGAACTCCTCGTAAGCCGCATCTTTGGCCTTTGCGATGGCCGTCTGAAGCGCCTCCTTCGCCTCTTTGAGTCTCCTATGGAGGAGCTCCTCTTCCACGGCAGAGTGGACCCGCCTCCGCCTGCAGTGGGTATATGCCCTGCGGGCGCGGTTGCTGGTGGCTCGGAGGGCCGCGATCTCCTCCGACCACCAGTACACGCTCGGCTTGGCCGGCATCCTCCGGACCCGGGGCATGGCGGCGTCGCAGACCGCGGTGAGCGACTCGCGGAAGCGGGCCGCCTTCTCGTCCACCCCCAGGCTGCTGGGTGGGGGGGCGCACCACGCCTCCACCACTGCGGCCTCCTCCGCCATTCCCGGGTCGAATCGGGTGAGCACCCACCGCGGGAAGCTCGTCCTCCCCCTCGCAGGCGGTAGCTGCGACTGCGGTAGCGGCGAATCGGAGACCCTCATCCGGATGTACAAATGGTCGGAGAGGGTCTCCACGTCCTCCAGGACGCGCCAATCCAATAAACGTGTGGCTAGGGCAGGGGTCGCGAACGTGATGTCCACGATGGACCCTCCCTGCCGACGCACACACGTATTGGCCGCGCCCCGGTTGACCACCTCGAGCCCGCTGGCCACCGCCCAGTCCCGTAGGACCGCCCCTTTTGGATCGGTGTGGGGGGAGCCCCACGCGGCGCTCTTCGCGTTTAGGTCCCCCATCAACACGATCTGTGCCGGGGCGAGTCTTCCAACCACTCTCCCCAAGCCCTCGAGGAAGGACTCGAAGTCTGAGAGCGGCCTATTGGGGGAGAAATACACCCCTATAATCACGGTTGCTCCCCACTTGGCCGCCACATACCCCGGTCCCTCCTCAATCCTACAGAGGGGGGGGAGGTCTCCAGTCGTCGGGACTACTACGGCCACACTGCCGTCCGTCGCCCCAGCCCAGTTCGGTTGGGGTGGGACGTAGTATGGCTCTGCCACCACAGCGACCGCTATGACCCACTCCGCCATGACCTGCATCAGCAGGTCTTGAGCACGGGCGGAGTGGTTTGCATTCGTTTGGAGGAGCTCGTAATGCGGTTGTACTGGCATTAAGACACCTGCATTACGAGTTCCTCCTGGGCCCTAGGGCTGGCGTCATTGGCGGTGCTGGCCTGGGTCACGTGGGCCTTCCCCCTAACCTTAGGCGGGGTACATTTGTCCCCACCCATTACGTGGCCATGTGGCCGGCCCGCCTCCGCGCATACCGCGCACTTGGGCTGCGCCGAACAAGCCGCTGCTCGGTGCCCCTCCTCTCCGCATCGGAAGCACTTTGCCCCATGCTCCGCAGCGGAGGGGCACATGGCCCTGGTGTGGCCCAGCGCCATGCACTTGAAGCAGCGCATGGGCAGGGCCACAAGGGGCGTCGCAGTGGCCTTCGTCCATCCAATTTGGACGTGGCCCTCCTTGGCGATGGCCTTTGCGGCCGTCGCTGGGCACCGCAGGATGACGGCGCCCCGCCCAAAAGCCCTCTCACTCAGGGCCCCGACTTTGACGAGGGCCACGTCGCAGCCCCCCTTGGCTGCGATGGCCGCCGCTACCTCGTCTCGGCCCACGGTCTCGTCGAGCCCCGTCAGTTTGAGCTCGGCGAATTTTGTGGGCCGGGTCACCTCAGCCACATCCCCCACCACCTCACGCAGTTTTGCCGCTAAGCGGTCTGCGGTGGTGTCGGGGGTGTCTCCCCTCACCTCCAGCATCCTGGATCCGGTCATCGTGGCCCTTATTTTGACCGACTCCAAGCCGAAGTCAGCCAGCTTGACCCCCTCCCTGGCCCAAACCATCACCTCTGGGTAGGTGGTCGACTTGCCCCCCCTCTGTGCCCTCTCCTTGAGAGTCAGCACCACGGCCGAGGTGCGGGGCACCACCAACTTAACCACTTTAGGCTTGGGGGCCGTCTTGGGGGAGGGACCCGGGGGTACGGTAGCGTTACCCTTCTTCCCCCTCTTCCTCGTCACCGTTGCCCAGGACTCTTCCTGGGGCTGGGGAGCGGCCTGGGGTTGGGGCTCACTGTTCCGGCTTGTCCCCGCCTTAGGGGGGGGATTGGGCGGCGCGTGGTTAGGCCGCTGTACCGCCTTGGACCTCGGGGCCGGCGTTGGGCCAGTCTTTTTTCCCGTCTCCTTACCCGCCTTTTTGCCACTTTGGGCTGACGGGGTCGGAGGAGGGGGCAAGGGGATCGCCGCCTGCTTCGCCTTCGGCTGGGCTGCCTTTGGAGGCTCTCTCATGTCCCCCCCCACCAGGCCTGACTGGGCCCTGGGACGTGGGGGAGGCGGGGTCCTCTTGTCCGCGCTGAGCGACGGCCTGAAGACAGGCTCCGGCGGGAGACGTGACTCCATCTCCCCTAGGCGGGCATTAATCATTCCGCCCAGGGATGTAAGGAGGTCGCGCCTCAGATCCTCGATGGCCTCTTTGAGCCCCCCCCCGATTTCGGCCCCTGCGGCTTCCCTTCTCGCCGCGGAGGCGGTTTCTTGCGCCTCTTCGTAGGCGGCCTTGAAGGCCCTCAGCTCCCCGCGGGCAATCTCCAGTTCTCGGGCGAGCCGGGCGTTGTCCGCGCGGAGCCTTCGCTGGTCCTCCGTCGGGGAGACGCTCCTCAGCTCCTCAATGGCCTCGAGGGCCTCACTCGTCTGGTTGTTGAGGAGTCCCTTGATACGTCCATTGACGTTGCTACACTTGGCAATGTTCCCCCGAACAGAGAGAACATTGCGAAGTGCAACGGCGGCCAGTTCCTCCCTAGTCCGCAAAATGCTCTGGGGGGTGCGGAAGCCACCTTCGTCGCCGCCTAAAATGGGCGACTTCCCCCCTCGGCGTGTGTATCGTTTGGGGCGGCCTGTATTGCCCCGAACATCCTCGTTGTCGAACGACTCCTCGTCCGACCCCAGCCCCTCCAGCTCCCTCCTCGCACCGGCCGAGTGGGAATAGGCTCCCACGGAGCGCTTTCCGAGGCCTCCCCTGCTGCTCGTCGTGAATTTGACGGGCACCTCTTCCGCACCGCCGGATTTCCCCGCATAGATCCTTTTCCGGGGGGCCTTTTGGGCGTCCCCCCTGGATCCGTCCGCGAAGAATTGGCAGGCAACTGCCTCCATATCGGAGGTTTCGGAGACGTCGACGATCTCGACCTCGGATTCCGGCCATTGCTCCCACAGATCGGGGGGCTCCTGGAAGGGCTCCTCAGGGGGCTCCTCGAAGGCCTCCGACTGGGAAGTCGTTCCCGCCGCACCATCATCAGATATGGGGGCAATGTGCCCCTTCTTCCCCTTTTTGGCAATGGCTGGGAAGGTAAGCCGGTACCCGACTGACCCCGGCAAAAAATTCCCAGAAGTTGCCCCGTCGCTTTTACACGGATCCTGACCCCTGTCAGGAACGGCCGATGGACCGGCCTTCGCCCCCCCCATACTACTCCCCCCCGTAGAACCCGCGGTTTCGGAGTTACTCCCAAACCTAACACCGGAACTATGGTCCCCCATAGTTCCCCCCCCTCCCGTCCGATTCCCGATCGGAGACACCCCCCGCACCCTTTCGGGTTAAAGCCCCCCACCCACCTATAAAAACCCCCCTCTACCGAGTGGTTTTGCCAGAAGGGCAAAACCAAACTCAAAACGGTCAAGTGCGAACCGTGGAAAATTACCAACTTATCAAAAAGTTGGTAGTTTTCCCCAGATTTCCACGAGACTATAGTAGGTACGGAGTTGTGTGAGGTGCCGTTAGGCGGCGCAAACTACCTCCTATCCAACCCCTTAGCTACCAGATCCCTGACCGTTTTATTATAGACGCAACGATTTTTCAAAAGCGCCGACAAACTTAAGAAAAAAGTCGTGTGCGCCTATGGCGAAAAAAATAGCAATGTTGCCAAAGATGGGTTACCGAATAACTTTTGAATGGTAAGTCCAAAAATTATTCGGTAAGCGGCAAACGATAGTGCTACTTTTACGCTCTATATCCCCGAAAAAAGATTTGATAAAAGTTAAGCCGAAACAAAGTTATGAATTTTTGAAAATTTTTACAAAAGATGTAATTTGAAATTGCGACCGCAAAAACAGATGGTTTTTGGGGTGAAATTTCAAAAATTAATTTTGGGGTATCCAGAGAAGCTAGAAAACCAGAAAAATAGCCAAAAAATCGGGCGTCTAATGCAGAAGGCAAAAGCAAAAAAAGTTGTGCAAAAAAGCAAAGGCAAGTAATAAATTTGAGTGTTTAAGCAAAAGGTGTCGCAAAAGACAGCTCAAATTTTTCCTCAGACAGCTCAAATTTTTCCTCAGACAGCTCAAATTTTTCCTCAGACAGCTCAAATTTTTCCTCAGACAGCTCAAATTTTTCCTCAGACAGCTCAAATTTTTCCTCAGACAGCTCAAATTTTTCCTCAGACAGCTCAAATTTTTCCTCAGACAGCTCAAATTTTTCCTCAGACAGCTCAAATTTTTCCTCAGACAGCTCAAATTTTTCCTCAGACAGCTCAAATTTTTCCTCAGACAGCTCAAATTTTTCCTCAGACAGCTCAAATTTTTCCTCAGACAGCTCAAATTTTTCCTCAGACAGCTCAAATTTTTCCTCAGACAGCTCAAATTTTTCCTCAGACAGCTCAAATTTTTCCTCAGACAGCTCAAATTTTTCCTCAGACAGCTCAAATTTTTCCTCAGACAGCTCAAATTTTTCCTCAGACAGCTCAAATTTTTCCTCAGACAGCTCAAATTTTTCCTCAGACAGCTCAAATTTTTCCTCAGACAGCTCAAATTTTTCCTCAGACAGCTCAAATTTTTCCTCAGACAGCTCAAATTTTTCCTCAGACAGCTCAAATTTTTCCTCAGACAGCTCAAATTTTTCCTCAGACAGCTCAAATTTTTCCTCAGACAGCTCAAATTTTTCCTCAGACAGCTCAAATTTTTCCTCAACCTAACCTAACCTAACCTAACCTAACCTAACCTAACCTAACCTAACCTAACCTAACCTAACCTAACCTAACCTTTTTTTTTTTTTTTTTTTTTTTTTAACGCAGTGAAAACTCTTTACGAGTACCCCAGGGCCCGGGGGGACCCGGGGGTTATGTGGGACTCTCTCCCCCGACCTCTCTCCCTGCGGAGAGGGGAGGGGGGAGCATACCCACTAAAAACACTGCGGCATTGTCCGCTTGCCGGGTTTAGGAAGGCGCCGTGGGATCCCGAGGATTCGAGCCGACGACGCCCCCCGGCTGCCCCGGCTTTCGCCAGGGCCACCCGCACCAAGGAGGGAGGAGTCGCAATGCTTCGACTCCCCCCCCAGACGTGTAGGACCGTGCAATGCGAGCAAGGGGCCCCCGCCCCCCGCCCGCTGGTCCCACTAGGGGTTCAGGCGGGCAGCAAACTGCCGCCGCCTTCGCCCCGTTCGTCTGCGCCGGAACGGTGGCGCGTGGACACACTCCTCACGCTCCCGTTCCTCGGCCTCCTTTTGGAGCATTATTGACTCACAAAAGGAGGCCACCTCCTCCCAGGACTCGTCACCCCTGTCCAGCATAGCTTGCACTATGCTGTGGAGTGACAAGTCCGTCCGGCCAAGGGCTGCTTCGAGCTGCCCCCGTTCAAAGTCCCAACAGGGACACTCCTCAATGGTGTGCTGGGCTGTGTCATCCTCTGCACCGCAATTGTAGCACTGAGTGCTCCCCTCTCTGCCAATGCGGTGCAGGTAGTGCCCGAAGCACCCATGTCCCGTCAGAACCTGGACCAGGCGGTGGCTTAGTGGCCCGAATTCACGGTCGAGCCACAGGTCCATAGATGGCAGGATTGCCGATATGGTCCTCACTCCATATCGGCAACCCTCCAGTTCCGCTTTCCAGCGGTCTCGCATACGTCGCTCCGTTTGGCGGCGGGCGTGCAGGACCTCTTGTGCGGCTGGCCTGTCTCCCCTCGCCTGAGCCTCCCTTTGCCTTCTATATGATTCCGCCATTGAGACGGCGTCGAGATCCCAGGGAGGGGTTCCGGCAATCAGGCATGCAGCCATATGTGCCACCGTCACGTACGCGCGAATTATGCGGATAGCACAGACCCTCTGCGGCCGTCGGAGAAGGGCCCTGGTTCTCTCCGACAGCCTGTCTGCCCATATCGGTGCGCCGTATAAGGCCATACTGCGCACCACTCCCGTATACAGCCGTCTGCAGGGTGTGTTTGGACCTCCAACGTTTGCCAGCAGCCTGCCCAGGGCCGACGCGGTGGCGACCAACCGGGGAGCGAGCCTGGCGAAATGCTCGCCGAAGTCCCATTTCCTGTCCAGGACAAGGCCAAGATACTTAATGTTGGCCTTGACCTGGACAGGTTCACCCCCGATCGGGAGCGTCGCGTCAGTCGGAACGCGCCATCTGGGGGCCCCAAAAACCATTGCGTCAGTTTTCGCCACCGCCACCCTGAGTCCGAGCGCCTTGATGCGGTCAACCGTCAGTTCGGCCGCAATGGTTGCCCTTCGCAGGGTCTCCCGCATATCGCTTCCCCGGACGGCCACCATCGTGTCATCGGCATAACAAATGGTGGTCATGCGGGGAAGCTGGACCCCGCGTATGGCCCAGTCAAACCCAAGGTTCCAGAGGAGTGGGCCAAGGACGGAACCCTGGGGGACTCCACACGCCATGGGCCGGCTCATGCGCCTCCCGCCATGATCGTAGAGCACTACCCTCTCCTCCAGGTAGTGCCCTACGATCCTTTGAATGTATGCCGGCAGTTTGAAGTACCGCAACGCTTCCCTAATTACGGCGTATGGGAGGGAGCCGAACGCGTTGGCGATGTCCAGTGACACCGCCACCACTCCCTCCCCCTTGCTCGCCGCCAGATCGCAGTACTCCTTGAGGACCCCTATTGCGTCCACAGTAGACCGGCCTGCCCGGAAGCCAAACTGTCGGTCGGACAGATTTGGGCCTGTCTCCCTCAGATGGCTTAGTATCCGCCAGGCAATCACCCGCTCTAGTGCCTTGCCCGACTCATCCAAGAGGACGATGGGTCGATGGGCAGAGGGCGAGTCTTGTGGCTGTCCCGGCTTGGGCAGGAGGACGAGCCGTCCCTCTTTCCACACTCTGGGGAAGCGTCCCACCTGCAGGCACTCATCCAACAGGTCTCTAAAGCGCCCCCCCAGGTATTTCAGGGCGACTGGGATCACCCTCGCCGGTACCCCGTCTGGGCCCGGAGCCTTTTTACAGGCCCGGAGGCGGTCTGTGAGCCACATGTACTCGTCGTCGCTGACCCTTGGGACGAAATGCTCTCCATGATCCTCCGAGGGGGCCGACATCCTCGGTGGATCGAAGTTTGGTGCCGGCGGGAAGAGGGCCTCGATTACCCTATTGAGGACCCCCGGCTCAAGGGAGTCCATGGGGGGGGCACGCTTTATTTTGTCCCGTACCATCTTGTACGGGCGCCCCCATGGGTTCCTCTCGAGCGTAGCCAGGAACTCCTCATAGGCTGCATCCTTTGCCTTGGAGATGGCCAGCTGTAGGGCCTGCTTCGCCTCTTTGAGTGCGCCGTGAAGGAGCTCCTCCTCCTCCGCGGTGTGCGACGCCCTCCGCCTGCAATGGGTGTAGGCACGGCGGGCGCGGTTACTGGCGGCCCGAAGATTTCCGATTTCTTCGGACCACCAGTATACGCTGGCTTTGGCCGGCATGATGCGGACTCGTGGCATTGCGGCGTCGCACACTGCTGTCAGGGACTCCCTGAAACGAGCCGCCTTCCCTTCCACGCCCAAGTCGTCAGGTGGGGGGGCACACCATGCTTCGACTATCGCCGCCTCTTCGGCCATTCCCGCGTCGAATTTCCTGAGGACCCATCGCGGGAAGGTCATCTGCATCCTCGCAGGCGGTTGCGGCTGCAGCGACGGCGAGGCGGAGACCCTCATCCGGACATATAAATGGTCAGAGAGGGTCTCTATGTCTCCCAGGACGCGCCAATCAGCGGTTCGTGCGGCGAGGGCAGGGGTCGCAAACGTGACGTCCACGATGGACCCACCCTGCCGGCGCACGCACGTGTTGGCGTCGCCCCGGTTCAACACCTCCAGCCCTGCAGCCGCCACCCAGTCTTCCAGCACGGCCCCTTTCAGGTCTGTTACGGGGGAACCCCACGCGGCGCTCTTGGCGTTGAGGTCCCCCATCACTATAACCTGTGCCGGGGCAGTCCTCCGGACGACTCGTCCCAACCCCTCCAGGAACGCTTCAAAAGCGGATAGCGGCCTGTTGGGGGAGAAATACGCCCCGATGACGACGATTTCCCCCCATTTGGCTGCCGCGTATCCCGGCCCGTTCTCCACTCGGGAGAGAGGAGGGAAGTAGCCGGTCGTTGGCACAACTACCGCTACTGTTCCATCAGTTGCCCCAACCCAGTTGGGTTGGGGGGGAGCGTAATATGGCTCCGCGACGACCGCCATTGCCAGTCCCCACTCCGCCATGACCTGCATGAGCAGGTCTTGAGCACGGGCGGAGTGGTTTAGGTTACCCTGGAGGATATCTAAATGCCGGTGTGCTGGCATTTAGATATCCATTGAGCTGCCCTCTTCGCCCCTTGAGGTGGTCGCCGGACCTTGTTGGGCCTTCTGCGTGTCCTCTCGTCCTTTAGTGGGAGGAGGGGCGCACGACTGTCCCCCCATTACGTGTCCTGCCGGGCGTTTGGCCTGATGGCACACTCCGCAGAACGGCGCCTCTTGGCATTCCGCTGCTCTGTGGCCCGGTCTTGAGCAGCGGAAGCACAGGTCCCCCCTGTCCACGGCGGAAGGGCACAGCGCCCTGGTGTGTCCTGTGCCCATGCATTTGTAGCAGCGCATGGGTTTAGGGTCCAGGGCTGCGACCTTGGCTGAGGACCACCCCACGAGAAGTTTCCCCGCTTGGACCAGCGTTTTGGCGACGGTGACCGGGCATCGTACCAAAGCGGAGCCTGTGCCATTTCCGAGAACTCTGATTGGCCCCACCTTAACCATTTCGGGCTGGCATCCCCCCTTAAGCACCACAGCCGTCCTGATGTCCTCCGAAGTCACAGATTCGTCGAATCCGGTGACTCGGAGGTCCGCCGTTTTCGTTGGCCTATGGATCGTCGCCATCTCGCCAATGACGCCTGTGATCCTCCTGGCGAGATCGTCGGCGATTCGGCCACTGTCCGCTCCCGGGACCTCGATAATGCGGCCCCCAGTGGCCGACTTGCGTATCTTGACGCTCTCGAGTCCCACGTCCTGTAGCTTGAGCGACGTGGTCGCTTTCTGCATGACCTCCACATAGGTGATCTTAGCCTCCGGTTTTAGTGTCACCACTACCGCCGAGCTTTTCGGAGCCGTCAGTTTTTTGGGGGCTGGATTCTTCCCGGCCCCGGCTGGGTTTTTGGCCTTGGTAGACGCTTTGGCCAAATCTTTGTTCCCTTGTGGGGGGCCCTTTGGTTTGGGCTTCCTCCTAGTCACTTCTGTCCACAAGGGCTGGGCAGGTTGTGACGCCTGGGAGGTGGAAGGGGTGGGCGACGTTTGTCTAGGCCGTACCACTGGCGATGTCCTCGGGGCTGGCTTTGGGCCGTCCACCTTGCCCGCCTTTTTGCCCCCTTGGGCTGGCGGGATCGGTGGAGGAGGCATCAGATCCCTCTGCTGAGATGCCCTAAGGGGCTCTCTCGAATCCCCCCCTATCAAGCCTGACTGGGCTCTAGGGCGGGGGGGCGGCGGCGTCCTCTTATCCGCTGCAAGCGACGGCCTAAGGACAGGCTCCGGCGGGAGGCGCGCCTCTACTTCCCCTAGGCGGGCATTTATCATCCCACCCAGGGATGTCAGGAGGTCACGTCTCATCCCCTCCATAGCCTCCTTCAGGCCTTCACCGACTTCAGTGGCTGCAGCCTCCCTTCGCGCCGCTGACGCGGAGCCCTGCGCCTCTGTATAGGCCGCCTTGAAGGCTTTTAATTCTCCGCGGGCAATCTCCAGCTCCCTGGAGAGTCGGGTATTTTCAGCCCGAATGCGGCGTTGCTCCTCTATCGGGGAGACCGTGCGCAGCTCCTCAATGGCCTCCAGGGCCCCAGCGGTCGCGTCATTTAGGCGGCCTCTAACCTGCCCGTTAATGTTAGCGCACTTTGCGATGTCCTGCTTGATGAGGAGCACCTGACGGAGCGCTGCAGCGGCGAGCTCCTCCCTGGTCTGTTCCTGGGAAGTGCGGCGGTTCATGTCATCGCCGGATTTAGTCGGCGACTTCTTTGCCCGGCGAGTGTATTGCTTAGAGCGGTATGTCTGGTCGCCCTGGGCTTCGTCAATGTCGTTGGAATCCTCGTAATCAGTTCCGAGGCCCTCCAACTTCCTCCTTGCTGAGGCCATAAAGGCGTGGGCCCCCATAGGGTGCTTCTTATAGCCTCTCCTGCTAGAGGTCTTCATTTTTGTCGGGACCTCATCGTTTCCGCCAGACTTGGCCGACAAGGTCCGCTTCAAAGGGGCCTTCTTCGAACGAGAGTCTCCAACCTCGAGACTGTCCGCCTCCATGTCGGAGGTTTCGGACATGCCGACAGACAGGGCCCCGTACTCCGTCTCCGAGTTTCCACCCTCACGCGCCTCAGAGAGGCTTGCTCCCTCCTCAGCGCTAGGCTCATAGAGCGAGCCATTCCCCACCCGTTTCCCACGACCCCCCACATACTGGAGTTTTGGGAAATGCAACACATAATTCCCCGCCTTCGGGGAAAAATTCGCAGACAGCGAAGCGTCATCGGGGCAAGGTACCTGACTACCCTCAGGTGTAGCCGATGGACCGGCCTTCCCCCCCCCCATACTACCCACCTCCGTAGTACCCGTGGTTACGGAGTTACCCCCAAACCTAACTCCAGAACTATGGTCCCCCATAGTTCCCTCCCCTCCCGTCCGATCCCAGATCGGAAAAACCCCCCGCACCTTTTCGGGCTAAAGCCCCCCACCCCCTTATAAACCCCCACCCCTACCGAGTGGTTTTGCCAGAAGGGCAAAACCAAACTCAAAACGGTCAAGTGCGAACCGTGGAAAATTACCAACTTATCAAAAAGTTGGTAGTTTTCCCCAAATTCCCACGAGACTATAGTAGCTACGGGGTCGAGTGAGGTGCCGTTAGGCGGCGCAAACTACCTCCTATTAGACCCCCTTGCAACAAAATCCCGGACCGTTACGGTATAGACGCAGTGATTTTTTGAAAGCCCCGACAAACTTAACAAAAAAGTCACTAGCGCCTATGGCGAATCTAGCCGCAACCGACGTTTCACCGAATAACTTCCGAATGGTAAGTTCGAAAATTATTCGGTGAACGGTATTCGGTAGTGCCACTAATTCGCTCTAATCCCCAGCAAAAAGATTTTAGAAAAATAAAAGCCAAAAAGAAGTTATGAATTTTTGAAAAAATTTGGAAGAGTTGTGTTTTGAAATTCCGACCGCAAAAACAGAAGGTTTTTGAGGTGAAATTTCAAAAATTAATTTTGGGGTATCCAGAGAAGCTAGAGTACCAGAAAAATGTCCAAAAAATCGAGTATCTAACGCGGAAGGCAGAAAGATATAAAAAGTTGCAAAAAAGCACCGGCAAGTATTAAATTTGAGTGTTTTAGAAAAAGGTGACCTCCAAGACAGCTCAAATTTTTCCTCAGACAGCTCAAATTTTTCCTCCAGACAGCTCAAATTTTTCCTCAGACAGCTCAAATTTTTCCTCAGACAGCTCAAATTTTTCCTCAGACAGCTCAAATTTTTCCTCAGACAGCTCAAATTTTTCCTCAGACAGCTCAAATTTTTCCTCCAACCTAACCTAACCTAACCTAACCTAACCTAACCTAACCTAACCTAACCTAACCTAACCTAACCTAACCTTTTTTTTTTTTTTTTTTTTTTTTTTTTTTTTGCGGCGGGAAAATGCGTTACGCATACCACCGCGCCGTGGGGACGGCGCGGGGGTTATGTGGGACTCTCCTCCCCGGCCCCCCCCGAGCGGGGGGAAGCGAAGGAGGCCTACCCACTAAAAACCCGCCGGTATTCCCTCTCTGCCATTGGAGGGGTGCCGTGGGAGAATAATAGTGTCACCACGCACACCCCGCCGGCCGCCCCAGCCTAATCGCCAGGGCTCCCGCGCCAAAGAGAGGGGGGCCGGGAATACTTGGCCCCCCCCTAGACTCGTGGGCCTCTACTAGCTAGCAGGGGATCCCCATCCCCCGCCAGCAGGCACCACTAGGGAAGAGCAGCGGCAAACTGCCGCCGCCTCCTCCCTATCCGTCTACGCCGGAGCGGGGGCGCGAGGGGGTCGTTCTCGCGCTCCCGCTCCCTCTCCTCCTTCTGCGACATCACGTCCTCGCAGAAGGAGGCGACGGCCTCCCAGGACCCCTCACTCCCGACCATGGCGTACACTACGCCGGGAAGTGAGAGGTCGCCGCCGATAGTCGCCACCAGAGTGCGGCGCTGCTCGGACCAGGCGGGACACAGCTCCAGCGTGTGCTGTGCCGTGTCCGACGCCGCGCCGCACTCATGGCAGGACTCCGTCTCCTCCCTACCGACTCGTTTTAGGTACCGCCCGAAGCAACCATGCCCGGACAGTACCTGTGTGAGTCGGTAGGTGAGGGACCCGTGGGCCCTCCCGCACCACTCGTGGAGCACCGGGCGGATGGCCTGGATTGTGCGGGTGCCGAATTCGGCGTTCCGCAGCTCATCCACCCAGCGCTCCATGACCCCTTCCTTCCATAGCTCCCGGGCTCGGGTCAGCTCTTCAGGGGCGAGAGATTCGCCCCTGGCCCTCCTCTCGATTCTGGCCCTGTGGGCCTCCGCAAGGGCCCCCGCCTCCAGTTCCCAGGGAGGGGAGCCAGCCAGCGCGCCCGCTGCCTGCCAGCCCACCGTTCGGTAGGCTCGGCATACCCTCTGGGCGATTACGCGCTGCGGTTGTCGGAGCAGCGCTTTCGCCGCAGGCGTGAGGCTCTCCGCCCAGATGGGCGCCCCGTACAGCGCCATGGAGCGCAGGACGTTGCCGTATAGGCGTCTGCACGGGGCGTCTGGCCCGCCGGAATTCGGCAGGAGGCGGCTCAGTGCCCCCGCCGCGCCCACTATCCGGGGGATGAGGTCCCGGAAGTGGGCCTCCCACCGCCATTTGCCGTCCAGGGTAAGGCCCAGATATTTGATCTGGGCCTTAACCTCGACGGCTTCGCCCGCCACCTGCAACGCCGTTCCTCGCGGCACCCGCCACCTCGGCCCCCTAAAACAGAGGGCCTCAGTTTTGGGCAGTGCCACCCTTAACCCGAGGGCCCCGATCCTGCGGGTGATAAGGGTGGCACCCACCTCCGCCCTCCTCCTCGTCTCCTCCCACGTGGTACCCCGGACGGCGACCAGCGTGTCATCTGCGTAACAGATGACCGCCATCCGGGGCAGCACCTCCCCGCGAATGGCCCAGTCGAAGCCCAGGTTCCAGAGCAGGGGTCCTAACACCGACCCCTGCGGGACTCCACTGGCCATTCGCCTCCTCCTCACCATTCCCCCCCTCCCCGTGTAGAGCACTACCCGATCGGTCAGGTAGTGCCCTACAATCCTCCGGAGGTAGAGGGGCACCCCGTGGTACCGGAGCGCCTCCTCTATCACTCCGAAGGGGAGGGAGCCGAAGGCGTTAGCGATGTCCAACGAGACTGCCAACGCCCCCTGCCCCCCCCTCGCCGCTTCCTCGGTAAACCCTTTCAGGGAGGATAGGGCGTCCATCGTGGATCGCCCTACCCTGAACCCGAACTGGTTTACCGAGATATCCGGCCCGACCTCCGCTAGGTGGCGGGCGATTCGGGCAGCTACCACTCTCTCGAGGAGCTTGCCCGTCTCGTCCAACATCACCAGCGGTCTGTAGCCGGACGGAGAGTCCGGCGGACGACTCTCCTTTCGGAGGAGGACCAGGCGGCCCATCTTCCAAGTGGCCGGGAAGTGGCCAGCCTCAAGGCAGGCTGTAAAGAGGGCCTGGAGGCGGTCATCAAGGTGCTCCAGGGCGAGGTGTAGTACTCGCCCAGGAACACCATCAGGCCCTGGGGCCTTTCTCCGCCCTTTTAGGCGGGCCCTTACCGCCGCCATTTCTTCCCCCGTGACAGGGGGGACCATGAGGGCGGCCTCGTCGGGCTCCACGTCCGGGGGGGCCATGGGCGGGGGGTCGAAGGGGGGGCTATCGGGGAATAGCCCCTCGACCACCGCCTCCAGGAGGTCCGGCTCGAACTCCTCCGTGGGGGGGGCGGCCTTCATTTTCGCCCGCACCATACGGTACGGGCGCCCCCACGGGTCGGCGTCCAGCTCGGCTAAAAATTCGGCGTAGGCGCGGTCTTTTGCCGCGCCTATGGCCACCGCAAACTCCATCTTGGCCGCCCTCAGCTCGGCCAGGAGGCGCTCCTCCTCACCCGGCACCCTTGTTGCGCGCCGGCGGCACCGGGTGAACCTGCGTCGCGCCCGGTCGCTGGCGGCCCTCAGGACGGCCAGGTCCTGGGACCACCAATACACCCCGTCCCGTGGGGGGGCCCTGCCGCTCGAACGCGGCATGCCGGCGTCGCATATGGCCGCCAAGTCCTCTTTAAATTTGGCGGCCCTGTGCTCGACCCCCATGGAACTCGGGGGGTCGACGCACCACGCCCGGACTATGGCCGCCTCCTCGGCCCGGTCCCGGTCGAGGCGGGAGAGCGCCCATTTGGGGAGCCCTCCCCCTCTCCCTCCTCCTCCCGCCGGACGGGCTTGCGGCCCGGGGGGCGCTTCGGAGACCCTGCACCTGATGAACCTATGGTCCGACAGGGTCTCCGCCTCCTCCAGGACGCGCCAGCTCGACACGCGTCTGCCGATGGCGGGGGTTGTGAACATCAGGTCCACAATCGACCCCCCCTGCCACCGGACGCACGTGTCGACGCGCCCTCTGTTCTGCAGGACCAGGCCCAGTGCAACGGCCCAGTCCCGCAGAAGCGCCCCCCTCAGGTCTGTTGTGGGGGAACCCCAAGAAACGCATTTTGCGTTGAGGTCCCCCATCAACATAACCTGCTTCGGTGCCGCCCGCCGCACCACCTGCTCCAGCACATCCAGGTACCCCTCAAACTCGTTGAGGGGCCTGTTGGGGGAGAAGTAGGTGCCGACCACCACCACCTCTCCCCAGTTCGCCGCCGCATAGCCCGGCCCCCTCTCCCTGGGGGTGAGCCCCCTGGCGCCGGAGGTCGGCACCACCACCCCGACCGAGCCGTTGGTGTCCCCCACCCAGTTTGGCTGGGGGGGGACGAAATACGGCTCGGCGACCACTGCCACGGCAATGCGCCACTCCGCGAGGACCTGCATAAACAGGTCCTGTGCTCTCGCGGAGTGGTTGGCATTGCCCTGGAGAATTTCGTGATGCAGGTGTCTGGGCATTAGGACACCTGCATCATTGTTTCCTCCTGTGCCCTAGGGCCATTTTCGGGGGTGCGGGCCGGGGTCGAGGCAGCCTTTCCCCTTATTTTGGGCGGGGAGCATTTGCCCCGGCCCATCACGTGGCCTGCCGGCCGGCCCGCCTCCGTGCACACGGCACATTTGGGCCTGGCCGTGCACCCGGCCGCCCTGTGCCCCTCCTCTCCGCAGCGGTAACATTTGTCTCCGTGTTCCGCCGCGGAGGGGCACATTGCCCTTGTGTGGCCCAGCGCCATACAACGGAAGCACCGCATGGGCAGGGCCACCAGGGGCGCCACCGTCACCACAGTCCAGCCCACCTGGAGGCGACCGTCCTTCGCGGCTGCCTTGGCCGCCGCCACTGGGCACCGCACGATCACTGTGCCCCGCCCCCACGCCCGCTCCGAGACGGCCCCCACTTTCACCTGGGCCGCCTCGCAACCGCCCTTGGCCGCCACAGCCGCCGCGATCTCTGCTTGCCCCACCGTCGTGTCTAGTCCGGTGAGGCGCAGCTCGGCTTGCTTGGTGGGGCGGGTGACGTCCGCCACGTCGCCCACCACCTCCCGAAGCTTGGCCGCGAGGCGGTCCGCGGTGGTGTCGGGGGTGTCGCCCCCCACCTCCAGGAGCTTCGAGCCGGTTTGGGCGGTCTTTATTTTGACCGCCTCCAGCCCGAAGTCCGGAAGCCTGATTCCTCCCCTGGCCCAGGCCATCAGCTCGGGATACGTGGCCTCTTTTCCACCCCTCTCGGCCCCCTCCCTCAGCGTCAGCACAATGGCTGACGTGGAGGGGACGATCACTTTGACCGGCTTCGGTCTGGGGGCCGGCTTGGGGGAGGCACGTGTGGTGGCAGCGCCCGCCTTCTTTCTCCCCCTGCCCTTGCGGGTCACCGTTGCCCAGGATTGCTCCTGGGCTTGGGGGGCGGCCTCGGGGGCAGCGTCCCGCGGCTGTGGGCCGCTCGTCCGGCTTATCCCCGCCGTGGGGGGGGGGCTGGGCGGCGCCTGGTTTGGGCGCGCCGGGGTCTTCTTGGGGCCCTTGGCCGGCATGGGGCCGGTCTTATTCACCCCATTTTGCCCCGCCTTTTGGCCCCTTTGGGCTGGCGGGGGTGGTGGGGGGGGCCTCGGTGCGGCCATCTGCCCCTTCTTTCTGGGGGCCGGCTCCGGGGGCACCCTGGTTCGATCCCCCGCCTGGCCGGGCTGGGCTCTGGGGCGAGGGGGCGGCGGCGTCCTCTTGTCCGCTGCTAGTGACGGGCGCAGGACGGGCTCTGGCGGGAGGCGCGACTCCAACTCCCCGAGGCGGGCGTTCATCATCCCGCCCAGGGATGTTAGGAGGTCGCGCCGGAGGTCCTCCACCACCTCCTTGAGGCCCTCCCCGACGCCGCTTAGTTGGGGCTCTTTCCTCGCCGCGGTGCCGCGCGCCTCGTATGCCTCTTTGAAGGCGCGGAGCTCCGAGCGGACATTCTCCAGTTCTCGGGAGAGCCGGTTATTGTCCGCCCGGAGGCGCCTCATCTCTTCTGAGGAGGACATCGTGCGGAGCTCCTCAATGGCCCCCATGGCCTCGTCCGCGGCGTCTTGGAGGAGCCCCTTGATTCTCCCATTCACATTACTGCACTTCGCAACGTTCCCCCGGAAGGAAAGAACGTTGCGGAGTGCAGTGGCGGCCAGCTCCTCCCGCGTTTTTTGTCGAGGAGCGCGGTACTCCTCCTCCAGCTCAGCGCCTTTGGGGGGCGACTTCCGCCCCTTGCGCGAGAATTGCTTGGGGCGGTACGTCGAGTCGCCCCTTGCCTCTTCCATGTCGGCCGAGTACTCGTCCGACCCCAGGCCCGACATTTCTCGCCTGGCAGCGGCCATGAACGCGTACGCCCCCATGGGCCGCTTTCCGCGCCCCCCCCTGGCGCTGGTGGCCACCTTTGTGGGCACCTCGTCCACTCCGCGCGTCGAGTCTGTCGCGACCCTCTTCAGGGACGAGGCGGATTTCTCCGCCCCCCCTCTCGCCCCCCCCGCAAGGAACCTGGAGGCGACTGCTCCTCCTTCCTCCCTCTCAGTATCGGAGGTTTCTGTGCAGTCCTCCATCACTACCGGATTGTCGGACTCCATCGTGACTCCCTCGCAGGCCTCCGACGTGGACGTCGTTCCCGCCGCGAGGTCATCTAAAATGGAGCCGACTCTCCCCTTCTTCGCTCCCCGTCCCTTGCCCGCAAAGGTCAGCCTAAAGCCAGCTGGCCTCGGCCGTAACTTCATTGCGGTTGAGCCGCTTGATGGGTAGGGGTCTCGGCCACCGTCCGACGTTGCGGACGATCCGGCCTCCCCCCCCATGCTACCCCCCTCCCCCGTCCCGGTCACTCCGGAAACATCGAAAATCCGTTTTGCGTCGCCATAGTTGTGTTCACGGAGGCCGGCATCATCATGCCGGCCTACGATGCAGCTGTTGCCCCCCCCAGAATACGTGGGGCTGGACGCCGCCGTGGCGACGCCGAGGGATTCTCCCGTTAGGGTACCCTCCTGGGGTAATACTGATTTACAAACTGCTTTTTCCATTTTGTCCATTGTATTCCCGTCGATCTCTTTGAGGAGTGAGCTCTCCCGTCCATCAGTCCGTGTCAAAAAGCCAAGGTCATATGTTGTGTGTTCATCCGTCCGTTGTTCCAAGCCGTGGTCGCGTTCACGAAGGCCGGCATCTTGCCGACCTACGAGGCGGTTGTTGCCCCCCCCAGAATACGAGGGGCTGGACGCCGCCGAAGCGACGCCGAGGGATTCTCCCGTTAGGGTACCCTCCTGGGGTAATTTGTTTTCACAACTCGCCATCCCAAAACTCCGATGCTCCACATCGTCGTCTCTTTTTTCAGGGGTGAGCTCCCCTGTCAGTGCGCCCTAACGAGGACGCACCCGCCCCGCCTGACAGGCCCTCGCGGGCCCCGCCGGGGTGTGTCGCTCTTAGTCTGGCCTCCCCCTAGACCCGTCCGGTATGGGAAGCCCTATCCGGCATGGCTCGTAGGGATCATCAGCACGCAAGCCCCCCCACCACGACAAGGTGGCGACACCCGGGGGGGAACCTAACCTAACCTAACCTAACCTAACCTAACCTTTTTTTTTTTTTTTTTTTTTTTTTTTTTTGATTCGGTGAGAAAATGCAGATTACGCACTATCCCCGCGCCTTGGGGGAAGACGCGGGGGGTGTATGGGACTCTCCCCCCTAGTGGGGGCCTACCCATTAAAAACTCACCGGTGTTTCCACTGTACTCGCGGGTAGAGGCTACGGGAGCGGGATCCGGCATCCGCGGCACTCTACCCCGCGTGTTGCCCTTTCGGGCCCACCTCTGTGGGGCTTATGCCCCACGGACTCCGGCTAAGGCACTCCGGAAACACCTGGAGCGCCTTACAACCTCGGGACATCTGGAGTGAGCGACGGATCCCCCGATCCGCCACCCGATGTCCCACTGAGAGGGGCGGGGATAGCTCGCCTCACTGGGACCCGGAAAAGACCTAAGGGCATCAACCCTTAGGTCACCCAGGGAACTCAGTCCCCAGGATACTTTTCCTCCAGGAGGCCCCCGGAGCATCCCCACCACGTAAAAGTCGACCCGCGCTATTCACCGCATCACCGCCGCGTACCACCACCGCTTTGGCTTACGGGATCGCGCAGGGACTTTTACCCTCCCCATCCTGCGCCTAAGCGCCCTTCCCTGAGGGAACTTGTGTCCAAGCGGCCGGATCTGCCGACGCTCAGTCCCCTCTCGGTAGAAGCTAATGCTTCTACCACTGTCCCCTTAGAGAGCGATGGCCCTCAGAGCCACCGCACTCCCGACAGCCGTCATGGCTGCCCACCACGCCCCAAAGGGGCAACCCCCGCGCCTAAACGCTGCCGCTTCCCAGTCCCCTCTGCTGGGTCAGAGGGGTACCGAAAGCGGCCCACCTCAGGGTACCTCTTGGCACCGCCGCAGGCCGGACACAAGGCATGCGACGGTGAGCCCCCCCACCACGGCAAGGTGGATACCCATCGGGGGGGAACCTAACCTAACCTAACCTTTTTTTTTTTTTTTTTTTTTTTGATTCGGTGAGAAAATGCAGATTACGCACTATCCCCGCGCCTTGGGGGAAGACGCGGGGGGTGTATGGGACTCTCCCCCCTAGTGGGGGCCTACCCATTAAAAACTCACCGGTGTTTCCACTGTACGCGCGGGTAGAGGCTACGGGAGCGGGATCCGGCATCCGCGGCACTCTACCCCGCGTGTTGCCCTTTCGGGCCCACCTCTGTGGGGCTTATGCCCCACGGACTCCGGCTAAGGCACTCCGGAAACACCTGGAGCGCCTTACAACCTCGGGACATCTGAAGTGAGCGACGGATCCCCCGATCCGCCACCCGATGTCCCACTGAGAGGGGCGGGGATAGCTCGCCTCACTGGGACCCGGAAAAGACCTAAGGGCATCAACCCTTAGGTCACCCAGGGAACTCAGTCCCCAGGATACTTTTCCTCCAGGAGGCCCCCGGAGCATCCCCACCACGTAAAAGTCGACCCGCGCTATTCACCGCATCACCGCCGCGTACCACCACCGCTTTGGCTTACGGGATCGCGCAGGGACTTTTACCCTCCCCATCCTGCGCCTAAGCGCCCTTCCCTGAGGGAACTTGTGTCCAAGCGGCCGGATCTGCCGACGCTCAGTCCCCTCTCGGTAGAAGCTAATGCTTCTACCACTGTCCCCTTAGAGAGCGATGGCCCTCAGAGCCACCGCACTCCCGACAGCCGTCATGGCTGCCCACCACGCCCCAAAGGGGCAACCCCCGCGCCTAAACGCTGCCGCTTCCCAGTCCCCTCTGCTGGGTCAGAGGGGTACCGAAAGCGGCCCACCTCAGGGTACCTCTTGGCACCGCCGCAGGCCGGACACAAGGCATGCGACGGTGAGCCCCCCCACCACGGCAAGGTGGATACCCATCGGGGGGGAACCTAACCTAACCTTTTTTTTTTTTTTTTTTTTTTTTTTTTTTTTTAACGCAGTGAAAACTCTTTACGAGTACCCCAGGGCCCGGGGGGACCCGGGGGTTATGTGGGACTCTCTCCCCCGACCTCTCTCCCTGCGGAGAGGGGAGGGGGGAGCATACCCACTAAAAACACTGCGGCATTGTCCGCTTGCCGGGTTTAGGAAGGCGCCGTGGGATCCCGAAGATTCGAGCCGACGACGCCCCCCGGCTGCCCCGCCTTTCGCCAGGGCCACCCGCACCAAGGAGGGAGGAGTCGCAATGCTTCGACTCCCCCCCCAGACGTGTAGGACCGTGCAATGCGAGCGAGGGGCCCCCGCCCCCCGCCCGCTGGTCCCACTAGGGGTTCAGGCGGGCAGCAAACTGCCGCCGCCTTCGCCCCGTTCGTCTGCGCCGGAACGGGGGCGCATGGACGTCCTCCTCGCGCTCCCGTTCCTCGGCCTCCTTTTGGAGCATTACTGCTTCGCAAAAGGAGGCCACCTCCTCCCAGGACTCGTCGCTCTCAAGCATAGCTTCCACTATGCTGTGGAGCGACAAGTCCGTGCGTCCTAGGGCTGCCATTAGCTGGCCGCGCTCGTAATCCCAGCAGGGACACTCCTCGAGTGTATGCTGGGCTGTGTCATCCCCTGCGCCGCAATTATAGCACTGTGTGCTTCCCTCCCTCCCTATGCGGTGTAGGTAGTGCCCGAAGCACCCATGCCCTGTTAGGACCTGGACCAGATGGTAGTTTAATGGCCCGAACTCTCGGTCGAGCCATAGGTCCAGCTGTGGGAGGATTGCCGCTATGGTCCTCGTTCCATATCGGCAACCCTCCAGCTCCTCTTTCCATCTGTCGCGTAAGCGACGTTGGGTTTGCCGGCGGGCGTGGAGAAGCTCCTCCGGGGCCGGCCTGTCCCCTCTTGCCTGGGCCTCCCTTTGCAACCAGTAGGTCTCCGCCATGACCGCAGCGTCCTGGTCCCAGGGCGGTGTTCCTGCCAGGAGGCAGGCAGCCATGTGTGCCACCGTCACATACGCTCTGATGATTCGGGTGGCACACACCCGCTGGGGCCGTCGGAGGAGGGCCCTAGTTCTCTCCGACAGCCGGCCGGCCCAGATCGGAGCGCCGTACAGAGCCATGCTCCTGACTACTCCCGCGTATAGTCTGCGGCAAGGTGTACTTGGCCCTCCCGCATTCGGCAGCAATCTGCCCAAGGCCGACGCGGTGCCCACCAGCCAAGGGGCGAGCCTGGCGAAATGCTCGCCGAAGTTCCACTTCCTGTCCAGGACAAGGCCAAGATATTTGATATTGGCCTTGACCTGGACAGGTTCACCGCCAATCGGGAGTGAGGTGTCAGCTGGGATGCGCCATCTGGGGGCTCCAAAAACCATGGCGTCGGTCTTGGCCATGTTTATCTTGAGGCCGAGCGCCCTGATGCGGTCGATGACCAATTCGGCCGCAACAGTCGCCCTGCGTAAGGTCTCCTGCATGTCACTTCCCCGGACGGCCACCATCGTGTCATCGGCATAACAGATGGTGGTCATGCGGGGAAGCTGCACTCCGCGTATTGCCCAATCAAAACCAAGGTTCCATAGTAGCGGGCCGAGGATGGAACCTTGGGGGACCCCACAAGCCATGGGCCGGCTCATGCGCCTCCCACCATGATCAAAGAGCACTACCCGTTCCTCCAGGTAGTGCCCTATGATCTTCCGCAGGTACAGGGGGATCTGATGGTAACGCAGTGATTCCCTTATAACGGCATAGGGGAGAGTGCCGAACGCGTTGGCGATATCTAGAGATACCGCCACCACTCCTTCCCCCTCGCTGGCCGCCAGATCACTGTAGTCCTTTAGGACCTTAATGGCGTCCACTGTAGACCGGCCCGCCCTAAACCCAAACTGCCGGTCGGACAAGTTTGGGCCCACCTCCTCCAAGTGGCTGCGGATTCGGTAGGCAATTACCCTCTCCAGCGCCTTGCCAGACTCATCCAGGAGGACGATGGGTCGGTGGGCTGAGGGTGAGTCTGGTGGACATCCCGGCTTGGGCAGGAGGACCAGCCGTCCCTCTTTCCAAATTTTCGGGAAGCGCCCCACCTGGAGGCACTCGTCCAGGAGGTCCCAGAAGCGCCCTCCGAGGTGTCTCAAGGCGACAGGGATCACTCTCGCCGGCACTCCATCCGGTCCCGGGGCCTTCTTGCATGCCCGGAGACGGTCCGTCACCCACATCATTTCATCCTCGCTTATTCGCGGGATGTTTTGCTCTCTTGGTTCCTCCGAGGGGGGCGTCATCCTCGGAGGTTCGATGTCAGGCGCCGGCGGGAAGAGGTGCTCTATTGTCCTATTGAGGAGCCCCGAATCCAGGGAGTCCATGGGGGGGGCACGCTTTATCTTGTCCCGTACCATCTTGTAAGGGCGCCCCCATGGGTTCCTTTCGAGCGTATTCAAGAACTCCTCGTAGGAGGCGTCCTTCGCCTTGGTGATGGCCAGTTGGAGGGCCTCCTTCGCCTCTTTGAGGGCCCTGTGAAGGAGCTCCTCTTCTCCGGCTGTGTGCGTCGCCCTCCGCCTGCAATGGGTGTAGGCGCGGCGGGCGCGGTTACTGGCGGCCCGGAGATTCGCTATTTCTTCGGACCACCAGTAAACGCTCGTCTTGACTGGGAACCTTCGTACCCGGGGCATGGCGGCGTCGCACACTGCGGTGAGCGATTCGCGGAAGCGGATCGCCTTCCCTTCCACGCCCAGGTCATCGGGTGGGGGGGCACACCACGCTTCGACGATTGCCGCCTCTTCGGCCATTCCCGAGTCGAACTTCGTGAGGACCCACCGCGGGAAGGTCGTCCGCATCCCCACAGGCGGTTGCGGTTGCAACGGTGAGGCGGAGACCCTCATCCGGAGATACAGATGGTCGGAGAGGGTCTCTACATCTCCCAGGACGCGCCAATCAGCGATCCGTGTGGCGAGGGCAGGGGTCGCAAACGTGACGTCCACGATGGACCCACCCTGCCGACGCACGCACGTGTTGGCGTCGCCCCGGTTCAGTACCTCAAGCCCTGCGGCCACCACCCAGTCTCCGAGTACGGCTCCTTTCGCGTCTGTGATGGGGGAGCCCCACGCGGCGCTCTTGGCGTTGAGGTCCCCCATCACAATTACCTGTGCCGGGGCGGCTCGCCTGACGACTCGTCCCAGTCCCTCCAGGAACGCCTCGAAAGCAGATAGCGGCCTATTGGGGGAGAAATACACCCCAACAACTACGATTTCCCCCCATTTGGCCACCACGTACCCCGATCCTTCCTCTACTTTGGACAGGGTGGGGAAATATCCCGTCGTAGGGACCACCACCGCCACGCTTCCGTCAGCCGACCCAGCCCAGTTGGGTTGAGGGGGAACGAAGTATGGCTCCGCCACCACCGCCATAGAACCTAACCTTTTTTTTTTTTTTTTTTTTTTTTTTAACGTAGTGAAAACTCTTTACGAGTACCCCAGAGCCCGGGGGGGCCCGGGGGTTATGTGGGACTCTCTCCCCCGACCTCTTTCCCTGCGGAAAGGGGAGGGGGGAGCATACCCACTAAAAACACTACGGCATTGTCCGCCCGCCGGGTTTAGGTAGGCGCCGTGGGATCCCGAAGATTCGAGCCGACGACGCCCCCCGGCTGCCCCGGCTTTCGCCAGGGCCACCCGCGCCAAGGAGGGAGGAGTCGCAACGCTTCGACTCCCCCCCCCAGACGTGTGGGACCGTGCAATGCAAGCGAGGGGCCCCCGCCCCCCACCCGCTGGTCCCACTAAGGGTTCAGGCGGGCAGCAAACTGCCGCCGCCTTCGCCCCGTTCGTCTGCGCCGGAACGGGGGCGCCTGGACATCCTCCTCGCGCTCCCGTTCCTCGGCTTCCTTCTGGAGCATTATAGACTCGCAGAAAGAAGCCACCTCCTCCCAGGACTCGTCACCCCTATCCAGCATAGCTTGCACTATGCTGTGGAGTGACAAGTCCTGTCGCCCAATGGCCGCCCTGAGTTGGCGACGCTCGTACTCCCAGCAGGGACACTCTTCCAGTGTATGCTGGGCAGTATCTTCCGGCGCGCCGCAGTTCCAACACTGTGCACTGGCCTCTCTGCCTATCCGGTGGAGGTAGGCACCGAAACACCCGTGGCCTGACAGGATTTGGGTGAGATGGTAAGTTAGGGTACCAAACTCCCTGTCAAGCCACAGGTCGAGCGAGGGGAGGATAGCCGCTATAGTGCGCGTGCCATAGCGACAGTCCTCCAGCTCGCTCTTCCACCGGTCGCGCATGCGCCTTGCCGTCATCCGGCGGGCATGCATGAGCTCCTGCGGAGCCGGCCTCTCGTCTCTCGCCTGGGCTGCTCGCTGCTCCCTGTAGGACTCCGCCATGACGCAGGCGTCAATGTCCCACGGGGGAGTGCGGGCCAGCAGGCAGGCAGCCATGTGCGCCACCGTAACGTAGGCCCTTACAATACGGATGGCGCACACCCTCTGCGGCCGTCGGAGGAGGGCCCGAGTTCGTGGCGTCAGCCGGTCCGCCCAAATTGGTGCGCCGTATAGGGCCATACTGCGCACTACTCCAGCAAAGAGGCGCCTGCATGGCGCACTTGGGCCGCCCACGTTCGGCATCAGCCTGGGCCATAGAACCTAACCTAACCTAACCTAACCTAACCTAACCTAACCTAACCTAACCTAACCTTTTTTTTTTTTTTTTTAACGTAGTGAAAACTCTTTACGAGTACCCCAGAGCCCGGGGGGGCCCGGGGGTTATGTGGGACTCTCTCCCCCGACCTCTTTCCCTGCGGAAAGGGGAGGGGGGAGCATACCCACTAAAAACACTACGGCATTGTCCGCCCGCCGGGTTTAGGAAGGCGCCGTGGGATCCCGAAGATTCGAGCCGACGACGCCCCCCGGCTGCCCCGGCTTTCGCCAGGGCCACCCGCGCCAAGGAGGGAGGAGTCGCAATGCTTCGACTCCCCCCCCAGACGTGCAGGACCGTGCAATGCGAGCGAGGGGCCCCCGCCCCCCGCCCGCTGGTCCCACTAGGGGTTCAAGCGGGCAGCAAATTGCCGCCGCCTTCGTCCCGTTCGTCTGCGCCGGAACGGGGGCGCATGGACGCACTCCTCGCGCTCCCGTTCCTCGGCTTCCTTTTGGAGCATTATGCACTCGCAAAAGGAAGCCACCTCCTCCCAGGACTCGTCACCCCTATCCATCATAGCTTGCACTATGCTGTGGAGTGACAAGTCCTGTCGCCCAATGGCCGCCACGAGTTGGCGACGCTCATACTCCCAGCAGGGACACTCCTCGAGCGTGTGCTGGGCAGTATCCTCCGCCGCGCCGCAGTTCCAGCACTGCGCGCTGGCCTCTCTGCCTATCCGGTGGAGGTAGGCACCGAAACACCCGTGGCCCAATAGGATTTGTACGAGATGGTAGGTGAGCGTACCAAACTCTCTGTCGAGCCACAGGTCAAGCGAGGGGAGGAGTGCCGCTATAGTGCGCGTTCCATAGCGGCAGTCCTCCAGCTCGCTCTTCCACCAGTCGCGCATTCTGCGCGCCGTCATGCGGCGGGCGTGCAGCAGCTCTTGAGGCGCCGGCCTTTCGCCTCTCGCTTGGGCTGCCCGCTGCTCCTTGTAGGATTCCGCCATGACGCAGGCGTCAATGTCCCACGGGGGAGTGCGGGCCAGCAGGCAGGCGGCCATGTGCGCCACCGTAACGTAGGCCCTTACGATACGGATGGCGCACACCCTCTGCGGCCGTCGGAGGAGGGCTCTCGTCTTGGCCGACAGTCTTTCCGCCCAGATTGGCGCCCCATAGAGCGCCATACTACGCACCACTCCAGCAAACAGGCGTCTACAGGGCGCGTTTGGGCCGCCCACATTCGGCATCAGCCTGGCCAGGGCTGAGGCAGTGCCCACTAGGCGAGGAGCAAGCCGAGCGAAGTGCTCCTCGAACTTCCACTTCCTGTCCAGGACAAGACCAAGATACTTCATGTTGGCCTTGACCTGGACAGCTTCGCCTCTGATCGGGAGCACTGTGTTGGCCGGGATTCGCCAACGGGGGGCCCCGAAGACCATGGCGTCCGTCTTCGCCACAGCCACTTCCAGGCCGAGCGCCCCGATGCGGTCGACGACCAACTCGGCCGCAACCGTCGCCCTGCGCAGGGTCTCCCCCATGTCCCTTCCCCGCACGACCACGAGCGTGTCGTCGGCGTAGCAGATCGTGGCCATGCGGGGAAGCTGCACGCCACGCAATACCCAATCGAACCCCAGGTTCCATAGCAGGGGGCCGAGTACGGAACCCTGGGGCACGCCACAGGCCATAGGCCGGCTCCTCCGCCTTCCACCGTGATCGTAGAGCACTACCCGTCCCACGAGGTAGTGCCCTACGATCCTCCGCAAGTATTCCGGTACTCGGTGATACCGGAGGGACTCGTTGATCACCGAGTAGGGGAGGGTGCCAAAAGCGTTGGCAATGTCAAGGGACACCGCCACCACTCCCTCCCCTTCGCTGGCTGCCAGGTCGCAGCAGTCCCTCAGCTCCCCTATCGCGACCATTGTTGATCGGCCAGCTCGAAACCCGAACTGCCGGTCCGACATGTTAGGGCCCACCTCCCGCAGATGCCTTTGAATTCGGCAGGCAATCAGGCGCTCCAAGGACTTGCCTGCCTCGTCCAGGAGGACGATAGGCCGATGCCCAGAGGGCGAGTCCGACGCACGTCCCGGCTTGGGGATCAACACCAGCCTCCCTTCCTTCCAGATTTGGGGGAAGCGCCCCACCTCCAGACACTCGTCATAGAGGTCTCTGAGGCGCCCCCCCAGGTGCTTCAGCACGATGGGTATCACCCTAGCCGGTACCCCGTCCGGCCCCGGGGCCTTCTTACAGACCCGGAGACGGTCGACCAGCATCATCCACTCGTCCTCGTTGATCCTCGGGACGGGGACGGGTGGGTCTCTTCGCTCCTCCGAGGGGGCCGACATCCTCGGGGGAGCAAAGTCTGGCGCCGGCGGGAAGAGCGTCTCCACCACTCTGTTGAGGAGTTCCGGCTCAAGGGAATCCATGGGGGGTGCGCGCTTTATTTTGTTCCGTATGAGCTTATACGGGCGCCCCCATGGATCCCTGTCGAGTGTGGTCAGGAACTCCTCGTAAGCCGCATCTTTGGCCTTTGCGATGGCCGTCTGAAGCGCCTCCTTCGCCTCTTTGAGCCTCCTATGGAGGAGCTCCTCTTCCACGGCAGAGTGGACCCGCCTCCGCCTGCAGTGGGTATATGCCCTGCGGGCGCGGTTGCTGGTGGCTCGGAGGGCCGCGATCTCCTCCGACCACCAGTACACGCTCGGCTTGGCCGGCATCCTCCGGACCCGGGGCATGGCGGCGTCGCAGACCGCGGTGAGCGACTCGCGGAAGCGGGCCGCCTTCTCGTCCACCCCCAGGCTGCTGGGTGGGGGGGCGCACCACGCCTCCACCACTGCGGCCTCCTCCGCCATTCCCGGGTCGAATCGGGTGAGCACCCACCGCGGGAAGCTCGTCCTCCCCCTCGCAGGCGGTAGCTGCGACTGCGGTAGCGGCGAATCGGAGACCCTCATCCGGATGTACAAATGGTCGGAGAGGGTCTCCACGTCCTCCAGGACGCGCCAATCCAATAAACGTGTGGCTAGGGCAGGGGTCGCGAACGTGATGTCCACGATGGACCCTCCCTGCCGACGCACACACGTATTGGCCGCGCCCCGGTTGACCACCTCGAGCCCGCTGGCCACCGCCCAGTCCCGTAGGACCGCCCCTTTTGGATCGGTGTGGGGGGAGCCCCACGCGGCGCTCTTCGCGTTTAGGTCCCCCATCAACACGATCTGTGCCGGGGCGAGTCCTCCAACCACTCTCCCCAAGCCCTCGAGGAAGGACTCGAAGTCTGAGAGCGGCCTATTGGGGGAGAAATACACCCCTATAATCACGGTTGCTCCCCACTTGGCCGCCACATACCCCGGTCCCTCCTTAATCCTACAGAGGGGGGGGAGGTCTCCAGTCGTCGGGACTACTACGGCCACACTGCCGTCCGTCGCCCCAGCCCAGTTCGGTTGGGGTGGGACGTAGTATGGCTCTGCCACCACAGCGACCGCTATGACCCACTCCGCCATGACCTTTTTTTTTTTTTTTTTTTTTTTAACGTAGTGAAAACTCTTTACGAGTACCCCAGAGCCCGGGGGGGCCCGGGGGTTATGTGGGACTCTCTCCCCCAACCTCTTTCCCTGCGGAAAGGGGAGGGGGGAGCATACCCACTAAAAACACTACGGCATTGTCCGCCCGCCGGGTTTAGGAAGGCGCCGTGGGATCCCGAAGATTCGAGCCGACGACGCCCCCCGGCTGCCCCGGCTTTCGCCAGGGCCACCCGCGCCTAGGAGGGAGGAGTCGCAACGCTTCGACTCCCCCCCCAGACGTGCAGGACCGTGCAATGCGAGCGAGGGGCCCCCGCCCCCCGCCCGCTGGTCCCACTAGGGGTTCAAGCGGGCAGCAAACTGCCGCCGCCTTCGCCCCGTTCGTCTGCGCCGGAACGGGGGCGCATGGACGCACTCCTCGCGCTCCCGTTCCTCGGCTTCCTTTTGGAGCATTATGCACTCGCAAAAGGAAGCCACCTCCTCCCAGGACTCGTCACCCCTATCCAGCATAGCTTGCACTATGCTGTGGAGTGACAAGTCCCGTCGCCCAATGGCCGCCACGAGTTGGCGACGCTCATACTCCCAGCAGGGACACTCCTCGAGCGTGTGCTGGGCAGTATCCTCCGCCGCGCCGCAGTTCCAGCACTGCGCGCTGGCCTCTCTGCCTATCCGGTGGAGGTAGGCACCGAAACACCCGTGGCCCGATAGGATTTGTACGAGATGGTAGGTGAGCGTACCAAACTCTCTATCGAGCCACAGGTCAAGCGAGGGGAGGAGTGCCGCTATAGTGCGCGTTCCATAGCGGCAGTCCTCCAGCTCGCTCTTCCACCGGTCGCGCATTCTGCGCGCAGTCATGCGGCGGGCGTGCAGCAGCTCTTGAGGCGCCGGCCTTTCGCCTCTCGCTTGGGCTGCCCGCTGCTCCTTGTAGGATTCCGCCATGACGCAGGCGTCAATGTCCCACGGGGGAGTGCGGGCCAGCAGGCAGGCGGCCATGTGCGCCACCGTAACGTAGGCCCTTACGATACGGATGGCGCACACCCTCTGCGGCCGTCGGAGGAGGGCTCTCGTCTTGGCCGACAGTCTTTCCGCCCAGATTGGCGCCCCATAGAGCGCCATACTACGCACCACTCCAGCAAACAGGCGTCTACAGGGTGCGTTTGGGCCGCCCACATTCGGCATCAGCCTGGCCAGGGCTGAGGCAGTGCCCACTAGGCGAGGAGCAAGCCGAGCGAAGTGCTCCTCGAACTTCCACTTCCTGTCCAGGACAAGACCAAGATACTTCATGTTGGCCTTGACCTGGACAGCTTCGCCTCTGATCGGGAGCACTGTGTTGGCCGGGATTCGCCAACGGGGGGCCCCGAAGACCATGGCGTCCGTCTTCGCCACAGCCACTTCCAGGCCGAGCGCCCCGATGCGGTCGACGACCAACTCGGCCGCAACCGTCGCCCTGCGCAGGGTCTCCCCCATGTCCCTTCCCCGCACGACCACGAGCGTGTCGTCGGCGTAGCAGATCGTAGCCATGCGGGGAAGCTGCACGCCACGCAATACCCAATCGAACCCCAGGTTCCATAGCAGGGGGCCGAGTACGGAACCCTGGGGCACGCCACAGGCCATAGGCCGGCTCCTCCGCCTTCCACCGTGATCGTAGAGCACTACCCGTCCCACGAGGTAGTGCCCTACGATCCTCCGCAAGTATTCCGGTACTCGGTGATACCGGAGGGACTCGTTGATCACCGAGTAGGGGAGGGTGCCAAAAGCGTTGGCAATGTCAAGGGACACCGCCACCACTCCCTCCCCTTCGCTGGCTGCCAGGTCGCAGCAGTCCCTCAGCTCCCCTATCGCGTCCATTGTTGACCGGCCAGCTCGAAACCCGAACTGCCGGTCCGACATGTTAGGGCCCACCTCCCGCAGATGCCTTTGAATTCGGCAGGCAATCAGGCGCTCCAAGGACTTGCCTGCCTCGTCCAGGAGGACGATAGGCCGATGCCCAGAGGGCGAGTCCGACGCACGTCCCGGCTTGGGGATCAACACCAGCCTCCCTTCCTTCCAGATTTGGGGGAAGCGCCCCACCTCCAGACACTCGTCATAGAGGTCTCTGAGGCGCCCCCCCAGGTGCTTCAGCACGATGGGTATCACCCTAGCCGGTACCCCGTCCGGCCCCGGGGCCTTCTTACAGACCCGGAGACGGTCGACCAGCATCATCCACTCGTCCTCGTTGATCCTCGGGACGGGGACGGGTGGGTCTCTTCGCTCCTCCGAGGGGGCCGACATCCTCGGGGGAGCAAAGTCTGGCGCCGGCGGGAAGAGCGTCTCCACCACTCTGTTGAGGAGTTCCGGCTCAAGGGAATCCATGGGGGGTGCGCGCTTTATTTTGTTCCGTATGAGCTTATACGGGCGCCCCCATGGATCCCTGTCGAGTGTGGCCAGGAACTCCTCGTAAGCCGCATCTTTGGCCTTTGCGATGGCCGTCTGAAGCGCCTCCTTCGCCTCTTTGAGTCTCCTATGGAGGAGCTCCTCTTCCACGGCAGAGTGGACCCGCCTCCGCCTGCAGTGGGTATATGCCCTGCGGGCGCGGTTGCTGGTGGCTCGGAGGGCCGCGATCTCCTCCGACCACCAGTACACGCTCGGCTTGGCCGGCATCCTCCGGACCCGGGGCATGGCGGCGTCGCAGACCGCGGTGAGCGACTCGCGGAAGCGGGCCGCCTTCTCGTCCACCCCCAGGCTGCTGGGTGGGGGGGCGCACCACGCCTCCACCACTGCGGCCTCCTCCGCCATTCCCGGGTCGAATCGGGTGAGCACCCACCGCGGGAAGCTCGTCCTCCCCCTCGCAGGCGGTAGCTGCGACTGCGGTAGCGGCGAATCGGAGACCCTCATCCGGATGTACAAATGGTCGGAGAGGGTCTCCACGTCCTCCAGGACGCGCCAATCCAATAAACGTGTGGCTAGGGCAGGGGTCGCGAACGTGATGTCCACGATGGACCCTCCCTGCCGACGCACACACGTATTGGCCGCGCCCCGGTTGACCACCTCGAGCCCGCTGGCCACCGCCCAGTCCCGTAGGACCGCCCCTTTTGGATCGGTGTGGGGGGAGCCCCACGCGGCGCTCTTCGCGTTTAGGTCCCCCATCAACACGATCTGTGCCGGGGCGAGTCTTCCAACCACTCTCCCCAAGCCCTCGAGGAAGGACTCGAAGTCTGAGAGCGGCCTATTGGGGGAGAAATACACCCCTATAATCACGGTTGCTCCCCACTTGGCCGCCACATACCCCGGTCCCTCCTCAATCCTACAGAGGGGGGGGAGGTCTCCAGTCGTCGGGACTACTACGGCCACACTGCCGTCCGTCGCCCCAGCCCAGTTCGGTTGGGGTGGGACGTAGTATGGCTCTGCCACCACAGCGACCGCTATGACCCACTCCGCCATGACCTGCATCAGCAGGTCTTGAGCACGGGCGGAGTGGTTTGCATTCGTTTGGAGGAGCTCGTAATGCGGTTGTACTACTCCGCCATGACCTGCATCAGCAGGTCTTGAGCACGGGCGGAGTGGTTTGCATTCGTTTGGAGGAGCTCAACCTAACCTAACCTAACCTAACCTAACCTAGCCTAACCTAAGTGAGAAAATGCAGATTACGCACTATCCCCGCGCCTTGGGGAAAGACGCGGGGGGTGTATGGGACTCTCCCCCCTAGTGGGGGCCTACCCATTAAAAAAAAAAAAAAAAAAAAAAAAAAAAAAAAAAAAAAAAAAATTCACCGGTGTTTCCACTGTACGCGCGGGTAGAGGCTACGGGAGCGGGATCCGGCATCCGCGGCACTCTACCCAGCGTGTTGCCCTTTCGGGCCCACCTCTGTGGGGCTTATACCCCACGGACTCCGGCTAAGGCACTCCGGAAACACCTGGAGCGCCTTACAACCTCGGGACATCTGGAGTGAGCGACGGATCCCCCGATCCGCCACCCGATGTCCCACTGAGAGGGGCGGGGATAGCTCGCCTCACTGGGACCCGGAAAAGACCTAAGGGCATCAACCCTTAGGTCACCCAGGGAACTCAGTCCCCAGGATACTTTTCCTCCAGGAGGCCCCCGGAGCATCCCCACCACGTAAAAGTCGACCGCATATTCACCGCATCACCGCCGCGTACCACCACCGCTTTTTCTTTTTTTTTTTTTTTTTTTTTTTTGCGGCGGGAAAATGCGTTACGCATACCACCGCGCCGTGGGGACGGCGCGGAGGTTATGTGGGACTCTCCTCCCCGGCCCCCCCCCGAGCGGGGGAAGCGGAAGAGGCCTACCCACTAAAAAAAAAAAAAAAAAAAAAAAAAAAAAAAAAAAAAAAAAAAAAAAAAAAATTGAGGCTGTATAGCGCCTAGTGTACTGGCTTGATGTAATCCATACATGTTCAAACGGTTGTCTAAGCAACATAGAACGGTTTGTTTAGACATAACTATTATGATTGTACCTAGAGGCTGACGTGTGTACGTCGTATGTGTTTTTTAAATATTTACACTTTAATATACTGTTTACTGTTACTCTGGCTGCTCATTTCCACATAATCTCATTTGGTTATGGGCCCAGGACCCCAGCAGTCCAGAAATAACGTAAAAGTTATTGAAGTAAAATAGAAGTGGTTTGAAGCTTGTGAAAATTTTCTCCGTGTCAAAATGTCAGATGAAAACAGCTGTTCGGTTGGCATAAGCGGAATAAGAAAATTGAAGGGTTCGTCTGATTACCCGAACTGGAAATTCTTGGTGAGGAATTACTTAGAAAATAAAAACTGGTGGGAAGTAATTTCGAAAGATGTGGTAAACGAAGATGTGGACAGGAAAGCACGAACAACGATTTGTTTGTTGTTGGAACCGGAGTGCTTTACTCACGTCTACAATGCCAAATCTGCCAAAGATGTCTGGAGTAATCTGCAGAGAGCTTACGAAGACAAAGGTTGGGGAAGACGAATCTGCATTCAACGAGAGCTATTCAGTAGCAGGTTAGAAAATTTTGACTGTATTGAAAGCTACATTTCAAGAGTTACGTTTCTTGCACAGCAACTGTCGGATATTGATTCACCGATTCAAGAGGACTGGATCATATCGATTTTGCTCGGTGGATTGACCCCTGAGTACGGCCCCCTCATCATGGCTGTAGACAACAGCGGTTCCGAGATCACGTTGGAGCAAATAAAAACGAAATTGATGCAAGAAGGAAGTAGACAGAGCAAAATGAACACAAACCACGAACAAGCCCTAGTTACAAGAAGAGCACAGAACGATGCCAGATCTCGCACTAAACCCGATGATCGTAAGCAGAAGTTTGTTTACAAGTGTTATAAGTGCCATAAGCAAGGACACAAAGCGTCCGAATGCGAAGAGCGGAAGAGAACCGCGAATGTCTGCCTGAATGCAAAGGAGGCGATTAACAAAGACAAGTGGTATCTCGACAGTGGATGCTCAAATCACATGACTCATGATAAGAGCAGGTTGTTGTCTTACAGTCCCGAGAACGGCAACATGAAAATTTCGGTAGCGAATGGTGAAAAGCTACGCGTGCAAGGACGAGGGAACGCTGAGCCTCAAGTCAGCGAGAAGCAGAAATTATCTTTAAATAATGTTCTACATGTTCCCGATTTATCCATGAACTTAATCTCAGTTAGCGATTTGACCAAGAAGAATTATTCCATTAATTTTGACAAAGGAGGTTGCACGATTCAAAAACAGAATCGACCTATTGCAAGATGTCATGAAGTTGACGGAATTTACGAGTTGGAAGAAAACAAAAACAACGTCGTCAATTTGACATTGTCAAAACAAAATGAAAATATTTCGAACATTTGGCATAAACGACTGGCGCATTTAAGTGAAAAATACATGAATAAATTGAAAAACCTTGTTACGGGAATGGAATTTCGAAGTTGTGATTTGACAGAACCATGTATTGCGTGTATTGAGGGAAAGACATGCAAGAGTTCCTTTAAAAACACAGGTACGAGAGCGAACGAGATTTTACAGCTCGTGCATTCCGATCTTTGTGGACCGATGGAAGAGCCTTCGTTCGGAGGTTCGAGGTATGTCCTACTATTTATTGACGATTATACTCGGAAGACGCATGTTTATTTTTTGAAAAATAAAAGTCAAACTTTCGATAAGTTCCGTGAATACAAGGCGGAAGTTGAGAAGGAGACGAGTAGGTCAATAAAATGCCTTAGATCTGACTGTGGAACGGAATACTGTAATGGTCAATTTAATAATTTTCTGAAGTCTGCAGGAATTAAACACCAGAGGACCGTACCCTACACACCAGAACAAAATTCTGTGGCGGAAAGGGCTAACCGCACCATTATTGAGAAGGCGAGGACATTGTTATCGGAAGCAAAATTGAGCAAAAAATATTGGGCAGAGGCTGTAAGTACAGTTGTATACTTGAAGAACAGAAGTCCAACGAAAGCTTTGAACGATGCTGTACCTGAGAAGCTTTGGAGTGGAAAAGATGTAGATGTGAGTCATCTGAAAATCTTTGGTTGTTTGGCTTTTAGTTTGAAACCAAAACAGAAGCGACGCAAACTAGACATGAAAACGGAACCGACGATATTTATTGGGTATCCGGATAATCAGAAAGGATATCGTTTAATGAATCCGAAGACAAGGCAAATCACTACAGCGAGAAATGTCAAATTTTTGGAAAATGTTTTTCTTCAAGATGTGAAAATTGACGATTCTGTCGTACGCTTAAGCCTGGATTCAGAGTCGATTGTTCAGTCTAGTGTACGCAATGACAGCAACAGTGGAGCTGGAACTTCGGAGGCGCATGACAACAGTTCGTCAAGCGACGTTGTCAACCAGGAGGTACTACCAGAGGTCCCGAGTACACCAGAGCAGAGAGTACCTGAAGAGGAAGTGGCTGAAGAGGAAGGGACGTTACCTCAACCGATTGAAAGGAGGTATCCTCAAAGGGAGCGTAAGCCAGTCGATCGTTATGGCTGTAACGTCATGTACGCCATGGAAAGCGTGATAGATGACGATCCATTGACTGTAGAAGAAGCGTTGGCGAGGCCTGATAGTGATTTGTGGCAGAAGGCGATGGACGACGAGCTACAATCACTAAAAGAGAATCAAACATGGAAGTTAGTCGACCGTCCAGTTGATAAGAAGCCGATACAATGCAAATGGGTGTTCAAAGTCAAGAAAGACAGCGATGGCAAGGTAACCAAGTACAAAGCTAGATTGGTAGGTTTTACGCAGGTACGTGGCATTGACTATGGTGAAACTTATTCTCCTGTAGTTAGAAGCTCTACATTGCGAATGTTATTTTCATTAGCGGTTGAATACGATTGGTTTATTGATCAATGGGACGTAACTACTGCTTTCTTATATGGAAAAATTAAAGAAGACATTTATATGCTCCAGCCTAAAGGAGCAGTAGCCAAAGGTCAAGAAACCAAAGTATGCAAGCTTCAGCGATCGTTGTACGGGTTGAAACAAGCATCGAATGCTTGGTTCAACGAATTAGACAAAGAGATGCTAGCGTTAGGTTTTAAACAGTCAATACAAGAACCGTGTTTGTACCAGAAGCACCTTATAAACAATAAGAGGCTAGTGGTAGTGATTTATGTTGATGACATTTTCGTATTTGGGAATTGTGAACTTGAAAACCAAAAATTAAAAACAGGATTGCTTGAAAAGTTCAAAGTGAAAGATTTAGGCGCGGCTAGACATGTTTTAGGAATGCGACTAAGGCGGGATAAAGATGTTATTCATCTTGATCAGGAGCAGTTCATATTAAATATATTGAACGATTTTAACATGACTGATGCGAAGCCGGTTAGTACTCCAATGGAGGTGGGAATCAAGCTAGAAAAGTCAGCTGATTCGAACTGTCATCTGCCATATCAAAGTTTGATAGGATGTCTAAATTATTTAGCCTGTAATACGCGGCCGGACATAGCGCATGCAGTAAGTGCACTTTCGCAGTTTAATTCGTGTTACGATGAAACACACTTTAAATGCGCAAAGCGAGTCCTTAGGTATTTGAAGGGTACGTCTAACATCTGTCTTACCTTTAAAAAGTCGGGGGATTTAGATTTACGAGGCTATGTAGACGCAGATTGGGGTGGAGCGCTAGATAGAAAATCTTTCACTGGTCTAATATTTAAAGTAGGTAAGAATGTCGTGACATGGGAGAGTAGGAAGCAGGCTACTGTATCGTTGTCCTCCACAGAAGCGGAATACGTAGGACTTAGTCAGGCTTCAAAGGAAGCGCTTTACCTACGTAGTTTACTGGACAGTCTTCTTTTAACTGTGAATAGTAAAGCGGTTGTAATCTACAACGACAACCAGTCTGCGCACAAAATTGCAACTAACAAAATGATGCATAACAGAACAAAGCATATTGACATAAAGTATCATTTTATACGGGAATGTGTTCTGAGTAATAAAGTCGAGATCAGGTACATGTCAACCGATAAAATGATAGCTGACATTTTAACCAAGTCCGTGCATAGCCCAAAACTGAAAGAGTTTTTAGGACACTTATCTTTGATAAATTATTCTAATAAGGGGGCGGACGTATAGTTGTTATAATTGTTTTATGTTTGAATTGTTTTGTTTTGTTTGAATAATAATGTGAAGAGTACAGGCAAGTACTGAAGTGTTTTATAACTTGTCTGTATGTGTGTATGTTTGTAACATGTAATAGATTAAGGGGGCGTATTAGAGGCTGTATAGCGCCTAGTGTACTGGCTTGATGTAATCCATACATGTTCAAACGGTTGTCTAAGCAACATAGAACGGTTTGTTTAGACATAACTATTATGATTGTACCTAGAGGCTGACGTGTGTACGTCGTGTGTGTTTTTTAAATATTTACACTTTAATATACTATTTACTGTTACTCTGGCTGCTCATTTCCACATAATCTCATTAAAAAAAAAAAGTGTCTATGTTTGTTCCTTCTTCACGCTAAAACGACTGGACGGATCCCGTTTATAATATTTCGAATTTTTCAATATTCCCACGGGAACGGGAAAAACGAGACTTTTCGTTTTACTGGTTGTAGAAAGCTGAAATTCGGCATGTAGGCTGCTTGATGAGTAAAGAGAAGCTGTTCCACTCTCACTACACTTGCACTAACTACCTTTAAATAACAACGCACTTTTACTTTCTTGATGACACATTTATTAAATCAAAACACGGGAGAGATAAAAATCTTAACAGAACACAACGTTAGCATGCACCGTGGAAGGATAAGCGCCATCTATCGGCTGTAGTAGGAACTAATTTCCTTATGGCCGCTACGCGCACAGCGCGGAATGGGTATAGGTAGCGCCATCTATCGGCTGTAATAGGAACTAATTTCCGTATCGCCGCTACGAGCACAGCGCGGAATGGGTACAGGTAGCGCCATCTATCAAGCGTTTTGGTAAATCTTATCAATAAAACATTAAACGTTCAACATTACCGGCCCCCAAGGACTACTTAGTCCTTCATAGGAACAAAATAAATTAAACAAGCAGCCAATAGATTAATAATAACCATAGGGAACTAGAAATTTAAATTTTAACTTATTTCTATCATAGTAAATTTACTTTCATACATTTAAAATATAGTCAAGCATCCAGAGGTAGAGGGCAGATTTTAGTTACTGGTCTGCGGAACGTACCATTTTTATATTTTAAGGTAACTACGCGAGTTAAGCCATCTCGACCCGGGTGCTTATCTATAATGCGGCCTAACAACCACTTTCCGGGAGGAAGTCTCTCATCCTTGACTAGAACTACCGATCCAATTTCGGGTTCCAAATTTTGAATTTTCCACTTAGAGCGATTTTGGAGAGTGGTTAAATATTCAGAGCTCCAACGTGACCAAAGAGATTGCAACATTTTTTGCAGCATTTGCCATCGATCTAATCGAGATCCAGGAATTGATAGTGATAGTGCTGGCCATTGAGTGATGTCAAATTCCTTCGTGGGTAGCATTGGAGTCAATTTGGTGAGCACGTGTGCTTTAACTTGCATAACATGGTGAGTGTCAATTGGTGAGTAGATGTCCAAATCTACTATGTGTCGTGCCTTGACTGCGTGATTTCCGATACCAGTCACATTCGCTGAGAGAGGTGTCTTCTTCAAATTCAGTAATTGTGCTGCCGATTCTGTGATGAAGGTTGCTTGTGACCCTTGATCCACTAGTGCTCGAAAGTAGACAACAGCACCTCGGCGACCCTTTACACCGACTTGAGCTGTAGCCAGTACGACTTGAGTGTTATTCGAAATGGAAACTTTCATGCTGGTGATTGGAGTTTCAGGAGCATCAACTTCAGGGATGGGAGTTTCCGTAATAACTGGCTTTGAAACCACGACATCGTAGTGTAATAACGTGTGATGTTTACGATGACAGGTGCGGCAGGATGTGACTTGTCTACAATTCTGAACCGAGTGTCCTTTGACCAAGCAGTTGAAGCATAGATTATTGTTCTTTACAAACTGTTTGCGTTTATCTATATCTAGTTGTGTGAATTCAGTGCAGTGACAAATGTAGTGATTCTTCTGGCAATATGAGCATTCCGTTGTGATTCCAGCAGTGAAAGATTTGACAGCCTTGGATTTTTGTGTCATTGGTGGTGGTTGATATGTTTGTTCTTTCCTTTCCTTCTTTTGTGTTGTTTGTATCATTTCTATGGCTCTAAATCGTCCTTCCAAAAACGTGGTCAACTTCTCATATGTGGGTAACTCTATAGATGAGCCAAGTGACTGCTCCCACGCTTTGTGTGTTTCGCTATCTAGTTTTGATACTAACAGGTGCACCACAATCGGATCCCAAGAAGTTGTATCGATCGTCAGGTTCGATAAGCTGTTCAAACTTTGATTTGTAGTATCCAGTAGATCCTTAAGTCCTTTAGGGCATTCGCTTGTGAGTTTCTTTTGGTTAAGCAAACGATTGAGAATGGTGTTCACAATCACTCTAGTGTTACTGTAGCGATTAACCAAAGCATTCCAAGCCTTTGAATAATTGACCGCTGTCACATCAAAGTGTCGAACTAGCTGTTCCGCTTCACCTTTTAAACTCGATCGCAAATAGTGATGCTTTTGTATCTCGCTCAGTCCTTGATCGTTGTTTATCATAGAAAGAAACAAATCCTTGAAGTTCAGCCATTCATGATAATTACCAGAAAATGTGGGTATATTAATCGGTGGTAATTTGGTTACAGTTTTTGATGAGCAGGAAGGTTGTGATTGTGTCACACTTTGGTTTGAAGTTAAGCCGGCTATCTTTTCTTTTAACATTGTTTTGAACTCTAAGTAATAATCCTCTGCTTTGTTATAGAGATCCTTTAATTTTTGTTTTTCTTCCTTAGTAACATCTTCTTTAATAGTCTCTCTATGATCAGCCATGAACTTCAACCAATAATCTTCTAGCGACTCTTTTCGTGTTTCTAAATAACTAATTGTGTGTCGATCTACAGAAGTTTTCTTATAGTTTGCATATAGCCTTTGGATGTGTTCAAATAATTCTAGTTTTGTCGTATAGTCTGCCATAGTTCAGATACTAATATTTTTCTTCTAAGTGGTAAGTAATTTTCACGCTATTTTTTTTCTAAGTGTAAGTCTGCACAAATCTTCTAAGTGTTTTTTTTTTTACAAAATTTTCTAAGTGTTTTTTGTTCAAAATTATTCTAAGTCTTTTTAACACGGATTTTTCTAAGTGTTTTTTTGTTCAAAATTATTCTAAGTCTTTTTACACACGGAATTTGCTAAGTGTTTTTACAAGTTCTGATCAAACTAATTAATACACTTCACTTTAGTTCCAATGTCACTGTACTCACGATTATCCAAGCTCGAAGGACCAATGTTCCACTCTCACTACACTTGCACTAACTACCTTTAAATAACAACGCACTTTTACTTTCTTGATGACACATTTATTAAATCAAAACACGGGAGAGATAAAAATCTTAACAGAACACAACGTTAGCATGCACCGTGGAAGGATAAGCGCCATCTATCGGCTGTAGTAGGAACTAATTTCCTTATGGCCGCTACGCGCACAGCGCGGAATGGGTATAGGTAGCGCCATCTATCGGCTGTAATAGGAACTAATTTCCGTATCGCCGCTACGAGCACAGCGCGGAATGGGTACAGGTAGCGCCATCTATCAAGCGTTTTGGTAAATTTTATCAATAAAACATTAAACGTTCAACAGAAGCATTAAGAGAGGACTTTCCAAAATTCCCATGGGAATATGGAAAAAGACGGGATTTTTCGTTTTACTGGTCGTAGAAAGTTAAAATTCGGCATGTAGGTTTAAATTGCTTGATGAGTGTAGGGAAGCATTAAGAGACAATTTCCCAAAATTCCCACGGGAACGGGAAAAGGGGCTTTTCGTTTTACTGGTTGTGAAAGCTGAAATTCGGCATGTAGGTTGCTTGAAGACTGTAGAGGAACATTAAAAAGAGCATTTCCCGAAATTCTTACGGGAACGGGGAAAAACGGGATTGAAATACTCCTGGTACACGCGAGCAAAGCCACGGGCAAAAGCTATTTGTCAATTAAATGAGTCTACGCGGACGAAGTCGCGGGCAAAAGCTAGTTTAAGATAAATTTCACTATGCGTCCCTCATAATCTCGGAAAATCAGACTGTGATACCCCCTAAACTCCTGAAAGACACTTATATATCAACCTAAATCCCGAAAAATGTAACCGCGAATTCTCCTAGATCCCAGAAAATCGTTCTGTGTATGTACTTACCCCTCTTTGATCTCGGAAATAGGTACGGTGTTTGATTATTTTGACTGGGATGTGAAACTGGATTTTAATTCGATATAATTGCTTGGCGAGAAAAGTATCTAGACGAAATTGACAATGTTCGAAAAAATAACATACCAATAGTAAGAGTTTTTTCTCAAGCATGCTCGGAAATGTACGCGTTAATGTCGCGAAATGAAGCCAAGAAGTTTCACATTTACGGCCTAGGCCAAGAAGTAATGTGGCGCGGTCGGCGGGTGCGGTCGGCGCGGTGCGGCGGCGCGGGGCGGGTGTGCGGTTAAACATGGCGCGAGCAATAGTTTGTTCAAACGGCATGTTTCAAAAATTAAAAATGCGGCTAATTAAACAATTTTTACTTGATTTCCTCGCATTGCTTGAGAAAAGCACTATACAATCCTCGGCCGGAAACAGGGATTGCAGGACTCGCTTTATCCGGCCTCGTCTACGACTCGGCCGTGTACCCCAATCTCGTCCTGCAATCCCTTACTTCACGGCCTCTGCAGTAATGTACTATTAATGATTCACGGTTAAGTTCATTCGAAATATTATAAACAGGATGTGAACCGCGATTACCTTTATTGAGCTCCCGATATTTCGATACAGTTGCATGCATCACGAATCATGTAATCACGGGTAGACTGAAGAAATTGCGGGTGGATGTTATTGTTGGGTAGACCGAGCTCTGTCTCGTGTATCGAAATATCGGGAGCTCAATAAAGGTAATCGCGGTTCACATCCCGTTTATAATATTTCGAATACCAATAGTATATTATTTAGATGAGTCATACATTCATAATTTCATACGTCATTAAACCATAGCAAGTGTTGGCAAAGTCCCGAAGAACCAGGTGTATCTAAATTTGCAGCTACAGGAAAAAGGTACATTATGGTACACGCAGGTGGAGCTACTGGTTTTGTACCAAATGCTTTGCTTTTATACAACGATAAAAGAAAAAAAAAAAGAAAAAGTGACTTTCACGACTCCACGAATAAATAAAGATAATTTTAAAAAGTGGATCACCGAAATGCTTCTTCCCAACCTGAATGAAAATTCTTGTGTGGTTATGGACAACGCAGGGTATTATACGCAGGGTATTATAGTTCTTCAGCCTGAAACCTTGAAAATAGTCTTTGGCATTTTTATAAGCCGCTTAAATGACATTATTAACAGTAGGGTGGAAATGATAAAGATACTTTCTTGGCTGACTACACATCTCAGATCGCTTTTATTGGAAGCAGTTCAAATGGTGTGAATCATTTTATTAGTGTCAGAGTAAAACGAAAGCAAGTATTAATTATAATATGTATTTATATCCATATAAGTATGTAGAAAATGAACAAGTTACTCGTAACAATAAAGGTTTATTGACTAGAACGTCTGTGTGTGGTCGCACGTAGGTACAGGGAGGCTCGTCCCGGTGCGGGCGGTGCGGTCAGAGCGCGGGCGCGGGCGGCGGCTGCAGGCGCGGCTGCAGCGCCGGCGCCAGCTTGTCGGGCGCGGCCTGCAGCGCGGCGCTGATGGCGTTCGCCGACAGCGCGCCGCCGCCCGCGGGCGGCTTCTCCGCGCCCAGCGGCCGGTGCGGCAGCGCGTACTGCAGCTTCTGCCAGAACCAGGGGTCCTCCCACTTGAGGTAGGTGTTGGTGCGCAGGTAGGCGGCCAGCTCCTCGTCGGCGGGCGCGGCGGGCGCGTCCGGCAGCAGCACGAGCACGAGCCGCGCGCGGCCCTCGCGCAGCGCGCGCGCGTGCGCCTCGCGGAACTCGGCGCGCGCCCACTCCGAGCGCAGGAACCCGGCCGACAGCAGCACCAGCGTGCGCCGCGCCTCGCGCACCGAGCGCGCCACGTGCGCCGCGATGGCCTCGCCCGGCGCCCAGTCGCGGTAGTGCACGCACAGCCGGTAGCCGCGCCGCTCCAGCGCCGGCACCAGCTCGCGCGCCACCAGCGCCTCGTCCGCGTGCGAGAACGACACGAACACGTCGTAGCGCGCCGCCGGCTCGGCGCCGCCGCGCGTCAGCCAGCCGCACCAGCCGCGCGCGAACAGGAACACCTTCAGCTCGCGCCGGTAGCGCAGCCACAGCGCCGCCGCCGCGCCCGTCAGCAGCCCGAGCAGCGCCAGCGCGCCGCCCGCGCCCGCCGCCCACGCGGCCGCCGCGCCCGCGCACAGCCGCGCCGCGTCCACGCGCCACAGCGGGCCGCCGCGCGCGCACGTCACGCGCCGCCAGTCGCGCACGCGGCCCGGCTCGCGCTGCAGCGCCGTCAGCGCCGCGGCGTGCGCGCAGTCGCAGGCCAGCGGGTTGCCGGCCAGCCGCAGCGCGGGGCCCGGAACGGCCGGCACCGCCGTCAGCCGGTTGTCGGACAGGTCCAGCAGCTCGAGGGTGGGCGGCGCGTTTCCGGGCGGCAGCGCCGTCAGCCCCAGCCCGCTCAGCACCAGCTCGTGCACCGGCAGCGGCAGCGCGAGCGAGGGGGGCGCGCGCCGCAGCCGCAGCACGGTGCGCGCGAGCCCGAAGTCGCGCGGCTCGGGCGCGTCCTCGAGCGCGGGCGGGCGGTCGCAGTCCAGCTCGAGCGCGTCGGCGGCGGGACGCAGCGCGCAGGCGCAGGCGGCGGGGCAGGCGGGCGCGGGCAGCGCGCAGGCGAGCGCGGCGGGCGGCGCGGCGCGCAGCGGGCGGCCCCGCAGCGCGGGCGGCTCGGCGCAGGCGGCGCCGCCCAGCTCCAGCCGCGGCCGCGCGCGCGAGTCGTTCAGGTGCCGCAGCAGCCCGTACGCGTGGCAGTCGCAGTGGAACGGGTTCCCGTCCAGCAGCACGCGCGCGAGGCCCTCGCCCTCCGCCTCCGCTTCGCCCTCGGTCATGGCGAGCTGCGTCCACTCGGATAGCTCCACCGTCGTGATGTTATTGTATCTGAAGTCGACCGTGACGTTGGTGCTGAGGAAGTTGATATCGGCATCCTGGAAAACGAATAAAAAGCTTGAAAATGTTGATTCACGGCACCTGCCTATTTCTAAAACTGTTGGATTTGTTCTGATGGTACCTATTTCAAAAGTACCTTACCTATGTTTTACATAAGCATTAATAAACAAGTACGTTTTTTGGGAAAGCGGGATCGCAGGGATCTCTACGTTCAAAGGGCACGCCGGGAGTGTCTTTAAGCTATCGATACTTCTAAACTCTTTCTCCACTTAACCTCACTAAACCTATACCTATACCTATTAAACTTTTTCTTTTTCTTCTTTTTTCTTTCTTTTTTTCTTTTTCTTTCAGCTTTTTCTTCTTCTTCTTTCTTTTTTTTCTTTTTTTTTCTTTTCTTCTATTTTTAAATTTTATGTGCAATAAAGAGTTTACATAAATACATACATACTTCTCGTATGAACAACTGATCTGTATCTGAGCTATTCACGTAATTACGACTAAGAATTTTTTTTTATTTTATTGAATCAGGCGTTACTTTGCGGAGGTCCATTTCAATGAACACAAAATATTTACCTTGCTACTCCGCTACTTACGTGCAAGATAACCAAGCTTCACGACAAGCTTGTACGACGTTGGTTCGCATGTGCATCGGTTGTGCTCTAACTTTGAGAATGATCCCGTAGAGGGATCGAAACGCGCGTCAGTGTTTGTGTGGTGTTAGGATTAATTAAGTTTGTGGGATTTGTGTGCGTTTTGTGTGGTAGTAGTGGTGGGAGGGCTTGCATGCAAAACGTACATATTTCGCACAAGCTTGGTTATCTTGCACGTAAGTAGCGGAGTAGCAAGGTAAATATTTTGTGTTCACTAAGAAAATTATTTGTCATTCGACTGACTTACCGTGATTCGCTGGAGGCGGTTGCGGGCGAGGTTGAGCAGCTCGAGGTTGAGCATGACGTAGCGCCAGTCGCTGAAGACGTCGGCCAGCAGGTTGTCGGACAGGTCGAGCCGGCGCATCTCCGAGAGCGCGTCGAGCGGCGACTGCGGGCCGAACTCGGCCTCGTAGGCGTCCGCCGCGTCCGCAGGCGCCGGCGCGGCGGGCGCGCGCAGCGTCAGCTGGTTGCGCGCGAGGTCGAGGCTCCGCAGCGCGCGCGCGCCGCGCAGCGCGGCCGGCGCCAGCACGCGCAGCCCGTTGCCGCGCGCCGACAGCCGCCGCAGCGACCCCAGCGTCGCGAACAGGTCACTAAAACAACATTTATTTAGAAACGAATTATACATAACTAGGTAAATTATAAATGTAGGTTCAGTAAGGGCATAATTTACGTATAGCAAAAATCGAATCAATAAAATTCTAGTAACATTGGGTATATTGTCTCATTGTAATTTACAGAAATATTAGGAGAACCGATAAAACTCACTCCTGAAACTCTTCGAGGCGGTTATGGTCGAGGTTGAGTTCCTCCAAGAGGTGCAGCGGCGCGAACAGGCCGGGCTCCAGCGCGGTCAGCGCGTTGTGGCTGAGGTCGAGCGCGCGCAGCTCGCGGGCGTCGCGCAGCAGCGCCGGGGGCAGCGCCGCCAGCGCGTTGCCCGCCAGCGACAGGTCGCGCAGCGCGCGTGCGCCCCACAGCGCGTCCTCCGGCAGCGCCGCCAGCCGGCACTGCTCCACCCGCAGCTCGCGCAGCGCCGGCAGCGCCAGCGCCCGCGCGCCCACCCGCAGCGGCGCGCGCGCGTCCTGCACCACCAGCCTCTCCAGCCGCGGCAGCCCGCGCAGCGCCGGCTCGTCGAGCACGTCCAGCTGCGTCCCCATCAGCGTCAGCTCGCGCAGGCGCGGCGCCTCCGCCAGCGCGCCCGCTTCCAACGCGCCGAGCGGGTTGGAGCTGAGCTCGAGTATCTCCAGCGCGGTGAGCCCCTTCAGAGCGTCCGCCGGCAGCGTCTCCAGCTGGTTGCCCCACAGCGACAGCGTGCGCAGCTTCGCCAGCGGGTGCAGCGCGCCGGCCAGCGACCGCAGCCCGCTCGCCGACAGCTCCAAGTATTCGAGCGCGGGCGCGCCCGCCAGCGCATCCGGCGTCAGCCGCACCCGGCTCTGGCTGACCGTCAGCCGGCGCAGCGCGGGCAGCGCCGCCAGCGCGGCGGCGGGCAGCGGCGCGAGGGCGGCGTCGGTGCGCGCGTTCACCAGCGAGAGCGACGTGAGGTTGGCGAGGCCGCGCACGTGGCCGGGCAGCAGGCTGGCGGCGGCGCCCCCGGGCACCTCGCGCAGCGTGAGCGAGGCGGCGGCGGGCGCGCCGAGCGCGGCGAGCGTGCAGGCGAGCGACTCGTTGGCGGGCAGCGCGCAGCCCACGAGCCCGGCGCTGGGCAGCGGCGCGGGCTGCGCGGCCACGCGCGGCAGCTGCGCGCAGGCGTAGCGGCCGTCGTCGTGGCAGAGCAGCGTGACGTACTTGCCGGCGCGCGAGGACAGCTCGATCTCGGCGCCGTCCGACAGCGCGCACTGCAGCTCCAGGTCGGCGCGGGGCGGCGCGGCGGCAGGACACGGCGCGGCGCCCGCTGCCGCCGCCGCCGCCACCACCAGCGCCAGCGCCGCGCCCACCCACCAGCTGGCGGCCCGCATCACGTAGCGGGACGCATTTTTACGATGCTCCTATGCTTGTCTGATCCTATAGTTAAAAAGGAAAAACGTTGACTTTAGTTACAGATCGTTCTGTCCCTAAAAATTAAAAAAGTTCAAAGTTAAAGGTGCGACCACACCGCCGCTTAAAAAACGGTGACGGTACGGAATCGCAACAAAATGTATGAAGAAACGCTGAGAAAACGTGACGCATACGACACGTCACTGCGTATACGCGACGGTTTGGTCGCACCCTAATTACTACTTTATGTGTCAAAAATGCAGAAGAAATTAAAATAAATGATTTTGTTGTTATTTTTAATAGAAGATGGAAATTTGACGTGGCCAGGGAAACTACTGCAATCGTTAAAGCTATGCGAAAATATAAGTTCCTATTTAATTAAACCGTTAGGAATAGCTTAACTCGCAACACCGTGCACTTTGTTCTGTGCGCTTCGAGCATCGACGACGTGAGACGCTCTGATGCGCACTAGATTAGAGCGTCTTAGAGCACTAAATACGAAATGGAAACTGGTTGTATAGTCGTTACATTACGCGTACATTCTGCCGGTAAGAGTGCGGATCACGCAACAACTGTCGGTGTGAGTAAGCAAGTCGACGCAACTGCGGCCGCACCGCGCGGCCCTCTCGTGACAGTCGTGACGTATAGGACACACAACTGCGGCCGCACCGCGCGGCCCTCTCGTGACAGTCGTGACGTATAGGACACACAACTGCGGCCGCACCGCGCGGCCCTCTCGTGACAGTCGTGACGTATAGGACACACAACTGCGGCCGCACCGCGCGGCCCTCTCGTGACAGTCGTGACGTATAGGACACACAAATGAAACTCGCACTTTGCTATTTGTTGGCTCAATCAACAAATACAATTTACACACGTGGGATAGGTAGGTACGGTCGCCCAAATAAGTGGTCTACCACTTTTCATCCAACTTCCTATCGAATGAAAATGTCGCTAAAGTCGAACTTTCAAGTTGACATCCTGTCTTATCGACGTTATAACATTGTGACGTGCAAAGGAATTTTAACCTTAGGGTGGTAGACCACATATTTGGCTGATGGTACATACCAAATATAAATTACTTATTGTTATCAACAGACTGTACAAGTATCATTACTAAATTGTGCTTATCGCTTTACTATAATTTAACAAACATTTTGCCTACTTGGCCGGTTATCCGACTATTGTAGTTAGTGACACCACTATTAGTTCCCGGGTTCGAATGCAGGCAGGAGGCAGGGGACATTTGTATGATAATAATTAAGAATGTTTGTGTCTGAGTCACGGTTACTGAATGCATTAAGTGGGTGTTATCTATGGAGGAATGTTATGTTTATCCGTCCGTTGCACGGTAGGCATTCGGTATTCACAATAAAGTCTTTCTAAATTTGAGTCTGAGGTCAATTAGTGTCATACCTACCTATTCGTGTAAATTGTCTCTTGGCGTTGCGCTCGTGTTTGCAAGTCAGGACGTCGATATGACAAACGCATTTGATAAGAAAATCAGCATATAAGTACTTACCTACTTAACTAATAGCAGTTCTTGACAAAATAAATGTTAGCTACTCGCAGATTCCTCTAAACTATTATTTACTTGGTTTAAAACATTATGAACGCCATAAATTTTTAATAATTAATATTTTATTATTATTTCATACTAAGTAGCTATTTATTGCCCGTGACTCCGTCTGCGCAGAAGTCGCTTATCGCTATCCAAATGACTGCGAGGCTGGGGCCGTGGTTACGAGTAGACTTTACCCTTGTCTAGTTATACCACTTATCGTAATTAATAACTGCCTACTTTGTTATGTTACTTCGGTCTAGACATCTCTCCCTTTCAAATTTACTTTGTGTATCTACTTAACAATACGGTCATGTGAATTGCAACGAATAAAGGAATAGGCGCTTCACTTGACAATTCATGTTGTTTCATTTATCCTATAAATAAAATACCTAAGTCTACCTTCAAGAATAGATTCAAAATCAATAACATAATTTTATTATGGCTGTGACAGAGAAACACAGACAGGACCAAATTGAAAGGGTCCGTTAATGCTATTTCGTCTTCGGAACTCTAAAAAGCGACTTAGTAACTACACTCGTAGCTTCTGTTATTATTACATCTACTGTTTCGGGTTGCTAGATAGATAGCGCAGACGGCAGAGCGTGTGACGTCACGCTCGTTCCGCGAACAACTTGGTAAACAAACCAGTTTGTATAAAGCTGCGTCTCAAGCGCGGATTTTTTACGAAACATCCGCGTGAACACCGAAACAAAACAACAAGACCTGGCGATACACACACACGTTTCTGTGTACGAATAAAACTGTAAGTACGTATGTACATACAATCTATACCATCTTCACAAAAATGTTATTTATAATTAAGCAAAACGGATAACTTTATACGTGAGTTATCCGTTTGTGTTATTATGATTGAGCCTCACGGTAGTTTCATATTGAAATATGTTATTTAGTTTAAAAATACGCATTCACTATCTCTTTTTACCCACGCAATGTACCGTTTGGCAGAATGAAGTAGTACTTGATTGTAATTCAGCCCAGAGTGCGTGACACTGGGTGCCGGACTCTGCGGCGGCGGCTCGCGTTGCTTCGCACCTACCTCCCGGTTGCCGCAATATCGCGGTCAGCTGCTGCCCGTCACACTGCTCTCACTGCAACACGCTCCTCGGGGTTGAGTCGTAATCACCATACAACAGACAGGCCACCGGTTGCCGGCACTGTCTGTTGGTGGCTCGTCGAAAGTTTATTGTGTCGTAGATAACGCGGTGATGCGCGCGCGCACGTCGGGCGGCGGTTGTCGGTGGGCGGTCACTGGCGCGCGCCAGGCCCTGGCGGGGCGGGGCGGGGAGGGGGGTCGCGGATGCTCGCGTGCGGCTGGCCTCGCGCCGCCGCCGCGCGCTCGCGCCCGCCGCCGCCGCCGGCCGCCCGCACCAGTAACTTGGCGGCCGCAGGGGCCCGGAGACTGTGAGACGTGTCAAGTTCACGAGCGGGGGGGGGGGGGGGGACAAGTGAAACAACGTAATAGACAACCGTTCCACAATCTTTATTGCACATCTGTAGCTAATAAGCCGTCGCCGGCATTGTCTTTCACATCAACACCAATACGTTATAGGTACGTCGAAGTCTACATTCGAACTCTTATAACACTTAGTATACCTACGTATTTTGTGAACGTAGAATTATAAAATAAAATTAAATTAAAGCTAATGCCTACATAATTCAACAGTCATACTATCATAACACAATACTATGAAAGTACGGTCGCCCAAATAAGTGGTCTACCACTTTTCATCCAATTTCCTATCAAATGAAAATATCGCTAAAGTCAAACTTTCAAGTTGACAGCATGTCTTATCGACGTTATATATTGTGACGTGCAAAGGAATTTTAACCTTAGGGTGGTAGACCACATATTTGGCTGATGGTACTGTCAAGTCTGTACTTTTTTTTTAACTAAGTACCTATAAACATTATTAAACATCTTCACTGGCACACCACCAACATACCTACCTACCTACTATGATAATATTGATAATTATACACAATTCAAATACACACAACAAAGTAAACAACAATCATAACGCAATAAATCTACAAACCTAAATTGAGATTCCACGAAATCACATAGAATCAGTAAATAGGCGTTCAGCAGCCTATCTCATGGCACATGCACACGGTTGTACCGGCGCCGGCGCATGACTGGCACATGGCACAGATAGTTGGCCGCATCCTGCTCGCAAATTAGAATGGCCATTGCCGCACTGACTGGCTACACAAACAAATACCACCATTCAAACAGAACAGAACGCGCGGTGTTGGGATTCAATGTGTCAGAAATTGTTTTTTGTAGAGTGCTAGTGCTAATTGTTTAATTCACAATTATTATAGTACAAATTTCTACTTTCAGTAAAGTGAGACCTGTGAGCGGGTCGAGACGAGACCTGCCGCCCCTGCTGCCAGGTAGGGCGCGGGAAATGTGTGTTGTGTATCTGCACTGAGAGGCAAGGTGACGTAGACTAGAGATTGGTTAGGAAAAATACTCACTATACTTCATTTAATTTAGAATGAGAAACCACAATAACATTATATTACGGCTGGTCAACTATTTCCTACCTAGCAAACAGTACAGTGCAATAGTTTGGCAGCCGCAAAATAAAATTGTTTTAATGCCACTTTATTTGCGGGGCGTCAATTGTTACTGTAGTACAACACGTAAAGAGATTACAGTTCACGAGCCGCAATATAACATTATTGTGGTTTCTCATCCTAACTTAAATGAAGTATATAGAGATCTGAGATTTAAAAAAATTATAAATTCGAATGCTAGTTTGTTTACTTGTTTGTTTGCTAAAATTACCTTCCACTTACTCTAAAGGTACTCAGAAATTATATTTTCGAACTTCGGTTACACGAATAGTACTTCATTTATTTTCATTTATTTAGAAACAAACAGTACCGTACAGTACTTGATCGTATGTTGCCGTTTCGCTTACACGATTAGTACCTAATTAGGTAAGTGAGAGGGACGGAATAATACGAACTTCAAATGCAGAACTTGTTAAGAGACCCCTAACTTTTTCATTCGATTAAAAAAACATAAATGTCACGTTCAGAAATGCGATTCATTATCCATTCCTAAGTTATAAATAAAAAAACTGATTTACTATTAGTTTAAACTTCATTACACAAACGGATAACTCACGTATCTATAAAAGTCAAGTGATGCTCGACATGTTTCGGACTAGTTTGTAGTCCTTCCTCTTGGAGCGCTCGCCCCTGCAGGGAAACGATCACTCTCGACTTTTATAGGTGAGTTATCCGTTTGTGTCATTATGATTGAATCTCACGGTAGTTTCATATTGAAAGTACTTAAGTAGTTCAAACTGTTTTTCGTCCGTCCACAATTTTTCTCGCTGTAGTGAGGGGAAAAATTGTGTTTCGCTCGGCAGAAAAGTTGTTTAGTGTATCGTGACTTGAAATTGAAACCCTCGCGACGCTGAGGATTCTTCTTTTAAGCCACTCCCTTCGCTCGTGGTTCAATCATGGAATCTTTCGCTTGTTATGCCTTGCATAACAAGCAACTATTTTTGCAAGGAAAATATCAGTTCAGGTGTCTCAGCGAGGTTCAATTCAGATGGCCTACTCCAAAGCTGTGCCTAGTATAATAATTTTATATAATAAAACCTCCCCTAGGAAGCACTCGGCAGGGCAGGGATCGGCGGCTCGGTCCACGACCCGTGCCACGAGCCTCTGCTGTGATTTACTCTGTCTCTCAAGCAACTCCACGCCAAACTCAACTAGACTTATTTCAAATATTTTATTGAATCAGGCGTTACTTTGCGGAGGTTCATTTCAATGAACACAAAATATTTACCTTGCTACTCCGCTACTTACGTGCAAGATAACCAAGCTTGTGCGAAATATATACGTTTTGCATGCAAGCCCTCCCTCCACTACTGCCACACAAAACGCATACAAATCCCACAAACTTAATTAATCCTAACACCACACAAACACTGACGCGCGTTTCGATCCCTCTACGGGATTATTTTCAAAGTTAGAGCACAACCGATGTACATGTGAACCAACGTCGTACTAATTTGTAAACCTATAAATAAACTAAATGTACCCATATTCGTATATTTATCACCACAATCGTATTTTTTTTGTTTTTTTATTCGTGTAATTTTTTTTTCGTATTTTTTTTTGTTTTTTTTTTTTTTTTTTTTTGTGTTCATTTAGACTTATTTCAGCCCCATGCAATGCATGCACTATGCAGGCACCTACATGTAACCAGCGTGAAAAAAAGAAGGTATTACAATCTCAATCGGTTCACGGTTCGGGTCTCATTTATTTGTTGCTTATCTTATTGTAAGGCATGCTTTCACTAGAGCTGTGCGAGGCAGCTAGGAGACGCGAGAGGAAGAGATCCTCCTATAAGAAGAAGTTGTTACATCGCACAGCTTCGATGGACGCACAGCCTTAGGGACATACCCAAATAGTACAGTCGAGGGTATAAAATATCGATACATCCATCATGTCACATATTTATGTATAACCGACCTTATTGGTCTTGGCATAAAGGTGTATAACCCTTTTCTCTGCAGCTGACTGTATATTCAATTTTATACTTTTTCATAACAGTATCTATACCTACCTACCTACGTAATTTTTCATCTCTGAGGACTCTGAGTTTACCTATTTTAACGTATACTGTACAGTACTATACATATTTATACAGGGTGTATCAGATAGCCCCTAACAATAATCAACTGGGGTATATATAACCATAGCTATAGAAGCTAAAAAGAATATTTAAAAAAAATTGGAGTAAGTATTGTTAGGGGGTATCTGGTACTGTGTATATGTAGGTACGTTAGTAGAAAGTTCTTTGGTTCCTGACGTTCTTTGGGCCCAAAACAGCGCTAGCAAGCGCTCTGATTCAGCGCTATCTGCGTTGCAAAGGACTGCTTGTAGACGGGCGAGGCGCGCGGCGGTGGTGGCGTCAGCGGGCGCGACGGCACTCCCGACAGCGACGCGGCGCATGGCGCGGGAGCGGGCGCGGGCGTGGGAGCAGGCGCGGGCGCGGGCGCGGGGGCGTGAGCGTGAGCGGGCGCGGCAGCGTGAGCGTGACCGGGCGCGGGGCGCGGCTCGGACAGCGTCAACAGCTGGCGCAGCTTGTAGGCCGCCTCGGCCTGCGCGGCGCGTGGCGCGGGCGGATTCAACTGTTGGCGCAGCTTGTCGGCCGCCTCGGCCTGCGCGGCGCGCGGCGGCGGCGGTGTCAGCGAGTGCGGCGGCGCTCCCGCCAGCGGCTCGGCTCGCGGCGCAGGCGGCGTCCACAGGCGGTGGGGCTTGAGGCTTTGCATCGCCGACACGAGGCGCGCCGCCAGCGAGGGCTTCTCGGGCTTGGGCGGGTCCGCGGCAGACAGCGGCGGCATGACGCGGCACAGCTTGTCCCAGAAGGCGGCGTTGTCGTAGTCCAGGTAGGTGTTGAGCCGCAGGTGCAGCTGCAGGTCGACGGGCAGCCGCTCGGGCGCGCGCAGGCCGCACCGCACGAGCAGCACGCGCGCCGAGCGCCGCTCCAGCGCGTGCGAATGCGCGGCGCGGAACTCCTCCAGTGCCCACTTGCTGGCGCCGTAGTCGTCCGACACCAGCAGCACCGTGCGGCGCGCGCACAGCACGGAGCGCGCGATGTGCTCGGCCACGGCGGCGCCGGGCATCCAGTCGCGGCAGTGCTCCACGGTGCTGTAGCCGCGCTGCTCCAGCCCGCGCACCACGCTCGCGGCTTTGGCGTGGTCCTGGTGCGCGTACGACACGAACGCGTCGTGCGTCTTGGCGGGGTCGTCCACCGTGTCGTCGGCGCCGAGCACCCAGTCGAGGCACAGCTGGTGCCGGAACAGGAACTGCTTGAGGTGCGGCTTGCCGTGGCGCCACAGCACGGTGCCCGCCACTGACGCGGCCAGCAGCGCGACGCCGCCGAGGGCCAGCAGCGGCAGCGGGCTCCAGCACAGCTCGTCCGGCTGCAGATGGCTCAGCGCGCGCCCGCTCAGCGGCCCGTCGCCGCCGCAGCGCAGCTCGAGCCAGTCCGACACGTTGGCGTCGCGCAGCCGGGCGAGCGCCTCCTGCTCGGCGCAGCCGCACGCGAACGGGTTCCCGGCGAGGAACGCGGTCACGCGCCGCCGCTGCAGCCTCACGGCCGCCTCCGCCGTCACGACCGTGATGCTGTTGTTGCGGAGGTCCAGCACCCGCAGCGTGTCGGGGATGTCTGTGTCGTGCAGCCTGGCGATGCGGTTGTTCGGCGCGCGCAGTTCGGCCAGCGCGGCGCGCGGCACGGCGCGCAGGCCGGCGGCGGGCGCGCGCAGCACCAGCGGCCGCGCTGCCGACGCGGCGGGCCAGCGCGGCGCCGCCAGCGCGCCGGAGCAGCGCACCACCGTCGCGTTGTCGCTCAGTCGCCACGCGCCGCACTTGCAGCCTGCAACATGCCAGCGGGTTTCACGTCAAGGCATATCATCCGACGGGAGAAAGGGAGGACACACTCTTTGAACGGTTAGTAAAAGTAATTACCGGGAACGCAGGAGCCCTCGTATTGACACAGGAGGTCGTCGGGATCGTAGTCCAGGAAGCCGTTGGGCCGGGCGCCGAGCAGCGGGTCGGGCGCGCACGCCGCGCCGCCCGCCAGCGCCAGCAGCGCCGGGCACTGCGACTGCAGCAGCGCCCGCAGCCGCGCGTTATTGCAGTTGCAGTTCAACGTACTCAGTGTCAGCTCCACGCGCGCGCGCTGCAATTCATAGTTTAAAACGACTCTTAGGCTGCGTTTTAAACATATAGAGTTGCGAGAAATTGACGACCGGATAGCCTAATTGTTAGTGACCCTGACTATAAAGCTAGAGGTCCCGGGTTCGAATCCTGGTAGGGGCAGACATTTGTATGATGAATACTAATGTTTGTGCCCGAGTCATGGATGTTGTATGTATTTAAGTATGTATTTATCTACATTATATATGTATTTTTATCCGTTGCCTGGTACCCATAGTACAAGCTTTGCTTAGTTTGGGACTAGGTCAATTGGTGTAATTTGTCCTATGATATTTATTTTTAATTTTGTTTTGTTCGCGCTGCACCACACTCCGCTCGCTTAATTGAAAAAAGGTTCACTAATAGGCATCCTCGCACAACTTTACTCAGCTACCTCGCACATTTTTGGTGGAATCGCAGCCTTATAGATGCGGGTAGACATGTTCTGTGGCAATTAAAGAAAGTCTTATCTCCTGTCGCGGTACTCCCGGAGAAAAAACATTAAAATTATACGCGAGATCGGGTGAGACCACAGCGTGAGTTAAAACAAAGGTTAGTAATGGACTGATCTAACCATGTAATTTTTATTTGATCATTTATGTGCGGGGTTACCCTGGTCTCGGCGGGGTCCTTGGGTGCGGGCGCGGAGGCGTCGGCGCGGCAGCTCGCGAGCTGCTCCGCCGACACCAGCACCGCGCGCAGGGAGTTGTTGGTCAGCAGCAGCTGCACGGGGCCGTCGGTGCTCCGCATCATCACCAGGTCATCGTACTGCGAAGTACATTTTCATTATCAATCCGCTCGTTGGTAGCCTACTGGTCAAATATCTACTCAGATAGTTTTCAACAGGAAACTACCGTGGGACTCAATCATAATTACAAAACGGATAATTCACGTACCTATAAAAGCCAAAATTATAAAAAAGCCGAGTTATGTTCGACATAACCATGCTCCATGCTCCATGCTCGGTAGGTCGAGCATTACTCAGCTTTTATACGTGACGTGAGTTATCCGTTTTTGTAATTCAGATAGTTTTATCAGACAAATGAAGAATCCTGGGGCCTTACCATGACGTCTTAAAGCGTTTCAGTTTAGGTTCGCGTGGTGTCAGATTCATACTAAAAGTGACAGCTAAAACTTGAACTGAGTCGGAATTAGGACGTCATGGTAGTAGTAATAGTTCTCAAAGGACTCTTAAATAGTTGATTGACGTAAGAATCATCAAAATTGGGTCAAGTGTTTAGTTTCCAAAGTGCAACAAAGGACATAATGACAAGACAGACAAGATAATAGTCGGAGGGTAGTCCGCACTGCATCCGTTAAGATCGGCTCCGTGCTGTTAAATTCTTAATAATAGTCAATTAACATAATTAGCGCTTAAACCAGTGTCAAAACACTGACACAGTATTAAAGTGTCGGGACAGTTAGAAATAGTGAAGTCAACTGTGCAAAATCAGTTTATTTGTGCGAGTGAAAACCGGCCGCCGTCACGTAAACATCAGCTGAGCTACCGACCGACCCCCGTACCACGAAATAGCATTGAATCACTGAGTGTCGTTATCCGCCGTACAAAACTTCTAAGATCGTTCGATTGGTGTGGCGTCGTGGTACAGAGGACCCCGTACCGCGGTATAGACTCGAGCCGCTGTGAGTCGCCGGCTGCCATACTAATCCTCTGTTGTAGTGCAACAAGCTCGGTCTCGTGGTACCGGTCGAACTATTTGAAAGAACTTAATTATGCCGCGACCGCCCAAAACAAAAATATGTTCCGGATGCCAGGAAGATTTAACAGACGGCAAAAACACAATGCGGTGTAAGTCTAGTGGATGTGAGAAAGCCTTTCACAACCAGTGTATTAACGCGATGAAGTTGTCCGCCGCAGAAAAATCAACTTGGATTTGCCCAGATTGCAAAGCAACGTCCAAGAAGGGTGGAGATAACACTGCCACTCCAGTACGGGGCCAGAACCCTAGTAACAATGAAACTGGGCCTGAAACCTCAAAACAGTCCAAATCAAGATCTGGATCGCCAAAACCGGACATTGCGGGTTTTACTTCGGAATTAAAACTACTACGAAGTGAAATGGCGGACGTTAAGGCTCAAATTGCCTCGGCAATGGCTTCTATAGCAAAATGTTTTGAGCGTATGGATAATATTACAGATAAGATGTCTGAAACGGAGGCCAGACTTCAAACACTGGAATTGCAGCAAGCTGAAAATATTGTTCTTAAAGCTACTGTACAAGATCTTGAAAACAGGCTTAACCAGCAAGCCCAGGCTGCCTTACGGAACGACATTGAGATAGTGGGTTGTCCGGAAACCAAAAATGAGAATCTTTATCACATCGTTTTGTCAACCGCCGCAAAAATTGGGTTTAATATTTCTGAAACCGATATAGACCATGTCATGAGAGCGGGCCCCCGACAAAAACAAGATGTCTCTGAGGGTGGCCCTAAACCTCGTCCGGTTGTTGTACGCTTCACACGTGGAAAGGTGCGAGACGACTTTCTAACTAGTGCAAGAACAAGGCGTAATCTCGATTCATCGACCCTTGTTCCTGAGTGCCCACCTCAGAATATCTACATAAACGAACGCTTAACACGTGAAAATCGCCAGTTGTTTCGTCTGGCCAGGCAAAGAGCCAGTCAAGGAAATTTCAAATACTGCTGGACGAAATATGGCGTTATCTACACTCGCAAACGTGATGGAGTCGATGCAATCCCTATTATTAGTCTGGATACCTTGGACGTCGTGTTCGGGCCGGAGAGCAACGGTGACACTGAAGCTCACGCCGACGATAACGAGGAATCGGAAACTATTGCATAGTGGCGTTAGCTTAAACTTCGTAACATTTTTTCTGTTTTATATGTTATTACTAACTTCGTCTTTAAGCTTTCTTAAATCTAGAAGAAACCAAAAAAACTGTTTAATACAAATAAATTATATCACTGAACATCGGTATTTGCAATTTTACACACACACACTCACTACTCACTCATATCTACTCACTCTCACTTACTCATCTAATTTATTTCAGTATTCTTTGGGCTCCGAAGAGTCGTCCACTGAGCGGCAATTCTCGAAGGGTGCTACTAAGAGGCCGCCGCCAGCGCCGACCTAGATGTAGCTGATGATATCGATCAATCTTTAGCGATTATTTGCCGTACGGTGGACGCTCCGGAGCTTTGCCAACATAGTATTTCTCCTAAATACAAACTTAAAACACTAACTTTCAATATAAGAAGCCTGCAGCAAAACTTTACAAAGCTTCTGGTTACTCTCGGGCGCTTTGGTATGCTGTTTGACATTATAATTTTGACCGAGTGCTGGTTAAGGGATGGATCTGTGATCGAAAGTATAGACGGCTACACCTCTTACCGAACTAAACATATTGGTAATCAGGCGAGTGGTGTGGTCGTTTATGTGCGAAACATCTGGAATGCCCAAGTTAGCGAGCCTCAATTTCAGGATGCTGATTGTCTTGTGATAAATGTACCACACAGTTTTACTGTGGTTGCCCTGTACCGTTCCCCCTCAGTGACAGACCTTTGTCCTTTTTTGACATCGCTTGAATCGCTCATCAGAAATATTGGATCCTCTTGTGAACTACTGATTGTTACTGGAGATATGAACATAGATACTTTGAAAACCAATACCCCTCCCGCATCCGAGTACCTGTGTCTGGTGGCCAGTCTGGGGCTCAGACCAGCCGTGAACAGACCTACCAGAGGTAACGCATGCCTGGATCACATACTCGTAAGGTCTAAGAAAGAAATGGTCGGCCTGGTTTGTGCATCCGACATTACGGATCACGATATGGTTATCCTTGGTGTGTCTTCAAATTCAGGCAAGACTCCTAGACAGAGAATTATTGACAGGGTGGACTACAGTGCACTGAGTGAGGAGCTGGAGGGGGTAAACTGGGATATAGTTATGAATGAAACTAGCGCCTCTAAAGCCGCTGATAATTTCACCTCAATTATAACTACTTTAGCTCACAAACACACCAAGAAAAAATCTGTAAGTCGCTCTAAATTTAACATCAAGCCTTGGATAACCCCTGGATTAATTAGATGCGCAAAACATAAGGATAAGCTGCATATGAAATGCCGTAAAAACCCAAGTGACCTTACTACTAAACTTATATTTTCACGTTATAGAAATTTTTACATTAAACTAATTCGTAAACTTAAAACTGAGTATGAAAGTAAGCAACTTGCTGAAAGTAAAAACGATCCAAAAAGGCTTTGGGCGACTATTAAAAACATTGCACAGATCCGACAGGGTAAGGAAACGCCGAGTTTCACGTCGATCAAGCCATCGGTACAGGAGTCTCTGGACCACCTCAATGAGTATTTCTCGACAGTTGGCCAGACGCTAGCTAGTAAACTACTCTCTCAATCCCAGGTAACTGAAGACATGTTAGCCTCTCAGGCACATGTACCAAAATCTCCTTCAAGCTCCTTCTTCATGGCGCCCACTGACGCTCAGGAAATAGAAAGTATTATTGGTAATCTTAAAGTGAATAGCTCCCCGGGCATGGACGGAATTAGCAATCGACTTTTGAAACTTGCAATGACCTCAATCGTCAAACCTTTGACAGTCATCTGCAACCTCAGCTTGGAGACTGGATGCTTCCCGGAAACCTGGAAGACCGCAGCCGTCACTCCAATATATAAAGGAGGAGCTAAAGATTGCGCTAGTAACTATCGACCAATCTCACTTCTCTCCAGTCTCTCCAAAATTCTGGAAAAGCTTGTGAATAGGAGATTGGTAAACTTCCTTGAGACGGAAGGACTTCTATCGGAGAGACAGTTTGGCTTTAGACGAGGGAAATCCACTGAGGAGGCCGTCTCTCTCCTGACCAGACTTATTTCCTCACACCTAGATGGGGGTCTTGCGAGCATTGGAGTATTTTTGGACCTGGCTAAGGCCTTTGATTCAGTGTCAATTCCCATCTTGCTTCGGAAGCTTGAGCTGTTGGGTATCAGAGGTGCAGCCCACTCATGGTTTCGAAGTTACTTGACCAATAGGCAACAGTGTTCCAAGCATGATGTCACGTTCAGTGCAGCAAAATCGGTCAATTTTGGGGTTCCACAGGGAAGTATCCTCGGGCCTACCCTGTTTATAATTTATTTAAATGATATGGCATATCTACCTATTGCCGGGGCAGAGATCATTTGTTATGCAGACGACACAGTAGTCTTGTTTCATGGAAATACATGGGCACAGTGTGTTGAATCTGCCCAGGAAGGGATGGTGACAATTGCCGGTTGGCTGGCAAGTAACCTTCTAACTCTAAACGCATCAAAAACCAAGTTCATGTGTTTCCACAAAACGATTACCTCAACACCTACAGTTCAACCGGTGATCAAACTTCATTCTCCATGTTGTGGCCTCAGGGTAGTGACGGATGGCGCTCTGCTTACTCCATGCAATTGCAGCATTATTGACCGCGCTGCTAGTATAAAATATCTGGGCATCACCCTTGACGAAAAACTTAACTTCGGGAAACATATAGAAGCGCTGTCGGCACGGGTTCGCAAAATGGTATACATTATGAAACTACTTAGAAATTCTGCGGACATCTGTGTTCTCAAAGTGGTGTACATTGCCTTATGTCAGTCGATACTGACATATTGCATAACCATATGGGGAGGTGCCAGTAGTTCGATCTTAATGGCCTTGGAGAGAGCTCAAAGGTACATCCTAAAGGTGATTTTGAGGAAGCCAAGACTTTATCCTACTGCGGCTGTCTACAGGGATATAGGTGTACTTAGCGTGCGCAAGCTGGCAATAGCGAGGATAGTGGCTTTGATGCATCGAAAGGTGATTAACCATAAGGACTACGGGGACATGCTAAAAAAACGAGTTTTTAAGCTGTCAACTCCTCGCACGAGAACTGCTTTTGCAAAAAGATTCCCTGATTTTCTTTACCCACACACATATAATAAGGTAAGTAGAGTGTGTGATCTTGGGCGCTGCTCGGTTTCCGAGGCCAAGGGAAGAGTGTTAGGCTGGATGCTGACGCTTAACTATGATGAAGCTGAAAAAGTACTAAAGGTTTCCAAGCAATGTTGACTTCATATGCTTATATTAACTCATCCTACCCTTAAACACTATACACGCACACACGTATACTCACGTACTCACTCAATTACACATGAGCTCGCTCACTATGTGAAATTGCAATGTCCAGTAGCAGTTCTGTAATTGTACTTGTGTGGGATTTCACTGGCCTATTTGTCATTTATTAGTTTAAGTATATTCGCCTATTTTATGTTTTTATTTTTTTATTACTGGAACGGCCATCCCACATTTAGGAATCCTAGTTTTATTCACCTATGTAGTCGCCATCTTGCATGGGAACAGTGTTGGACCATCAATGTTAACAAGTAACTGTAACGAATGGACCTCACGAGACAGGCTCAGCCTAGTGTGAAGGTCATAGGTAACATGTTTAATTCTGTGAAACTTTTTAGTAAATAAACTAATATTTTATTTTATTTTTTATTTTTATTTTTAAGGCAAGCAATAAAGGTACGACCACACCGCCGCTTAAAAAACGGTGACGTTACAGAATCGCAACAAAATGTATGAAGAAACGGTGAGAAAATGACTGTGACTCCTACGACACGTCACTGCGTATACGCGGCGGTTTGGTCGCACCCATATTGTGGCGTAGTTGCTAAAATTAAAAAAAAACCGTGTTTCATCTAAAGTTAGGCCTATGTAAGGTCATAAATCCAGCAGAAATCGTCTTTTGGCTGATGATACTTGTGTTTTAACCCACTTGTACTACATTTGCATAAATAACAAAATGTTGGCTTGACTCACATCCAGAGTGACGTTTTGGTTGTAGGAGAGGTCGATGGTGAGCAGCTCGGGCGCGCTGAGCCAGTCGCCGCAGACGCGCGTGGCGCCCGTGCCGCGCAGCGACAGCGTGCGCAGCGTGCGCGGCAGCTTCGACAGCTCTGCAGTGCAACACACACTAGTCATTCTCCTCGTACTCGCACAGAATAACCGCAGGAGTCGGTTACAATTGCTGCAGTGGCCACGGACGAAAAGAGATGTTCTTTTGGGTGCGTACCGTGTGTCTGTTTTGATTCTCGCAAGCAAATTTTGGAAATTGTGAGATCAAAAAAAAAAATATATTTTGTATTTTCAAGGCGGGAGTGTCTCTTACAACTAGAATTTGATTATTGTATTAAATTAGGCGTTACTCTGCGGAGGTCCATTTTAATGAACTCAAAATATTTGCCTTGCTACTCCGCTACTTACGAGTACGTGCAAGATAACCAATCCCGTACAGAGATCGAAACGCTAGTCAGTGTTTGTGTGGTATTAGGGATAATTAAGTTTGTGGGATTTATGTGCGTTTTGTGTGGCAGTACCTAGTGAAGGGAGGGTTTGCATGCAAAACATATATCTTGCACGTATCGATTGAAACTTTCGCGATTTTCACACATTATTATACGAAAACGGGACTTAATCACGTAAACAAAAAGTATTTTTGTAAATACCTCGACTTTTTTTGTTTACGTGATTAAGTCCCGTTTTCGTATAATAATGTGTGAAAATCGCGAAAGTTTCAATCGATACGTGCAAGATGTTTTGCATGCAAACCCTCCCTCCACTAGGTACTGCCACACAAAACGCACATAAATCCCACTAACTTAATTATCCCTAATACCACACAAACACTGACTCCGCTGAGTAGCAAGGTAAATATTTTGAGTTTATTAGAATGTGATTATCTGTGCGAAACTCTTCCCTGAAGTAATTGCAGCGCTTAGCTGTTAAGATTAATTCGATCCGTTCGTTCGGAGGTGTCGTCCGTGCCTTGCCATCTGTAAGGGGGAACGGCTAATTTCAAGACAGTGTGATTATCTCCCGTAAGCAGCGATCCCTCGCGGTCGAGGTTTCCTGTAGAGTATCGCGCGACTGACCCCTGCCTGCAATGATGCTGGAGGTGCCGCAGAGCGAGCCGAGGCGGCAGCGGTCGGCCCGCAGCGTGCGCAGCGCCACCAGCGGCGGCAGCGCGCGCTCCAGCGCTGCGCGCGACAGCCCGACGTTGTCCGACACGTTCAGCGTCTGCAGCCCTCGCAGCGTCCGGAACACATCTCTGCAAACGAACAACACCTCTTACCCCCTTAATTATACCAGAGTTAATAATTTTAAGTGATCCAACGCGCACAGAGTCGCGTACATACAAAAGCTAATGTCAGATGATACGATTAGTTTAAAAACGACGATTAACGACTTCCGACGGTTTCCGCATCCTAAACCTTAAATTATATTGACCACTTTTTACTACGTTGCCAGTCTGGCCAAAATAATTAAAAGTGTTTTTTTTTATGTGAATAGGAAGGCAAACGAGCAAGTGGGTCACCTGATGGTAAGCTATCACCACTGTCTAAAACCTCCATGACCATAATAATAATGAATACCGGTAAAACTAAAGCTGTGAAAGTCATGACTATGATCCATGATGTCGGACTATCGGATCATACTGCACAGTCTATACTATACACATATTGAAGTCAAGGAAAATACAAGCCCTGAGAAGTGTTGCCTCTTCCGAAGGGAATATAGTCAAGAAAACATCTCAAAATTCATAAGCTATATGAAAAATTTAAATTATGACGATGTCTATAATAAGCTAAGTACGAATGAAGCATTTAATGAGTTTCATGACCTCCTTACCTTATTCTATAAAATGTGTTTCCCTTTAGTAAAGGTAATTGTATCGGAAAAACCAAAAAAATCTAAGTGGATCTCGAAAAGTTTAAAAGTCTGTTGCAAACGTAAACGGTATCTATTTTTAGAATCGTGTAAGAGTACCAATGTGGAACTAAAGATGAAGTACAAGATGTATTCTAGAATTCTTCGACGATGTATAAATAAAGCTCAAAAAAGAAGCAATCATAGATATTATATTATATACTGCTAAAAATAGATGTCGTGCAACATGGGAGGTTATTAACAAAAAAGTAGGTCATATAAAGCAATCATGTCAGATAAACAATATATATTATTAAGTAATGGCAGTGTCATATCCGACTCGGAAATGATTGCGGAATCGATAAATAATTACTTAATTGATATATCAAATAAGTTCCATCAAAGCTATACGTCATCGCAAAATAATTTTGCTCGATCATCTTTTAGCATGTTTTGTAATCCCACCACACCAGAGGAGGTTTCAAAAATAATCATGAAACTGAAAAACACTACATCATCCGGCTATGATGAGATTAATTCAAAGATGCTGAAGGCCTATAGATATTGAGTCTGCACAGTCTGTCAAATGTAAGCCAAAGGTATACCTTTGGCTTACATTTTTTATCTCGGAAGGTGTGTCGGAGGAAGGTGTTTTCCCTGACAGACTCAAAAAAGCAGTAGTTAAACCTCTTCACTAAAAAGGACCAAAAAAAAATATTTCTAACTATAGACCAATTGCCCTAACACCTGTTCTGGCTAAAGTTTTTGAGAAACTCATGCATACAAGACTTGTGAAGTTTGCTGATAAATATAAATTATTATCGGTGAGACAAAATGGTTTTAGAGCAAATAGGTCTACTACCACTGCAACTTTTACACTGCTTAAGGATGTTGTAAACTGGGTGGACAAAGGACAATACGCTGTTGTTCTCTTCTTGGACATAACAAAGGCATTCGATTTAGTCGCCCACAAGAAACTTTTGTCAAAACTAGATCGCTATGGAATACGTGGCAATATACTTTGCTGGTTTGAGTCCTACCTAAATCAAAGAACTCAGTGCACAGAAATTGTCAGGAAGGAAGGAACATCTCTAGTCAATTATAGGTCTAATTATAGATTAAACAATTTCGGTGTGCCTCAAGGGAGTGTGTTGGGTCCACGATTATTTTCATTTTACATAAACGACCTGCCAAGTTCTGTGGATTTTCCTACAGTATTATTCCCAGACGACACCTCCATTATGATACCATGTACAAATATGCAAACGTTTGAGAGTGACATTAATGGGGCCATGAATACGATAGTCAACTGGATGGAAAGTAATAATAAATAATAATTATTTGCGGATAACTGAAAAAAAATAAACATAATTACACTAGCGTGGTTTATAATTAACTCTAAACTATATAAAAAACATTTTAAACATACCTAAAATTCAAGTAAAAAAAATTGATCATGACAAATTAAATATTTAAACTATCATAAAATGGTCAATTTAACTAATATATAAATAAATTATACCTCTTTTTAAAGGGAATATTCCATTGTTTATTTAAGTGATACATTTTTTAGGTGTAAAATGAGTATTTTCTGAGAAAACTGAAGTTTTAATAAAATTTATTGTAAAAAAACAAAAAATTATGATTTTCTGCGCCTTCTTGCGTCAAAACCATAAGAGATACCGCTTTTATGTGTATGGTAGATTTATAGTAAATTTATTGTGCATTATTTCATTCCTACACACTTTTTCTGTATCGCGAACAGTTTTCTCAAAAAGTTCAAAAAACCGCGTTTCGGGACATTTCGGGGGCCTGGGGGGGGGGGACGCGCACCCCGGAGGAGGGGGGAGAGTTGATAAATTTTGACTTCACCCCATAAGGTATCCATCCCAATAGATAAATGTTCTCCATATATTTTGCCACGTTTTGAGCTATTTTTACTGAATTATTAGATACGGTATAATTATATGGGGGCACTCTGTAGAGGCAAGCAAACCCTTCCTAATGAAAAAAAAATGTATAAGAGCTATGTTTTCACTAAAACCGATGATGTCATGTAAGCTGGTAATGCGGAGTAATAAACTTTTAACTCTGCCTTCTATGTACATTTTTAAAGTGGCGGTGTTTGTACGACTAAATGAGCATCATTTTAAAAGAAACCATGAGATGATCAGCTACAATGAGCGTTTCTCTAGACAGCGCAACCTATTGTTTTTGCCAAATAGTTGTCTCAAACAAACTGCTCGAAGCCCATTTTATATGTGTATAAAAATTTATAATAAATTTATAATAAAACCATTAGACATCAAGAGGAGCTTCCTTCAAATTCATTTAGAAGAAAATTGTTTTTATGGCTTTGTGACATGTGTTTCTACACTTTCTACTTTGTAAATGAATATTTAAATCTTTGACATGTAAATTAATTTAATTCATTTTGACATTTAGAACTAAACAGCTAATTTTATTTATTTTTCGACATAATCTTAAATATAATAAAATAATGATAAAAATGACATGTAATAACAATAATTATTACGAATAAATGAGTATGAGTATGAATATGTATCTAATATAATTTATGTGAGTGACTTTGTTGTCATTTCAATTTATTAATTACGCATAAAGTACTCACTGAAAATTTTGCATGCTACCCTAAGCAGAGTATGGCTGATCTTAATTATTTCAAATGTTCACCAATATTGTATGCAACCTGTACTCAGCAAATAAAATAATTTCATTTCATTTCATTTCATTTCTGCCCATAGACACCCGCAACCCCGGAGGGATTGGAGTTTTTTTTTTTTAATGTGAATAGGAAGGCAAACGAGCAAGTGGGTCACCTGATGGTAAGCGATCACCACTACCCATAGACACCCGCAACCCCGGAGGGATTGCAGATGCGTTGCCAACCTAGAGGACTTAGATGAAATGCCTCTTGTGCCCGTAATTTCCCCGGCTGTCTTACTCTCCACACCGGAACACAGCAGTGCAAGCACTGCTGCTTAGCGGCAGGATTAGCGAGTAAGATGGTGGTAGCGATCTGGACGGACCTTCCACAAGGCCCTACCACCCGCAAACTCAAAATAATAAAAGGTTTCCGCATCCAAAACCTTAAATTATTTTTACTGTATTATTATTATTATTAAAAAAAAAACCGGCCAAGTGCGAGTCGGACTCGCGCACTGAGGGTTCCGTACAAATTCGGCAAGCTATTATAAAATCCAGTTTTAGCAGAGCCCTGCTCTTAAGCAAAATGTAGGCAGTCTGAGGTCATTTTATATTGGTTTTTACATAGATAGACAAATATTAAATAAAAAAAAAACTATTTACTAGATCTCGTTCAAACCAATTTGTGTGGAAGTTTGCATGGCAATGTACATTTTTTTTTTTTTTTAGTTTTGTCATTCTCTTATTTTAGAAATTACGGGGGGGGGGGGGGGGGACACATATTTTACCACTTTGGAAGTGTCTCTCGCGCAAACTATTCAGTTTAGAAAAAAATTAAATCAGAAACCTCAATATCATTTTTGAAGACCTATCCATAGATACTACACACGTATGGGTTTGATGAAGAAATAAATTTTGAGTTTCAGTTTTAAGTAGGTATGGGGAACCCCAAAATTATTTGTCTTTTTTCTATTTTTGTACGAAAATCTTAATGCGGTTCACAGAATACATCTACTTACCAAGTTTCAACGGTATAGCTCTTATAGTTTTCGGAAAAAAAGTGGCTGTGACATACGGACGGACAGACAGACAGACAGACATGACGAATCTATAAGGGTTCCGTTTTTGCCATTGGCTAAAAAACGTACTATATGTGTATACATATGGTACGTTTTTTTATCAATAATAGTACATTTGCCGGCGGAAACATAAGACGTTCGAGCGTGAGAGAGTCCAGTTGAGATTATTCATAAGAAATGAGTAATTTATTTATAAAGGAATAGGAAAACTCACTGTGGCAAATCAGACAGGGTGTTATCGGAGAGATCCAGGGTTGTGAGATTAGCGCCTTCGAATGGCAAATTTGACAAGTCAGAGATGTAACTTGAGCTAAGATCCAACTTCTGAAGCTTCGAGCCCTCGAGCCAGTGCTTTGGCAGTAAGCCAAGTGGCACCTGTATCATAGCCTCGGTCAGAAGGGGCAGCGTGGCCAGCGGCGGCGGCGTCAGGCGCAGTCCTGCTCCCAATAAGTTCTCGTCGGTTTCTTGATCGATTAATGACAGCTTCCGCAGCGCCTGCAACCGCCCCAGCCAGCGCGTCGCGCCGTCGCCCAGCGCGGGATCCGGCGAGGCCCGCAACTCTCGCTCAGCGGCCACCAGGGCCACCTCTTCCAGGATGAGCGTCTCAAGGCTGACGGGCAGCCCCAACAGCGCGCGAGGCGCCTCCACGCGATACAGCCATAGTCGTTGCAGGTACTGCAGCTCTACCAAGAAATCTGGTGCGGGGCGCAGCGGCTGGTCGGCCCGCGCCTCGCCGAGCAGCTCGAACCGGCTCACGCGGAGGCCGGCGAGGTGGCGGCGCGTCAGGAGCGGCTCGCGGGGTTGTTCGGAGAGTTTCAGGTATTTGGTGACGGTAACGTTGAGCGCCTGGAGCGCGGTGGCATACGACACGTTGGGCGCCCGGCAGCCCTCGAAGATGGCTGTGTCGACCTCAGCGGGGGCCGGCAGCGCGGGCAACGCGGGGTCGTCGGCCGCAAGCGCAGGCCCGAGCTCTATTTTTGTGCCCTCGTTGCATCTCACGTTTAAACTATTGTCACTTTCGTCGTATTTTATGTTGAGCTGCTTGCCTGCAACAAACGAGCACTCAGGTGAGATTCCCACGGGTATTGTAGACGAGAATTCAAGGAACAGAATAGAATCAAACAAATGGTAAGTGTTGTTAAGGTATCTAATGTACAACCTACTAACTTATGCCAGCGGTTTCACACATGATTCTCGAAACACAGATTCTTGTTACTTAGTTAATGAATCCAAATGCCCACTTTGACAACACAGTAGGCTTATTGCCTAACTCGCTTGCGATCGCCATCGTCTTCATTTTGACAGTTCATGTATGGGCTGACAATTGGCATCGGAATCAGCTAGCTGTCACATTCATACAAGAACTGTCAAAATGAACACGATGGCGATTTGCGAGCGAGTTAAACAATAAGCCCAGGTCACAGGAACGTCACCAATAATGAACGTAAAACATTTTATGTTCATTAAAATGGACCTCCGTCCGGAAAGTAACGCCTGATTCAATAAAATACGTCACCAATAGTAATTTATGATTCAAATTACACTACTTTTGAGCCGAGTAATAGGTACAGTGCGACAGTATTTGAAAAGACCGTCGGGTTTGTCTTGCTGTTCCACTCACTCTTATGGGCTTGATACTTGAATCGCCCGATCGAACTCGAGACCCGAATGCCAGTTGAGGTTTAACAGCTCATGGACTTCGACACACGATTTATTCTTACTTAAGATAATTAGCAGCAGACTATAAATATAGTTTTTGCTCTTAGGTCTTCATTTGAGATCTGGAGATGGAGGTCATCCGCGTAAAGATAATATGCACACTAATTAACGGAACTAACAAAATAATCCAAATTATATTTAAAGTAAACATAAGCGGTCCAAATACAGAGCCTTGAGGCACTCTCCTAGTAATATGAGAGAGATCAAACGAAACACTGATTAGCAGCAGGAATATCCTCACTAATTTAGATTTATCTTTAAAATAACTACTAGAGAGAGAGAGAGAGAGAGAGAAACATTTATTTACACACATTCGATACACTGAGATATAAAACAAGGAGAAATACAATATACTAAGGAATAGTACCGATATGGTGTAAAATGGATCCCACTCAGCATAATGTTGCGGCAAGCCGCAACGCTGTTTTTCAGTGGGACCCAGATAAAAATATAAAACTAAACACTAAAAACACATACACTGTGGCGACACGAACGTACGTACTAACTGAGCTATTGAATAGTTTTATTGTCAAAACAATAGTAGTGCAACTTGAATTGAAGAAGGCGAACATTCATGCAATCAAAGGCTCTAGTTAAATCCTGTGAACCATAAATAGCACCACAGTCTTCTAATTTTCGTTTTATTACAATCTTTACCGTCCGTGTGGTCTCGTGTGTGTAAGTTAAATCTTGCGAGTCAAATTCGACCCATTTCAGTGGTCGGATTTACATCTAAACTAATATTATAAAGAGGAAAGATTTGTACCTATTTTTGTATGTTTGTAATGAATAGGCTCAAAAAGTACTGGGCTGATTTAAAAAATTCTTTCACCAATAGAATGCTACATTCTTCCAATTTGTCATAGACTACATTTCATTTTGAAAAAAATTAGGGATCCTTGGTAAAATTTGAACAATGTAACCGAAGGTGTAGAAAAATGAGTCTTAAAATGTCTTTCTTCGAATGCGCTGCCGAAACTATTAGCGATAGAACAAAATAATGTACAACAATATTGAAGAACATCATAATGTCTTCAAAAAACTCCGCGGTAGCATATGTCCAACTATTGTAGTTATATCACTACAACAACTTTTTTCATTTTAAACATTAATGAAAATGCTAACCAAATTCAAACCATGCTATTTATGTGTTTATATTAATCCTTATCCAAATAAATTATTTTATGGTCAAGACCATTTAACTACCTATAAAATAGTTTTTAAATTATTTAAATTGGACTTTCCATTCAATAGTAGATTGTACAACAAGAGCATAAAATAAGCCATTTTACCCGAGACGTTCATATAGCCACCCGAGCCGGTACGGCGAGGGTGGATAGACACGTCGAGGGGAAAATGGGTTTTATGAACGAGTTATACACTGCTTTTCACTTAGATTGCGAAAAAACAAAACAAAAACATTGCAAAAAAATATGAATTAAAATTAAATGTAACAAAGGAACAATTCGTTATATTTAATGTTTTTTCCTGGCAAATAGACTGTGTTAGGAAGTGAAGAGGAAATAACTCCTCTTCACTTGACGAAATTATTGAATATTAATCGTAAAAGAGTAACAAATTGTAACATAAATCCTACTATGAGAAAATAGGACGTTCCCGCCTGAGTTCCCGCCATTTAACTTTTTTTTCTTTTTTTTTAAACGTTATACTGCGGTAAGGTTCGAGTAGGCAGGTGTAGATTTATATTTTAAAAAGTTTTATTTTTCATGTAGTTATTTGTTTCAATAATAACTTGTCAAATTATTGTTACCTAGTTTTAGGTACTAATTAAACAGTTAAATAGACCGCAGATTATAAAAAGAAAAAACTTAAAAAAAATAAACAAAATATGCTGTCGTAAAGTTTTAGTGATTGTTTGTGGCTGTTGGCACCCGATTGTCTTGGTCTTAGACGAAGATTTTACTTTATGCACAAGAGCATAAAATGCCATTTTATGCAGCCTACATCCAGCATAAAGTCGAGCTTTTTGAGCATGAGAAGTGAAAAAGATATTACGAATTAAAAAATTCAAACAGTAAACAAAATCGCCATAGCGCCGTGGCCGTTGTTGCGATGCAGTCTGAAAAGCGCGCCGGGCATCGCGGCGGGCGGGGTGGAGGGGGGCACTGAAATAATTGTGAAAAAAAGTGTTTTATATCCAAATTTCCAAAAATAAATAATTGTCTATCCCGTGCGAAGCCGGGACGGGCTGCTAGTAGAATATAAAGTAATTAATACACGGAAAAGCCGTGGTAGCCTAGTGGTTAAACCTGTGGCCTCTCAAGCAGACCGTCGCGGGTTCAAATCCCGGGCTCGCACCTCTGAGTTTTTCCGAATTTATGTGCGAAAATTTACATTTGAAATTTGCCATGAGCTTTTCGGTGAAGGAAAACATCGCGAAGAAACCTGCACACATCTGCGAAGAAATTCAATGTTGTGTGTTAAGTTCCCAATCCGCACTGGGCGCGCGTAGGAACTATAGCCCAAACCCTCCCATACACGGAAGAGGCCTATGCCATGAGGCACGCCCAATTACGCGACAATTTTATAATAAAAAAACGACAACAACATGTATGTACTTACTGAAATTGTAGCGAATTCGGAATAAAAAGGCTATTATTATATTATTATTATACGATGAAAATAATAAAGTTATTAACGTATGGCTTGTATTAAAAACCGGCCAAGTGCGAGTCGGACTCGCCGCACCGAGGGTTCCGTACAAATTCGCCAAGTTATTATAAAATCCTGTGCTAGCAGAGCCCTGCTCTTAAGCTCTGTCATTTTATACTGGTTACTTATACAGACAAAAATTATTAAAAAAAAAAAACTACTTACTAGATCTCGTTCAAACCAATTTTCGATGGAAGTTTGCATAGTAATGTACATCATATATTTTTTTAGTTTTATCATTCTCTTATTTTAGAAGTTACAGGGGGGGGGGGGACACACTTTTTACCTCTTTGGAAGTGTCTCTCGCGTCTCGCGCAAACTTTTCAGTTAGGTAAAAAATGATATTAAAAACCTCAATATAATTTTTGAAGACCATACCTACTTACCCCAAACGTATGGATTTGATGAAAAAAAAATTTTTTGAGTTTCAGTTCTAAGTAATGTTATGGAATCGACATTTGACGACACTGGCACAGCACTACAAGCATAGTACAACCCTAGAGAGTGAACTGTCAGAAGGGTTGACGTTTAGATCGGCGCGAAAATGCGAGAGGACGCTTATGCAGAAATTTATGGGATGATACCTCTTTTCTAAGTTCCCATGTAAGTCGGATTGCTATCAGAATTCAGAAGTTGGATGTGATCCGTTAGAAACCCACGAAAGTGTTTTCTACTTGGATCCTGACGAGTTAAAACTGTCATGGAAAAGTTCAATGTGTTGTGCCATTTTGAGGTTGTGAAAAATTTGTTTTATAAGTGACTTTTATTACAAAAGACTAGTTAATAACATCATTTAACTGTGTTACGAGAAAGTGTGATTGCTTTTAGACGTTTTTAAACAATTTAGCGTAGTGATAAAGTGTGTGTGTGTGTGATTGCTCGAAGTTTCTTATCCTCGTTGTACCTACGACGTTGTATCGGGGTCGGCAAATGAACCGAAGCTGGAATACGGTTGCAAAGCTTGTGTGTGGACTGTAGGAAGTCTGCCACGGCTGGCTATATTCTACTCGGATGCTTGGTGAGACTGTTTCAAGTTGACTTTACCTATCTATGTTATTTGAGGCTGTGCCTACGTATAGTGACATTCTGTGAGAAAACTTTAAACAATAATAAACGTTGCTATATTTTGAAAGACAATTATCAGTGTTAGTATAAAATGGGGCGTCATAAGAGAGGCAGATCAGCGTCTAGCTCGGTGGACTCGGAAGAGGAAGCTCAGTACAAAAGAACAAAGCATAGAAAAGAAATGAAAAGAAAGGAAGGTCGCATTAAGTCATTAGAGTCAATGGTTCGAGACCTAACTGAAAGACTTAGTAGTCACAGTGCAAATGCATCTATAGGCGGTGAGGCGCCAATTGTAGATAGAAGGGAGAGCGGAACACCTGGTGTAGCTGCAGCTGCATCAACTGTGGTTCGCTATGTTGGCAGAAATGACTTCATTCCTGAATTTGACCCAGAACTTTCAGCGGTGTCAATTGAACAGTGGATAAGAAATCTAGAGAGTGTTTCCAGTATGCATGGGTGGGATGAGAGAACACTTGTTTGTAACTGCACTTCTAAGTTGAGAGGATATGCTAAAGCCTGGTATGAGAGACAAACAACTTATGATATTACTTGGCAAGAATGGAAAACGAATCTAATTAAAGCTTTCCCTATGACTAAAAATAAACTGTTTCAAATAAGGGAACTTGTGAACAGATTGAGGGAGCCTAATGAAGATCTCATTAAATTCTATTATGAAAAATTAGGCATAGGCATGTCCTGTGACCTACCGGACAATGTAATTGCTGAGGCTATTATTGGAACACTTGGGGACAAATTAATGGAAGTAGGGGCTGTATCAGCTGGTTGCAGTGACACCACCTCTCTGCTAAAGTATTTGGCAAATCTTAAAACTGCTACTGCTGCAATGACAAATTTTGCTGAAGTAAAATTGACACCACATGTGTCAATACCCCGAATTAGTTTGTCAGGACCGGCTAGAAGAGTTCAAGCAAATATTCAACCACGGCAAACAATTAACTGTTTTTCATGTGGCCGAGCAGGCCATAAAGCAAGTGTGTGTGGCAAGATTGATAAAATGTCTAGAAGCAAAGGGGACAGTGTATGCCAATACTGTCACAAGAAAGGACATTCAGAAAACTTTTGCTATAAGAAAAATAATCAGGCAAAATCCTGCTCTCACTGCAAAATCAGAGGACATTCAATCGAAGAGTGTTATAAGCGACGCACCCTATCCAATACTACAGAAAAACCAGTGAAGAAAATTAAAACCAAATTTGATGATGACTCAGATCAGAAGTACTTTAAAGAGGTTATGATAAACAACATTCCAACCAATGGATTCATAGATTTTGGCAGTTCTTGTAATACTATGAAGAAAAGTTATTGTGATAGACTCAACTTGAAACGCACACCCAATGACTCTATTGTAATAAAAGGGTATGGAGATGCCTCAATCCTGCCATCAAGTGTAACCAAGGCGATTTTGACTGTTGACGGTGTTGAGAAACATAGCGAGTTTTATGTGGTGCCGGATGAGATTCAGGAGTTTGATATTTTGGTAGGGCAACCGTTTACTGAAGCTGAAGATATTGTTGTGGTTAAAACTGCTACACAACTCCATATACTTGACCGAACCATGAATACTGAATTGACCGAGTTGTGTGAAGCAGTAGAAAAAGTGAAATTATACCCGCAAGATGATGTTATTTTGAGTCCAGGAGTAAACAAAATTGTTGTTAGATCTGATCCTATTGTGTGTGGAACATTAGAATTGAAACACAGCGAACAGAGAAAACCATTAAGTGAAAGGGATGTTATGAGTGATAGGATAGACAATCAGGATGGTAATGCTGTTATAAAGCTTATAAACAAGACAAATACTTCTATAAAACTAAAAAAAGAGGAATGCATTGCCCGAGCTATGTTGACTGACCCAAAGGAGGAATGTATGAAATCTAAAATTGGAAATGATCTAACTGAGTTACAAAGGGAATCTCTTCATTATCTTCTGCTTCAATTCGAGCACTGTTTCTCTGGTGATTGTATGGAATTAGGAAACTGTGAGGTGGAGATGACAATTAAATTGACCCAAGAAAAGGTAATAAATTACAAGCCTTACCGAGTATCCTTCCATGAAAGAGAAATCGTCAAGAATATGGTTCTGGAACTATTGGATGCAGGCATAATAGAAGAATCTCGATCCCCCTATTCAAGTCCAGTATTGTTAGTAAAAAAAAAGGATGGAGGATATAGAATGTGCGTGGACTACAGATCATTAAACAAAATTACAGAAAAGGAAAGGTATCCCATGCCTGTAATTCAAGATTTATTGGATAGGCTGGTTGATCAGACAGTGTATTGTTGTCTGGACTTGGCGAATGGATACCATCAGATCAAGATAGCTGAATCATCACGACCATATACTGGCTTTGTAACACCCGATGGCCACTACCAGTACCGTATGATGAGTTTTGGACTATGCAATGCACCAGCTGTCTTCCAACGTGCAATGAATGAGATCCTGGCACCTGTCATCCATAAATGTGCTGAGGTTTACATAGATGATGTTGTGGTGTGGGGAAAAGATGTTGATGATTGTTTGAACAACCTCAAATGTGTTCTGAAGTTGATTGACATGGCCGGAGTAAAATTAAAGCGCAGCAAATGTTCCTTTCTTACCGACAAAGTGGAGTATTTGGGCCATGAAATATCTAGCGAAGGAATTCGCCCATCCCCACATAAAGTAACTTCAGTTGAGGAATTTCAAACACCTACAAATATCCATGAAGTACGACAGTTTTTGGGTTTAGCAAGCTATTTCCGAAAATTTATAAAGGGCTTTGCTGCTATAGCTAGACCACTCACAAAACTTACAAAGAAGAGCATACAGTGGTACTGGGGTGAGGAGCAGGATGACGCTGTGAGAACACTGAAAGCGCACCTGTCTTCGGACCCAGTACTTGTAATTTATAGTCCAGACCGTGAAACAGAAATCCATACAGATGCGTCACAAATTGGACTGGGAGGTGTACTTCTTCAAAAACAACTATCAGGCGAGTTGAAAGTGGTGGCATATGCTAGCAGGCAAACCACAGCAACTGAGGGAAAGTACCACAGCTTCGAACTAGAAGCACTAGCAGTTGTCTTCAGTATAGAAAAATTCAAGGTGTATGTTACCGGTATCCAATTCAAAGTAGTAACTGACTGCTCAGCTTTACGTCTAGCATGGGCAAAGCGTGATTTGTCTCCGCGCATCGCACGTTGGTGGTTGGATCTCCAAGAGTACAACTTTGAAGTTGAACACAGGCCGGGGACTTCAATGCAGCATGTTGACGCACTCAGCCGCAACCCTGTCATGGTACGACATATTGAAGAAAAGGACCTGATCGATTCCTTACAAGAAGACGATGAGTACATTCAGAACATTATCCTGAATTTGAAGTTGGAGTTGGAGTGTAATAAAGGCAAAACCTCCGGTCTAAAGAAAGATTTCAAAATTGTAAATGGACGATTATGTCGGATTGTGAATGGAAAAAATATACCCGTGCTGCCTAAACCTGCTAAGTGGCATATTATGACAACTTATCATGACAACAATGGGCACCTTGGGTTGGAGAAATGTCTGGAGGCTGTGCAGAAGAAATACTGGTTCCCACAAATGAGAAAATTTGTAGTAAAATATGTTTCAAGTTGCATTGGATGCCAATTCACGAAGAAGCCACCTGGGAAACAGGTGGGCATGCTGCATCCTATTGAAAAGATACCAGTACCCTTCCATACCCTACATATTGATCACCTAGGACCATTCTGTAAGAGTAATGGCAAAAGTTACATATTTGCTGTCATTGATGGATTCACCAAGTTCGTGTGGCTAGAAGCTGTTGCTGCCACTAACGCAAAGGGGGCTATTACAGCCCTGCAGAGGCTAGGACAAGTCTTCGGTCATCCAACGAGAATCATCAGCGACAGAGGTTCGGCATTTACAAGTAAAGATTTTAAAACTTATTGTGATGGCCTTGGAATCAAACATGTGCTAAATGCGGTAGCTTCACCCAGAGCCAATGGACAGGTTGAACGACTGAACCGGACGATTCTTAACTCTTTAACAGCCCACATGGGTAACGACCAGAAAGGTTGGGATGCTTACCTGCCTAAAATACAACTTGGGGTCAATTCAACAATAAGCAAGGGTACAGGAAAAGCCCCATTGGAATTACTCTGTGCTTTGAGACCACGACTACCAGGTGAATTAGTAGGGCCTACCTGCTCCACAGAGAACCTAGTAAAGTTGAGAGAGGAGGCTGCCCTTCAGATGAAGGAAAATGCTTTACGTATGAAGGCCCGCTACGATAAAGGACGGCGAGATGGAAAACCACTAACAGTTGGCATGATAGTTGTTGTGGAGCGACGGATACTACGACCTGGATTAACCAGTGGAAAGCTGGTCCCAAGATATGGTGGACCATATAAGATAACAGCGGTGTTACCACATGACAGATACGAAGTCACCGCTTGTGCTAAGGGAAAAAGGGGTTATAAGAATATCGTCGCCCGCGATAAAATAAAGATATGGCGCCAGCGAGATGAGACGTCCTCTGATGAGGACGAATAATTGCCTCTGGGGACTTTGCTTGCCTCCGGGGACTTTGTTTGCCTCCGGGGTCTTTGTTTGCCTCCGGGGACTTTGCTTGCCTCCGGGGACTTTGTTTGCCTCCGGGGACTTTGTTTGCCTCTGGGGACTTTGTTTGCCTCCGGGGTCTTTGTTTGCCTCTGGGGACTTTGTTTGCCTCCGGGGTCTTTGTTTGCCTCCGGGGACTTTGCTTGCCTCCGGGGACTTTGTTTGCCTCTGGGGTCTTTGTTTGCCTCCGGGGACTTTGCTTGCCTCCGGGGACTTTGTTTGGCTCCCGGACTTTGTTTGCCTCTGGGGACTTTGTTTGCCTCCGGGGACTTTGTTTGCCTCCGGGGACTTTGTTGGCCTCCGGGGCCTTCACAGGAGAAAGAATAGATGAAGAGATGTAGTTCCTGGATTTTTCAAGATACCTTCGGGGACGAAGGTGAGGTCAGAATGGCCGAACTGTTATGGAATCGACATTTGACGACACTGGCACAGCACTACAAGCATAGTACAACCCTAGAGAGTGAACTGTCAGAAGGGTTGACGTTTAGATCGGCGCGAAAATGCGAGAGGACGCTTATGCAGAAATTTATGGGATGATACCTCTTTTCTAAGTTCCCATGTAAGTCGGATTGCTATCAGTAAGTACCCCTAAAATTAATTGTTTTTTTTTCTATTATTGTGTGAAAATCTTAATGCGGTTCACAGAATACAGTATAGTTCTTATAGTTTCGGAAAAAAGTGGCTGTGACATACGGACGGACAGACAGACAGACAGATAGACAGACATGACGAATCTAGGATCCGTTTTTTGCCATTTTTTTTTTTTATGTGAATAGGAAGGCAAACGAGCAAGTGGGTCACCTGATGGTAAACGATCACCACTGCCCATAGACACCCGCAACCCCGGAGGGATTGCAGATGCGTTGCCAACCTAGAGAACTTAGATGAAATGCCTCTTGTGCCCGTAATTTCCCCCATTCCATTTGCATTCCATTTCCATTTGGCTTCGGAACCCTAAAAATGAAATATTTTACAAAAACTTTTTCCAAGACGATTCTGGTTCTCACCATGACACCATCTCTCATGAACCGTGATACTCGTTGCTAGACAGTTGAAATTTTCACAGATGATTATATTTCTGTTGTCGCTATAACACCAAAATACTAAAAACCAGAATAATGTATGTATGTCTGTATATATCAAAGACCAATATAAAGTGACCCCACACTGCGTACATTTTGCTTTGGAGCAGGGCTCTGCTTACACTGGTTATAGATGATTAGTCCAACTCGCACTTGGCCGGTTCTTTTAAAGTTGCATGGTAAAACTAACAGTATTTTTTTTGAATCACAGTCGTTTACATTTTTAAAGATAACCGGTTATCTGGCCTTGGTTATCTACAAGGAACAAGGGATATTATTTAAATGATCAGCTACCATTGACTTGACAGAACTCTTTATTGGATCCGTGGCCACAGCTGCAGTTGGTGTGGGGGCGGCAGCGCGGGCCCTCCAGCGCCGCCGCCGGCCGCGCCGCCAGCGCCAGCAGCGCCAGCAGCGCCAGCAGCGCGCGCATCGCACTCGCACGCGCTCACACACACATCCGACCGCAATTACGGCTTCGACATTTCTCACAGTATACACAGCACCTCAGTAAAAAACTAAATTTTAACGCCTCTTTTGTATCGATTCTTGGTAAAGTGATAGCTAGGGTAAAACCACGAGCATGGGCGTTATCGCTGGGCGTTTGTGGGTTTTCCCGGCGGCGCTCGCGGCGGACGCGCGGGCTGTCTCCGCGCCGAGCAGTGACTGCCTCATGAAAACAATGTTCACCCACAGTCCCACGCGTCGGGGCTAAGGGGCGTCCAGAATATTCATCTAATCTAACTATCTAACTAATGTTATAAATGCGAAAGTATGGATGGATGGATGGATGTTTGTTTGTTACTCAATCACGCCAGAACGGCCCAACGGATCTGGATGAAATTTGGCACATAGATAGAGAAAAGTCTGGAATAGCACAAAGGCTGCTTTTTATCCCGGAAAATTGCGTAGTTCCCGCGGGATAGCGATAAACGAATTCTTTGCGGACGAAGTCGCTGGCAACAGCTATGCTAGTACACTACTATATATACTTGAGGCGATTATGGCGACTATTCGACCTCAACTTGTATATCCCTAAATGTCCGTATAGACGAACGTCTACCTGTCTCGTTGTCTGTCTCGTCAAATCGTTCGTTTGTCAGTCAATTACAATGTCTAATAAATAATGTCTTGTGGGTTTTCACGATTTCTAATTTTGCCTTTTTTGTGAAAACAAATAAATAGGTACTCACTTACAATGATTTGTGTTTGATTGCGTTAGATTAAAAATAAACTTCGTGTGTCCTCGGAAACTATAGAAAAACATGTTTTGTCTACATTCATTTCGTAAAAATCAAATTTTAACCCTAGCGCATACAGTTCCGCATTAGGTACAACCAAAATATTTGCAAATTGTGTCTAAAGTCAGGAAGGCAGCGACATCTGTTGCAATTTTAAGGGTTTTTAACATACCAGGCTAGTACATAGTTCAGCGTGTGGCCGCTAGGCAGCATTAATTACACATGACATCCAGCGATCGATCAAATTTCGATAGTCTGTGGTAAAACCAGTTTAAACAACTTTCAAGATGCGATAAAAAATAACTTTAGAGTAAAATAGCTAGAAAAAATTACTATGTGACTAGAAAACCTGTGCTAAATAGAGGAATAAATTTAGTTTTACAGTATTGAGATATTTAGATAATGTCGAGTAGCATTATTCAAACGTTCCCGATACGATACGGGACTATATTGTCAGACTCCATGCATTGACGTTCATGTCACTAATACAAATCCAGAGAAGAACCTCTTGCACTTGTTTGAGTCTTTATGTCGTTGGCATAAGTTTTGATTTCGCCTTAGCTATAGGAAAGTTTATTATGGTTTTGTGGAACTTTATCACATTAAATATTAGGTATAAGTTGTTATTGGATGATATGACAGTACCCTTACGAGATACAGATATAGAAAAAATTTGATCAATACCATCTGGAAATGAAGATGATAGTTATTTTAACATTGGCATAAGTATTGCGGATAGCAATCAATCGGGTCTCTGAAGAATTTACAATACAATACAAATACTCTTTATTGAACAGCACAAATCAGTACAAAACAATACAGAAACAAAGAACAAAGTATACAATAGGCTGTCTAATGTAATAAATAATTAAGTGATGTGGTGGTAATTTAGTGATTCAGAAAAAAGTCGATCATAATGGCTCAAGTAAACTGTTTACCTGGCCCTGACGTACGACTTCTTTTTAACCAATGCAGAACTCCATACATCCAAATTAGATGTTAAATGTCGGAATTGGCATCTAGTTCAACGAAGAGTTGTAGAAATGAAACTATTAGAACCAACACTGCAAAAATTTTGACAGCTCAAGTAAGATTGGGCCAAATGTTTGTGTTTGTGTGGCTCATTATGATCAAGAAGTCTGGTCAACCAATCACTAGAATTGAAAAGTTTGTAGCTGAACTTAAAAAAGGCATATGTGGTGATTCTTCCTCTTCAGTATATCAGGATATATAGAGTAGGCCATTTCTCTGTATGTAACGAAAGACGCCAGTCTTCTTGATGTCGAAGAAAAACTTTCATGGGTTGTCGAAAATGAAAGAAGAAGAAAGAAAGCAGGAGACAAGAAAGCAGCAAAATGCAGGGTTTAGCTGTACTAAAACAAAGATTATAATTATTTCCGTTAATTTCACATTTAGCACAAAACACACGACGTAAAATCATAAAATTGCCATATTTATTGTTACTGTATGCCATGATTTAAATTGTTCCTCAATGCATGGAGTTCCTCATCGGGAACACAAATAAAAAAACATTTTTTTTTCGAAACTATGGGTTGTTTATTTATTTTATTATTTTTCTCTAGGAGCAAATACCAGTACTTACAACATATAATTTTATTTCTCAAAAAAAAGTCATGCACTGTAAGGATAAATTTCAAAACGACTTTATATTGGCATACTTTATAATCACAATAGGTACCGAAATTTAAAAGTAGTACCTATTATACAGGATAGCTATAGAAGCTAAAAAATATATTTTAAAAAATTGGAGTAATTTTTTTTTTATATTTTCTATAGGAATGTTAGTATTAACTGTAATCATTCCTATCTAACTAATATTATAAATGCGAAAGTATGAATGGATGGATGGATGGATGTTTGTTTGTTTGTTACACAATCACGCCAGAACGGCCCAACGGATCTGGATGAAATTCGGCACATAGATAGAGAAAAGTCTGGAATAGCACATAGGCTATTTTTTATCTCAGAAAATTGCTTAGTTCCCGCGGGATAGCGATAAACGAATTCTTTGCAGACGAAGTCGCTGGCATCAGCTAGTAGAAAATATAAAAAAAAAATTACTCCAATTTTTTTTTTATATTTTTTTTAGCTTCTGTAGCTATGGTTATATATACCCCAATTGATTATTGTTAGGGCTATCTGATACACCCTGTATTATAACACTTCTTATTTAACAAAATAATGTTATGAAACATATTTTTTTATTATATACCTTAGAGGTTAAATCACTAAAGAGAATCCAGATTTTATTTTCTTCTAATGGAACGCATATGCGGGGCGCGAAGTTTTGATTCGAAATTTTACTTGTCTGTGACAGCGCCCGCTTTAGCGCATGCGCTGTTATGCCCTAGGTTTTGGCGCCATTCATACGTTTTGTTGTAAGTACTTAGGTACTGAATTTACTGTTTTTTAATTTATGCTTAAAAAAAACCGGCCAAGTGCGAATCGGACTCGCGCACCGAGGGTTCCGTATCATTATCTATAAATATCTAGAAACCAGTGTAAGCAGAGCCCTGCTCCAACGCAAAAATGTACGTAGTATGGGGTCACTTTATATTGGTCACTGATTTATATACAGACATACATACATATTTTATAAAAAAAAAAGCGACAATAACAACAACATGAACTTACTGAAATTGTAGCGAATTCGGAATAAAAAAGGCTTATAAATAAATAAATAACATACATATTTACGGTTTTCGCAATTATTACTTAATCTGTGCTATGAGACGTTGCTTCGTACCAAATTTCAAGATTCTGAGTTCACGGGAAGTACCCTATAGGTTTTGATTCCCTTGCGAGTGTCGAAAATTTGCGGAAAACGGCTGTATCTTTTGATTGCGTTGGCTTAGAAGTTTGATTTTTTCACAGCTTTAAGGGACAATAGACTTGAATATTTGATATAAATTTCAGCTTGATACCTTCACGCGTTCTTAAGAAAAAGGGTCTTGACAGACGGACGGACGGACGGACGGACGGACAACAAAGTGATCCTATAAGGGTTCCGTTTTTTCCTTTTGAGGTATGGAACCCTAAAAATGTCGGATAGTAGTGAATGTGAAGAAACTTTGACTGATATTTTAAATGCGGCGACAGAAATGACTCATAATCTATTACCGGCAAGGTCGAGAGAATTATATGTAAGTATGATATATGCTATCACGACTTTATGACATTGAAAATGCTAACTCTTTAACTTTGATCTTTTATTCAGTAGGTTCAGTCCCAATGTATGAGAGTAGATAAATTAAGTGTATGAAACTGCACATAACTAGGTTAGGTAAGTATTATTAAAACACACGTGTTTTAATACCCTCATTATGCAACAGTTTCATAAACTACTACATATTACTTAATCGAAGTCAGTTATCTTAATAATCTTGTTTCTTGCGTTAAAAAGTCATATTGGCAGAGACGTAAACTCATATTGATCAGTTTGATAATGATCAATAACATCACACGCATTGGCGCGATTCTGTGGTCTCCAGCTTGAGGCAAGTTGCTTGTCTTACACTTATTAACCCACTAGCAATTGCCTGCGACTTCGTCTGCTAAGAATTCGTTTATCGCTATCCCGCGGGAATTTTCCGGGATAAAAGTAGCCTATGTGCTATTCAAGACTTTTCTCTATCTATGTGCCGAATTTCATCCAGATTCGTTGGGCCGTTCTGGCGTGATTGAGTAACAAACATCCATCCATCCATCCATCCATCCATACTTTCGCATTTATAATATTAGTTAGATAGCTAAATACGAATGCCTGCTCGTTGCCGTTATATCCTCCCAATGAAGCGCGCCGAGCCGCGTCGCGCCGCGCAGTGTGAACAGACTCGTAGCGAGGGGCGGCTCCAAAAATGCTAATTTGTAAATTATAAAGAGTCAGCGTGTTTGTTATCAAAGTACAATCATATGTAAGCGTTTACTTTCCTCATTTTCAGTGTTTAAGAGCGTTTATCCCTATTGAGCTGGCAACGTCGCATTTTTAGTGATTTTATTACGATTATTTTACAGAAATTTAATGCAAGTTTAAAATGTTGTTCTTTTACATACAAGTTCTTCGTTTTTAGTGTCCCACGCGTCCGGGCTAAGTGGCGTCCAGAATATTCATCTAATCTAACTATCTAATCCTAATCTTGAAGCGGCGCAGGTCTTGATTGAAGGAAACGCCGTTCATACAATGAAAAGAAACTGTATTTCCACTTCCAAATTACGTACAATATTATTTTTAATGCTTTTGCGTGGGCGGTCGCCGTACAACTGACTTACATACAAAAAACCTCCATCTACCTACAAACTTAGATTATTTAATCTCTTACAATGTATGTACGGTATCGTACATATTCCGCAGGGCGACAAATATGAGAAATAAAAACTTATTCTACATTATACATACTTTCTTCGTCATTTTACAACCCTACCAACTTCCTATCATTTTCCCAATTAAACAATTGTTTAGGCTTTCAATAAGAAACCAGTAGAAGCAACTTACAAAGAATTGTACTCTGAATGAAAAAGGAAAGCAAGTGCAATTAATTTTAAATCTTAATAAGAAACAAGTACACTGAGTAACCAGTACCTAAATAAGGAAGAAGTACATTTTTCTTCTATTACTAACTTAACCTTAATAAGAAAGAAGTAGCCTTTTACTTCTATCATTAACTTATATCTTAATAAGAAAGAAGTACATTTTTCTTATATCATAACTAATAACAACAATTAAGATCTAATCAGTCTCAATTGGGAGCACACATATTTTATAAATGCTAGTTCTAACTATGGAACCTTTTGCGGTTCTAATGGAAAGTGCCCTCACTTTGCCATCTGGCCCAGGAAAAACCTGTACAACTCTGGCCATCGGCCACATAAGAGGAGCAATGTTGTCATCTCTGATTATGACCAATGTACCAACAGTTATATTTTTACATTCATTGCGCCATTTTGGCCTGTTCTGCAACTGCACTAGATACTGTTTGTGCCATTGCTTCCAAAAGCTTTGGACCATTTGTGTGCATTGTTGCCAGAATTTTAAACGGTTTGTTGGTACGTTAGTACAATCGTTTTCTGGGTATGACATCAACGGGGCACCTGTTAAAAAATGACCCGGGGTTAAATAAGGCATTTCAGTGAAGTCCGTCGTTGGCAAAGCGGTCAAAGGGCGCGAGTTTAATATTCCTTCGATTTGTATCACAACGGTGTTTAACTCTTCGTACGTCAAGACAGCTGCGCCAACAACACGCCTCAAATGATGCTTAACACTTTTAATGCCGGCCTCCCATAAAGAACCAAAAATTGGGCTGTAACTAGGGATAAATTTGAACTCAATGCCCAATTCAGACGCTTGATTTATAACAGATTGTTGGTGGTCCACATCAGACTGCAATCTATATAATTCAATCAACTGGTTATGCGCCCCCTTGAAAGTACTTGCATTGTCGCAATATACAACAGACGGCTTGTTTCTGCGCGAAATAAACCTTTTAAATGCATTTAAGAACGACTCTGTCGTCAAGTCTGAAACTAATTCGATATGCACGGCCTTTGTTGTGAAACACACGAACAATGCAATGTACGCTTTATATAGGATAGGCTTCCTAACACGATACATTTTGATAGTCAATGGGCCACCATAATCTATTCCTACCTTGTCAAATACCCTACACGAATTAACTCTATCATAGGGGAGCGAGCCCATTAATTGTTGGGACTGCTTTGCTTTCAACTTAAAACAAATTATACATTTATAAAGTACATGCCTTACTTCTCTTATGCCGTTTATTATACGGTATTTTAAACTTAAAGTGTTCAACACAAGCTTTGCTCCAGCATGCAATAATGTCCTATGCTCATTTTCAATAAGGTACTGAGTAATCTTTGCACCTTTAGGCAAAATAATCGGGTGTTTTTGTGAGTAAGGCAGGTTTGCGAGCTGGAGCCTTCCGCCTACACGGAGCAAGCCCATAGAACACAGGAACGGATTTAACTCCTCGAGCTTTGATTTTATAGGTTTATTCTTATTTAGAGCCTTTATCTCTTCATCAAAGTGTTTATGTTGCTCGTATCTAATAATAACATTTAGGGAATAGTTCAATTCTCGAGGTGTCAAACATCCTAGATTCCTGTCGCTATGTTTCTTAGCAATACATTTTTTACAGTTATCTATGAACCTGTAGCACCATGCTATAACTCGCTTCATTTTTGTAATGCTAGAACAATTATTAAACAATGGCATGTCTTCATTTTGCGTAGCAGTGACCAGAGTGGTCTTCAACTCAGGTATTTCTTCCGGCACTATTTTTTCATCTAATTTAGGCTTAAAATCTTGGCTGCTTAAAGCAACAGGTCCGTGGAACCATAATAAATTCTGCTGCAAAAGGTGCGGCTCTACTCCACGAGAAAGGCAATCCGCAGGATTCATAGCTGTGTTAATATAATGCCAGGAGAAGCCCTCAGTCAAATCGTGCATAGCTTTCACTGTGTTTGCTACATACACAGTTAGTTTTACAGGATCTATCTTTAACCAGGCAAGTACTACTTGCGAGTCGAGATAAAGATACACATTTGTTGCAAATTTCAATTTTATTATATCATGCACCTTGTGTGCTAACATGGCCAATAGCAAAGCGCTATTGAGCTCAGCACGTGGCGTGGAAAGTTTTTTAACCGGGTTAACACGCGATTTTGAGCATAGTAAATTCACGGTAACCTTGCCGTCTCTGCTAACAATTCTCAAATACAGGCAACAACCGTAAGCCAGACTCGAGCCATCGGCGAAGCCATAAATGTCAATAGACTGTGCATTATGTGTATCCATATCTCTTGGCACTACAATTTCTGACATTTTTAGTAAGCTAGTCGCAAAGGCCCTAAAATCTTCGTTGAGCTTCGCGGGCAAAGTTGAATCCCATTCTACATTTGCAAGCCATATTTGCTGCATTAATAACTTTGCTTTAACCACAATGGGGCCCGCTAAGCCCAGCGGATCAAAGATTTTGCTTACGAAGCTCAAAGCCTTCCGCTTTGTATACTTATCAAGTACATCTTGCTTAGGAGAACTAATTATCAGAGTATCATTAGCTAGGTTACACTTAAGACCTAATGTTCTAACAAAATCTGCGTCTTTATTATCGGTAAAATGAACCTCCTTTTCTTCTTTCCTACAATCGGAAGGGATTTCGCGTAACAGCGAGTTATCGTTAGCGCACCACTTGTGCAGGCTAAAGCCACCTAAGTTTAACAATTCAATTAACTCATCGCGAGTTTTTATTACAAGCTCTTTATCATTACATGTTATATTCGCGTCATCGACATATGTATTGTGTAGCAATACATCTGCAGCCAGGGGAAAATCGTCCTTATACCTATTGACCAGCTCGAGCAAACAACGAGTGGCGATAAACGACGAGCTTTTGAGACCATAGGTCACAGTCTGAAGCTGCAGGCATTGAATTTCTTTGTCAGGAGACGCTCTCCAAAGTATGTTTTGTAAAGGGCGATGTGATGGCTCCACCAAAATTTGTCTGAACATTTTTTGTATGTCACAACTTAGAACATATTTAAACAGTCTAAAAAGAATTAAAATGCTGAACAGATCATTTTGCACAACAGGCCCATTGAGTAAAACATCGTTTAAGGAAATTTTATTTAAGCTTCGCATACTCGCATCAAAAACAACCCTGAGCTTTGTAGTTGAACTGTTTGGATTAAAAACAGGGTGATGAGCCAAAAAGAATGCTGCTTGATTTTCTAGATCATACTGAGAAACAGGAATGCGAACTGCATGACCCAGTTCGATATATTCATCAATAAAGCCTTTGTAACTTTCAAATAAATTAGGATCTTTAGCAAATCTAATTTCTAGGGATTTAAACCTTTTTAAAGCGCATGTGAGTGAATCACCCAATTTTAAAGCTTTAATATCCTGCTTCAGGGGTAAAGCTACCTGAAATTTATTATTTTCAAGCACAACCGATTCCTTAAATATTTGTTCTGCTAATTCCTGCTCGGAATTGGCTTCAATAAAAATTTCAGGCACCTTCTCCGTCTGCCAGAATTGACAAATTGACTTATCTAGGCTGTTTAAATTTAAATCATTGTGAAAAGGCTTGCAGCAAACAGCTGAGGCAAGATGAGAGGCAGCATGAGCAGTGCTGCCCTTTACCTTTCCTGCTACAATGTAGCCAAAGCGGGTGTTGTGGAGATACAGCTCACCGGGTTGTACCGGAAGCTGATCCCGAAGTAACACCTGGAAAAATATATCACAACCTAAGAGGATGCTAATCCTGTCACAGACATGGAAATCTTCATCAGCCAACTTAATATATGAAGGCAAAACAATGTCTTTTTTATTGATCACAAATTGTGGCATTTTACTTATAATATTGTTAACTACATGGCATGTCACGGACATACTAAAATTATTTGCAGTTGAATACAAGTCAAATGTGGCCTGTTGTGTTGTCTTACTGGTACCATCACATACACCGCTAATTACAGTTTCAGATTGCTGGAATGTACAGCAAAGTTCCTTGGCCAAGTCCGACCTAATAAATGAGACCTGACTACCAGAATCCAGAATGGCCCTGGCATTAATGGAATTACCTTGTTTATTTATCAACCTAACCCTAACGGTAGGCAAAAGTACATTATCACTAAGCTTTGTTAGTAAGCTCACATGACCGGAGCTTTTACTAGGGACACTGTCCTCGTGCAATAAAGAATTATGTTTCTCTTTACATACTGAACATTTAAATCCAAAGAGGCATTTTTTACCATAATGGTCATTTAAACAAATTCTACACAATTTATTTGTATTTACAAATTCTTGACGCTGCGCTAAGTCTATCAGCTTGAAGCTTGGGCACTGGTGCATCTTGTGCAATTGAGAATTGCAGTACTTACATTTGTGGGGCTTGGTAGGACTACCCGTATTGGCAGATTTGGCAGCTACTAAGCTGCTCCTCCGGCCGCCAGCTTGACTTTGGCCAAGCGTTTCGAGCGCGGTTGCTCTCTCCTCTAGAAACGTGAACAAATCATTGAGCTGTGGTAAAAGTAAGCTTTTATGTTCTAAATGAAATGCCCTTAGCGTATATTGATCAAGTTTTCGTTGAAGTATAGCTATGACAATCCAATCCCAATACTGTACTGGCACATTCATGTTTTTAAGCGCGCTTAGGTGTTGTTTTGTATTTATTACTAAGTCGCGAATGGCCGCTGATGACATTTTATTAATGCAGGGAAGGTCAAGAATGGAAGTAATGTGATAATTTATCACTTGCTGCTTATTATCGTAGCGCTCAGAAAGTAGCTTGAGTGCTACTTCATAATTTTCGCCGCTTAAAGGCAAATGCTTAATTATATTTAACGCCTCACCATTTAAAAGTGACCTTAAATAATAAAACTTGTCACACGGTGACAAGTTCGGGTCTTTATTTATGACACTATTGTACAAAGCAATAAAGTCCTGAAATTGACCTACCTCACCACTGAACTTATTAATTTCAATCCTCGGCAATCGTTGAAAACTTGCCGATACCTGCGCAGGCGGCGCGGATGGCTGAACCACAATCGGTTCGGGAATGGGCGAAATTTTCGAGTTGAGGAACGCCGACATCTCGAAATACGCACTTTCTATGGCCTCAATGGCCTCTTTATCATCGGAATCTATCAAAGAAATTTCTAGATTTAGTTCCATGTACTCTGTAAAAACCTTTTCTAAACGGTCTTTCTTTTCACGAAATAAATTTAAATCGTAGTTACCTGGATCTAAATCTCTTATATATGCCTTCAACCTCGTCATGAAACCTTTGCATTGTCCCCTGGCTGCGATTAGACGCTTCAAATCTTCACCCATTGTGACACACTTATTATTATTGCCAATTTCAATTCAATTGCAATCACACGAATAAACAAATAGTTCACGTACAGACGTGTTAAACAACTTAACAAAATTAAAACAGTGTTTATTTTTTCGTACACAGTAATTAAGTAACTACAATTTAACAAAGTATCTAAGCGATAACGCTAAGACGCTAACGGCACAGGGAAACAAAACATCAAAACAGGAACGCGAATGCCGGCCGGCGAGTCGGCGGCCATAACAACACGTGACCAGGCGCAGCAGGGATTTTATCCAATAGTAGTCGCTTGCCGTGCAGTCTCGCGCTGTGATTGGCCGTAATTAGAAACGACCCCGATGATGTTGCGTAAATGAAATTAGAAGGTTCACACTGTTCACCGATGTTCGTAGGTATGTCGTAGGTACAATCTAGAAAGTCTGGGCGAATCACTGCCTCTAAAAAGGGTTCACTTTAATAAATTGCTTTGTACTAAATATGTACATAAGTACATGTATTGTAATGCATACACTTCGGCGATAAATTGTACTACCTATACTAATGTCTTACGAAAACCGGTAAGAAGGTAGGTATAAATTGTTCGTCGAATATAAAATTGCGAGCACTGCACGCACTTGATAACCGTTTCGGTTGCTTGAAAACTAAGCTTGAAACGTTTTAAAAAATCGAACGAAGTAATGTTTAGCCCGGTAAATGTCCTTGTACGCACACTGTAGATTAACACCTATAGAGGTATCTCCGCACTGCAGAGAAAATCTGTGGGCTGGAACTAGGAAGGTCGACGTAAAGATGAGCACTGCAAATCAGCCTGTTTTTTTTTTTTATTATTATTTAAACCTGCACAGCAGAATTATAAACCAGGCTCGCCTGACTTCGTTCCTGGACGGCGGGTATTACAATGGGTGCACTGCACACCAACTGGATCACACTGTGATTCCGACGGAAACTGCAACAGCTCCCGTTGAATAAAGTAACTGGATCGCAACACTGTTGACGAATCTTCACGCACTGCGTAAAATGCCACTAAAATATGGCTTAAAATTAAAAGTTTGAGTTGTACAGCCACGGGCGTCGACAATGTGCCGACCGCAATCTCACTGAGTTCACTTGCACCGCGTTAATGCACTGAATTAAAAAACCGCTTAGCACCACAAAAGTTCTTTAGCTCGAAGGACCAATGAAGCGGCGCAGGTCTTGATTGAAGGAAACGCCGTTCATACAATGAAAAGAAACTGTATTTCCACTTCCAAATTACGTACAATATTATTTTTAATGCTTTTGCGTGGGCGGTCGCCGTACAACTGACTTACATACAAAAAACCTCCATCTACCTACAAACTTAGATTATTTAATCTCTTACAATGTATGTACGGTATCGTACAAATCTAACTAATGTTATAAATGCGAAAGTATGGATGGATGGAGGGATGGATGGATAGATGGATGGATGTTTGTTTGAAATGAGATTATGTCGAAATGAGCAGCCAGAGTAATAGTAAATAGTATATTAAAGTGTAAATATTTAGAAAACACACACGACGTACACACGTCAGCCTCTAAGTACAATCATAATAGTTATGTCTAAACAAACCGTTCTATGTTGCTTAGACAACCGTTTGAACATGTATGGATTACATCAAGCCAGTACACTAGGCGCTATACAGCCTCTAATACGCCCCCTTAATCTATTACATGTTACACACATACACACATACAGACAAGTTATAAAATACTTCTGTACTTGCCTGTACTCTTCACATTATTATTCGAATAAAACAAAACATACAAAACCTAAACCTAACAAATGAATAACCGCATAACTATCAAGAAAAATAAATTAATCTAATACCTACACAAAACAATTCAAACATAAAACAATTATAACAACTATACGTCCGCCCCCTTATTAGAATAATTTATCAAAGATAACTGTCCTAAAAACTCTTTCAGTTTTGGGCTATGCACGGACTTGGTTAAAATGTCAGCTATCATTTTATCGGTTGACATGTACCTGATCTCCACTTTATTACTCAGAACACATTCCCGTATAAAATGATACTTTATGTCAATATGCTTTGTTCTGTTATGCATCATTTTGTTGGTTGCAATTTTGTGCGCAGACTGGTTGTCGTTGTAGATTACAACCGCTTTACTATTCACAGTTAAAAGAAGACTGTCCAGTAAACTACGTAGGTAAAGTGCTTCCTTTGAAGCTTGACTAAGTCCTACGTATTCCGCTTCTGTGGAGGACAACGATACAGTAGCCTGCTTCCTACTCTCCCATGTCACGACATTCTTACCTAATTTAAATATTAGACCAGTGAAAGATTTTCTATCTAGCGCTCCACCCCAATCTGCGTCTACATAGCCTCGTAAATCTAAATCCCCCGACTTCTTAAAGGTAAGGCAGAGATTAGATGTACCCTTCAAATACCTAAGGACTCGCTTTGCGCATTTAAAGTGTGTTTCATCGTAACACGAATTAAACTGCGAAAGTGCACTTACTGCATGCGCTATGTCCGGCCGCGTATTACAAGCTAAATAATTAAGACATCCTATCAAACTTTGATATGGCAGATGACAGTGCGAATCAGCTGACTTTTCTAGCTTGATTCCCGCCTCCATTGGAGTACTAACCGGCTTCGCATCAGTCATGTTAAAATCGTTCAATATATTTAATATGAACTGCTCCTGATCAAGATGAATAACATCTTTATCCCGCCTCAGTCGCATTCCTAAAACATGTCTAGCCGCGCCTAAATCTTTCACTTTGAACTTTTCAAGCAATCCTGTTTTTAATTTTTGCTTTTCAAGTTCACAATTCCCAAATACGAAAATGTCATCAACATAAATCACTACCACTAGCCTCTTATTGTTTATAAGGTGCTTCTGGTACAAACACGGTTCTTGTATTGACTGCTTAAAACCTAACGCTAGCATCTCTTTGTCTAATTCGTTGAACCAAGCATTCGATGCTTGTTTCAACCCGTACAACGATCGCTGAAGCTTGCATACTTTGGTTTCTTGACCTTTGGCTACTGCTCCTTTAGGTTGGAGCATATAAATGTCTTCTTTAATCTTTCCATATAAGAAAGCAGTAGTTACGTCCCATTGATCAATAAACCAATCGTATTCAACCGCTAATGAAAATAACATTCGCAATGTAGCGCTTCTAACTACAGGAGAATAAGTTTCACCATAGTCAATGCCACGTACCTGCGTAAAACCTTTGGCTACCAATCTAGCTTTGTACTTGGTTACCTTGCCATCGCTGTCTTTCTTGACTTTGAACACCCATTTGCATTGTATCGGCTTTTTATCAACTGGACGGTCGACTAACTTCCAGGTTTGATTCTCTTTAAGTGATTGTAGCTCGTCGTCCATCGCCTTCTGCCACAAATCACTATCAGGCCTCGCCAACGCTTCTTCTACCGTCAATGGATCGTCATCTATGACGCTTTCCATGGCGTACATGACGTTACAGCCATAACGATCGACTGGCTTACGCTCCCTTTGAGGATACCTCCTTTCAATCGGTTGAGGTAACGTCACTTCCTCTTCAGCAACATCCTCTTCAGGTACTCTCTGCTCTGGTGTACTCGGGACCTCTGGTAGTACCTCCTGGTTGACAACGTCGCTTGACGAACTGTTGTCATGCGCCTCCGAAGTTCCAGCTCCACTGTTGCTGTCATTGCGTACACTAGACTGAACAATCGACTCTGAATCCAGGCTTAAGCGTACGACAGAATCGTCAATTTTCACATGTTGAAGAAAAACATTTTCCAAAAATTTGACATTTCTCGCTGTAGTAATTTGCCTTGTCTTCGGATTCATTAAACGATATCCTTTCTGATTATCCGGATACCCAATAAATATCGTCGGTTCCGTTTTCATGTCTAGTTTGCGTCGCTTCTGTTTTGGTTTCAAACTAAAAGCCAAACAACCAAAGATTTTCAGATGACTCACATCTACATCTTTTCCACTCCAAAGCTTCTCAGGTACAGCATCGTTCAAAGCTTTCGTTGGACTTCTGTTCTTCAAGTATACAACTGTACTTACAGCCTCTGCCCAATACTTTTTGCTCAATTTTGCTTCCGATAACAATGTCCTCGCCTTTTCAATAATGGTGCGGTTAGCTCTTTCCGCCACAGAATTTTGTTCTGGTGTGTAAGGTACGGTCGTCTGGTGTTTAATTCCTGCAGACTTCAAAAAATTATTAAATTTTCCATTACAGTATTCCGTTCCACAGTCAGATCTAAGGCATTTTATTGACCTACTCGTCTCCTTCTCAACTTCCGCCTTGTATTCACGGAACTTATCGAAAGTTTGACTCTTATTTTTCAAAAAATAAACATGCGTCTTCCGAGTATAATCGTCAATAAATAGTAGGACATACCTCGAACCTCCGAACGATGGCTCTTCCATCGGTCCACAAAGATCGGAATGCACGAGCTGTAAAATCTCGTTCGCTCTCGTACCTGTGTTTTTAAAGGGACTCTTGCATGTCTTTCCCTCAATACACGCAATACATGGTTCTGTCAAATCACAACTTCGAAATTCCATTCCCGTAACAAGGTTTTTCAATTTATTCATGTATTTTTCACTTAAATGCGCCAGTCGTTTATGCCAAATGTTCGAAATATTTTCATTTTGTTTTGACAATGTCAAATTGACGACGTTGTTTTTGTTTTCTTCCAACTCGTAAATTCCGTCAACTTCATGACATCTTGCAATAGGTCGATTCTGTTTTTGAATCGTGCAACCTCCTTTGTCAAAATTAATGGAATAATTCTTCTTGGTCAAATCGCTAACTGAGATTAAGTTCATGGATAAATCGGGAACATGTAGAACATTATTTAAAGATAATTTCTGCTTCTCGCTGACTTGAGGCTCAGCGTTCCCTCGTCCTTGCACGCGTAGCTTTTCACCATTCGCTACCGAAATTTTCATGTTGCCGTTCTCGGGACTGTAAGACAACAACCTGCTCTTATCATGAGTCATGTGATTTGAGCATCCACTGTCGAGATACCACTTGTCTTTGTTAATCGCCTCCTTTGCATTCAGGCAGACATTCGCGGTTCTCTTCCGCTCTTCGCATTCGGACGCTTTGTGTCCTTGCTTATGGCACTTATAACACTTGTAAACAAACTTCTGCTTACGATCATCGGGTTTAGTGCGAGATCTGGCATCGTTCTGTGCTCTTCTTGTTACTAGGGCTTGTTCGTGGTTTGTGTTCATTTTGCTCTGTCTACTTCCTTCTTGCAGCAATTTCGTTTTTATTTGCTCCAACGTGATCTCGGAACCGCTGTTGTCTACAGCCATGATGAGGGGGCCGTACTCAGGGGTCAATCCACCGAGCAAAATCGATATGATCCAGTCCTCTTGAATCGGTGAATCAATATCCGACAGTTGCTGTGCAAGAAACGTAACTCTTGAAATGTAGCTTTCAATACAGTCAAAATTTTCTAACCTGCTACTGAATAATTCTCGTTGAATGGAGATTCGTCTTCCCCAACCTTTGTCTTCGTAAGCTCTTTGCAGATTACTCCAGACATCTTTGGCAGATTTGGCATTGTAGACGTGAGTAAAGCACTCCGGTTCCAACAACAAACAAATCGTTGTTCGTGCTTTCCTGTCGACAACTTCGTTCACCACATCTTCGTTTACCACATCTTTCGAAATTACTTCCCACCAGTTTTTATTTTCTAAGTAATTCCTCACCAAGAATTTCCAGTTCGGGTAATCAGACGAACCCTTCAATTTTCTTATTCCGCTTATGCCAACCGAACAGCTGTTTTCATCTGACATTATGTCACGGAGAAAATTTTCACAAGCTTCAAACCACTTCTATTTTTACTTCAATAACTTTTCACGTTATTTCTGGACTGCTGGGGTCCTGGGCCCATAACCAAATGAGATTATGTCGAAATGAGCAGCCAGAGTAATAGTAAATAGTATATTAAAGTGTAAATATTTAGAAAACACACACGACGTACACACGTCAGCCTCTAGGTACAATCATAATAGTTATGTCTAAACAAACCGTTCTATGTTGCTTAGACAACCGTTTGAACATGTATGGATTACATCAAGCCAGTACACTAGGCGCTATACAGCCTCTAATAGTTTGTTACTCAATCACGCCAGAACGGCTCAAAGAAATCTGGATGAAATTCGTCACATAGATAGAGAAAAGTCTGGAATAGCGCATAGGCTACTTTTTATCCCCGAAAATTCCCACGGGATAGCGATAACCGAATTCTTAGCAGACGAAGTCGCAGGCAACAGCTAGTACGAAAATAAAAGTATACATCACGATTAATTATTGCATTAAGTATTTAATACAATAAAAACGAAGAACACAACAAAAGCACATTTCACACTTTCATTACATTTCTGTAAAATAATCGTAAAAAACACCAAAAATGCGACGTTGCTAGCTCAACAGGGAAGGATAAACGCTTTTAAGTACGCAAACCTTCATAAAATGATGCAAATTTAAGTAAATAATAGCGATCACAATATTTTATTATAATATAATTATATGTGCACTATCTGACCGCGTGACTGACACACACTTGACCACAGTGGTAAGTAGGTACCTAACCTACTCACAAATAATAATACATTTTAAATAAATTTTGAGATAAAAATGCCTTAAATTTTAGCGCCGAAAGAAATAAAGCGCTATAAAGCTGGTGACGACTTGTTGGTTTCTCCCAGGCAGCGCCAAGAGTCAGTGTCGAGTGGCAGCCAGCTGTCTCCAGTTCAGTGGCTGCTGGCATCGTAAACAGCTCGTAAAAATGTGAATTTACATTAGCTTCTCAATATTACAACGTTTTATGGCTTTTCTAGGTACAGGAATGGTGACTAAGCAATTAATGACGGCGGGAAAAGACGAAAAAGAAGACTGTTACATTAGTCATAAATAAAAATCTTGAAATGTTATTTTGAGTCGGATATTTATTTATTTCCAAATTTTATTCGCAATGTCATTTAGGTATCTAGTTATTTTTGCTAAAACTCACATAGTACGTCAGAAGAAAAATGAGTTTTGCGGTTATTAAACTGTAAATTAATCAATCAAATCAAATCAAGATCTTAGGAGAATTGACACCAATTGACCTAGTCCCAAACTAAGCAAAGCTTGTAATATGGGCACCAGACAACGGATAAACATACTTATACTTATATAGATAGATACATACTTAAATACATAGTAAACATCCAAGACTCGAGAACAACATTCGTATTTTTCATACAAGTGATCGAACCCGGGACCTCAAGCTTCATTGCATACATACATACACATACCACAATACATTATTAAATCCTCGTTTATTGCTACATACACCGTCTTTAGTGGGGAATTCCAACTCTCCTCAGGGTCATTTGGTCCTGGGATCTTTGATCTTATTCATCATTTTCCTTTCGTCAAACTGTGCGCGATGAGGGTTGAGAGAGATGATTCGTATGCGATCACGGATACGTTACACCTTAACGCCTGCCGGGTCGCCGTGCAGTCTTTTTGGGCATCATTCATCGGCCATCTTGTTTTTGATGCACACGGCACAGTTAAAATTGATTTGAAACGTGCATTTTATTGGTTACAAAACAATTCATCATACTTAGGATGTTAAAAAATCAAAGCATTTTAATACTATATTTTCGTATGTTCGAAATAGCAATCTTGGTATGTAATTACCTATTTATAATAGAACTCTATCGATGTTGAATGAGTTTTGTTTGGGCATCATTCATCGGCCATCTTGTTTTTGATGCACACGGCACAGTTAAAATTGATTTGAAACGTGCATTTTATTGGTTACAAAACAATTCATCATACTTAGGATGTTAAAAAATCAAAGCATTTTAATACTATATTTTCGTATGTTCGAAATAGCAATCTTGGTATGTAATTACCTATTTATAATAGAACTCTATCGATGTTGAATGAGTTTTGCTTGTTAAATAAAGGAGTAGGTACGGTATAGATGCGAGCAGTTGCTTGCTCCCATGTGCGGCGGCATCGCTGCTCTCGGTCAGGGATCGGAACCGGTTTACAAAAACCGGTTAATATCGTTCGAAAAACCGGTTAATTACGCTCATTGGATTAACCGGTTAATGGAGGGAACTAAATAAAAAAGTATTAAAATAAAACCGGTTACCGGTTAAGACAAAGAACGAAATTTTAGAGCTCGCGCTCACCGATACGAAACCGGTTTAACTCAAAACAACTCCGCCCCCACCTCACCGCACGCGCTGAGTCACGCGGCGATGCTCTTTCCATCTCTTTCTTTCTTGCATGCGCTGGCTTCAGTGTTGTGTTAGAAATTGGAATTCGTATTATAATTTTATTGGACGCTTTACGCTGTCTAGCCCTATGTATGCTTAGAACTTTAAAACTGCGCAACGGATTTTGATGCGGTTTTTTTTAAAATAGATAGTGATTAAAGGGGAAGCTGATTTATATGTATAATACATGTTTAATATAGTAGAGAAATGCTGATTGCACCCGTGCGAGCCGGGGCGGGTCGTTAGACGTTTGCCGTTCTCAAAAACATATGACACTAAAAATGTGGGTGTCGTTTTCGAGTAATTTGGTGGCTTTGAGCCCAATTTTTGCATAATTTTTGGATCCAAGATGGCGGATGACATTTTGACACTATGACACAAAAAATATTTATGGGTGTCGTTTCCGAGTAATTTAGTGCTCCTGAGCCTGATTTTGACATACTTTTTTGGATCCAAGATGGCGGATAACATTTTGACACTAAGACACTAAACATGTTTATGGGTGTCGTTTTCGAGTAATTTGGTGGCTGAGCCCGATTTTGGCATAATTTTTTGGATCCAAGATGGCGGATGACATTTTGACACTATGACACTAAAAATGTTTATGGGTGTCGTTTTCGAGTAATTTAGTGCTCCTGAGCCTGATTTTGACATACTTTTTTGGATCCAAGATGGCGGATAACATTTTGACACTATGACACTAAACATGTTTATGGGTGTCGTTTTCGAGTAATTTGGTGGCTCTGAGCCCGATTTTGGCATAATTTTTTGGATCCAAGATGGCGGATGACATTTTGACACTATGACACTAAAAATGTTTATGGGTGTCGTTTTCGAGTAATTTAGTGCTCCTGAGCCTGATTTTGACATACTTTTTTGGATCCAAGATGGCGGATAACATTTTGACAGTATGACACTAAACATGTTTATGGGTGTCGTTTTCGAGTAATTTGGTGGCTCTGAGCCCGATTTTGGCATAATTTTTTGGATCCAAGATGGCGGATGACATTTTGACACTATGACACTAAAAATGTTTATGGGTGTCATTTTCGAGTAATTTGATGGCTCTGAGTCCGATTTTGGCATAATTTTTTGGATCCAAGATGGCAGATGACATTTTGACACTACTGACACAAAAAATGTTTATGGGTGTCGTTTTCGAGTAATTTTGTGCTCCTGAGCCTGATTTTGACATTCTTTTTTGGATCCAAGATGGCGGATGACATTTTGACAGTATGACACTAAACATGTTTATGGGTGTCGTTTTCGAGTAATTTTATGCTCCTGAGCCCGATTTTGACATAATTTTTCGAATCCAAGATGGCAGATGATATTTTGACGTTTGACACTACTGACACAAAAAAACAAAAAAGTGTAAAATGTTACTCGAAAACGACACCCTTAAACATGTTTAGTGTCATAGAGTCAAAATACCATCATGCCAGATTGCTTTCAAAGTCGATATCCGAGGGTCCGCGAGTAGCTTTAAACATGAATCCGTTATCATAAATGAAAAAACTGGCCGTCATTATGAAATCTTCAGATTTTGGACCGATTGCTTTCAAAATCGATATCTGAGCGTCAGCGTAGTCTCCAAACATGAATCCGTTATCAAAAACGGAAAAAGTAGCCGCCATATACTGAAATTTTTAGTATTTCGACCGACTGCCTTCAACATCGATAACAATCTGAGCGTCCGAGTAGTCTCCAAGAATCAGTTATCAAAAACGGAAAAACTAGCCGCCGTATATTGAAATTTTTAGTATTTCGACCGATTGCCTTCAAAATCGATATCTGAGCGTCCGAGTAGTCTCCTAACATGAATCCGTTATCAAAAATGGAAAAAGTGGCCGCCATATTGAAATTTTTAGTATTTCTACCGATTGCCTTCAAAATCGATATCTGAAGTGGTCACCAATATTGAATTTGTTGTCAGAATATGTTAAAATAGGCGTAAACTAGGGAATTTTAAGTTGAACGATTAATTTCTGTATTGATAGCTGAAGATCTAGAAAAGCGAACGCCGAATGACACGACCGTTTTATTAGAATGATTATTTGGCATATATGTAACAGCTTACAAAAATTTCATCGCAATCGAGTCATTATAGTACCTACAGGAATTAGATTAGGCATTTCAACACTTAAATCATACTCGCGCTTGACGTTCTTTTATCAAAAAATTACTTTCTTAGTCACTATACACACAACCAGCTCACGAAAATGAAGTAAATGTAACGCTATTCACGATACATTACTAACTTACGTTGAAAATTTTTAATTTATTGTTGAATATAGTTTAATAGTCGCATAGGGCAATGTAACAGAATAGATAAAAAATAAACAAATTGCTTATTCTACGCTGACGAAGTCGCGAACAAAAGCTAGTATATTATTTTTTATATTATATATTGCAAACGTAGGTTTTTTTTGAGTCACTTTGTAAACTGAGACGTATCTAGTTTCTGGTGCAACGGAATGTACGTAATGTTTGCATAAATAAAATTATTAAGGTGAAAGGTCACTTACTGACTAACGAACGAATCACTCACGACATCCTCGAAAACTATTGGAGCAACCAAGAATATCAAGATGAAATTTGGCAAAGCGGTAGCTTATCGTAGACCTGTTAGGAACGGATTTTGCGACAGGGACAGGGCCAGATATGTGGTTTAAAGGGCTCTTGCAAGTTTGTATTTTTTCATATTCTGACTACAAATTAAACATTTGGAGACCACTCCGACCCTCAGATATCGACTTTGAAAGCAATCGGTCCAAAACTAATGATTTCAAAAAGGCGGTCAACTTTTTCATTTTTGATAACGGATTCATGTTTGGGGACCACTAGGATCCTCAGATATCGATTTTGAAGGTAATCAGTCGAAAAACTAAAAATTTCCATATGGTGGCCATTTTTTCCATTTCTGATAACGGATTCATGTTTAGAGACCACTCGGACCTTCAGATTTCGATTTTCAAAACAATCAGTCCAAAAATTAAATATTTCAAAATGGCGGCCACTTTTTCCATTTCTGATAACGGATTCGTATTAAGAGACCACTCGGACTTTCAGATATCAATTTTTTGAAAACAATCGGTCCAAAAACTAAATATTTCAAAATGGCGACCACTTTTTCCATTTCTGATAACGGATTCATGTTCGGAGACCACTTGGACTCTCAGATTTCGATTTTGAAAACAATCAGTCCAAAAACTAAAGATTTCAAAATGGCGGCCACTTTTTCCATTTCTGATAACGGATTCATGTTCGGAGACCACTCGGACCTTCAGATTTCGATTTTGAAAACAATCGGTCCAAAAACTAAAGATTTCAAAATGGCGGCCACTTTTTCCATTTCTGATAACAGATTCATGTTCGGAGACCACTCGGACCCTCTGATTTCGATTTTGAAAACAATCGGTCCAAAAACTAAAGATTTCAAAATGGCGGCCACTTTTTCCATTTCTGATAACGGATTCATGTTAAGAGACCACTCGGGCCTTCAGATTTCGATTTTCAAAACAATCAGTCCAAAAATGAAATATTTCAAAATGGCGGCCACTTTTTTCATTTCTGATAACGGATTCATGTTCGGAGACCACTCGGACCCTCAGATTTCGATTTTGAAAAAAATCGGTCCAAAAACTAAAGATTTCAAAATGGCGGCCACTTTTTCCATTTCTGATAACGGATTCATGTTCGGAGACCACTCGGACCCTCAGATTTCGATTTTGAAAACAATCGGTCCAAAAACTAAAGATTTCAAAATGGCGGCCACTTTTTCCATTTCTGATAACAGATTCATGTTCGGAGACCACTCGGACCCTCAGATTTCGATTTTGAAAACAATCGGTCCAAAAACTAAAGATTTCAAAATGGCAGCCACTTTTTCCATTTCTGATAACGGATTCATGTTTAGAGACCACTCAGGCCCTCAGATATCAATTTTAAAAACAATCAGTCATTAAACTAAATATTTCAAAACGGCGGCCACTTTTTCCATTTTTGATAACGTATTCGTGTTTAAAGACCACTCGGACCCTTAGATATCGAATTTGAAAATAATAGGTCGAAAAACTAAAATTTTAAAATGGCGGGGTTAACCGGTTAATTTCACTCAACAAAACCTGAATTGGTGCAAAAACCGGTTTATTTAATAACCGGTAAAAAAACCGGTAACCAAACCGTTAACCGCAATCCATTTCGGTATCGGCCATTGACCCCAAACCGGTTAATTTCAAAAACCGGTTTCCGATCCCTGCTCTCGGTAGACAATCGGTCGCTAGCACGTGAGTTAATACACATGAGTCAACACATTTGGTATGACATTAATAATGACACCAGACTATGGACAATGTAGATGTGTGAAAGGGTCAAGTTACGATGGCCTGCCAAGCAATGATTGGGACGAGTTGTGTGGTGGCGCTATTAGCATACGTGCAGCTTTGTTTATGCGGAGGTGCCTATTATGTTTCATATATTGCTGTGTCGTGTCTGCTTGTCCCCGCCCAATTAGTGAAAGTGGCTGTAATCGCTCGTCCTTGAGCGTGCACCTGTCCACTGGTTTTACGAGCCTGACACATGCTGCTTAGTATTACTATACACCCTTATTACATTCCTCACCCCATAAACAAGTAATTACCATATCTTAGTGTGTACTTTATATGTCTATTGGTGCATAAGTATAAAGAAAAACAGAATTACTTCTTTCAATAAAGAGCGTCACCGGGTTCACTTTGAGTTTTTTTTTTTTTTTTTTTAATAAATATCTTGGGACAATTGACAGGCAATTGACCTAGCCCCAAACTAAGCAAAGCTTGTAATATGGGCACTAGACAACGGATAAACATACTTATACATATAGATAAATACATACTTAAATACATATTAAACATCCAAGACTCGAAAACAATAATTCGTATTTTCATACAAATATCTGCCCCGACCGGGGATCGAACCCGGGACCTCAAGCTTCATAGTCAGGATCTCTAACCACTAGGCCATTCGGTCGTCAGTTATAGCGTGTAAGAAAAATGGTCTCTATGCTTATTGTAAGTTTTCGGTCACAAAATATGTACGTCTCGACCGCGTTTGCGTTAAAATATCAAATAGGTAGGTACTATGAGAAATTTTAGTTGTCGTTTCGTTCCGCTTGTGGCGCTGTTCATTTTCCCATAGTACCAAATTGAAACGTTAACGCGAACGTGTTCGAGACGTTTGTCGCGCCCTAAACTTAGACTAGAGGCTCTCTTCTATTTAACTATCTCGCCGGCGTGCGCGTATTAGGTACATTCCATTCGCTTTACCAATCCATTAATTACTATGTTCTAGATCTATATGTACGAGTATGATTCGCGCAAGTTTTAGGCAACAACGTAGTAGGTAACTAATAACAGCCGCATAAAGAACCACGTTGACATAAATGCAACCTCACGAGATGGGTAAATCTTTAATCAGTCTACCAAACTCGTAGCTTCAGCGGCTCTCCTGGCGCCGGCCGCGTGAGGATCGAGAGGCCTACAGGTGCAGGTTGACTAAGTGGGTCAATCACTGTCGTAAAATATGTTTGTTGACATTAAAGCCAGTAGCTTAAATACTTTAAATCAGTAGATTTCCGCCGTTCCAACCCTGTCATTATCTCCCTGTCTTACCACAAATGCTATTCAATCGATACGACGTGTTATTACGCTCTGAACTCTGAACCTTATATTCGAACTCTAATTGAAAAGCTTGATCGATATCAAGGTTTATTTATTTATTTATTAGGTATAATTACACATGATTTAAACCACAGCATAAGCTCAAAATTTTACTAACAAATATAGACATGGCAATGTCTACAACACAATTACAATGGTTGTTGATAAAATAACGTTTTTACCCAACTATACTCGTAAAATATAATAACAACATGTTTGGCTGTTTGGTATATTATTATAAACTTGGTTTTTCCGATTCGTTTTGCTTTCGCATGACGATCTAATTTATCGGATCAAAAGATTGAATGAAAAATAAGCAAACACGTTTGGCGTACGGATATATTGTGTGGATTACATATTGTCTATTTATAACACCACAAGCGCGATATTGCAAGTGTGATGGCCGCTTAGAATAAATAAATGCGAAAGTTTGTGAGGATGTGAGTGTTTATGTTTGTTCCTTCTTCACGCTGAAAAGACTGGGCGGGTTTGAATAAAATTTGGAACAGAGATAGCTAGTACCCTAGATTATAACTTACGCTACTAAGAAGATTGCATAGTTTCCGCGGGATAGAGATAAACAAGTCAAAGGTCGTAGCTGCCTAGAGTCGCGACATTAATAAATAAATTGCGGAATGTATACCTACTATCAATATTATCAGTTCTTGTCTAATTTCCTGTATGCTTAGATCTTTAAGACTACGCAACGGGTTTGGATGCGATTTTTTTTAATAAATAGAGTGATTCAAGAGGAAGGTTTATATGGTTCTTGCTTCTGCCCGCGACTTCATCCGCGTAGAATTAACAATTGATATGTTAATCGCTATCTCGCAGGAACTATACAATTTTTCGGGATAAAAGTAGCCTATGTTTTAATCTAGGGTACCAGCTATCTTCGTTGCAAATTTTATCTAAATGTGTCCAGTCGTATTAGCGTGAAGAAGGAACAAACATACACACTCACTCACATCGTCACGTCGTCACTCACAAGAATAAGAATAAGAATAATTCCGTGCATGGCGTGAAGAACTTGATAACTCGACTTAAGTACATGATTTTTTTTTATCGTCGCATTGGCTTTCTACGGCATTGGTTTTGTAGGAAAAAAATTGACAGCTCGATATCTATGAAACTTTCAGAGATATGGGCTGTGACAAATATGAATATCTCAAAATTTACCGTTTATTATGAAACAAATCGAGATATAAACGCGATGAGACCAGGATAAGACACAAAAAAAAATCTTACGTCCTTATGTCAACTTACACTCAAAATCGAAATAGAGTACCTAAAGTGACAAAACTAGATTTCTAAGTGACGATTATCATACTATTGCGTTAACAAATGAATATATCGTCTTATTTAATTATACTCAACTACCCATAAATAGTACCCAACTTGATATATCAATTTATACTTTTTTAGCTTGACGAACACAGTAAGTCATTGAGTTGACATAATTAGATATTAAGTTATTCCCAATGGATAGCTATTCACAAAAAAAATCTATGTCCTTATATCAACTTACACTCGAAAACCGAAATAGTGTACGTAAAGTGACAAAACTTGATATCTAAGTGACGATTATCATACTAATGTGTTAACAAATGAATTATATCGTCTTATTTACTTATCCTCAACTACCCATAAATAGTACCCAACTTGATTATGTCAATTTATACTGTTTTAGCTTGACAAACACAGTTAATCATTGAGTTGGCATAATTAGATATCAAGTTATTCCCAATGGATAGCTATTCCGTATACAGCGTGAATACCTTGATTTATAAGTCACTCTAGATGAAAAAGATTGAATGCGTTTTTCATATCTGTATTAGCGACGACAGGATCAGGTCCTGTCGTCGCTAATAAAGATATGGAAAACGCACAAAAATAACTATACCTACATTAGGAACTTCAATTTTATAGGACAAAAAAAATACATTATAGACTCTGTTGCGGACTCTTTTAGTAAATTGTATTGTTTATGTTTTTATACACTTTTTGATATGACTTTTGAACTCTTGTGTTCTTGGTATTGTCAGTTGTTGTTGAAGAAGTACAGTAAAAAGAAGCAGTCAGTTTGCTGGTGTTTTCATTTACCCATTATTTAATTTTCCTTAATTTATCATACAGCCCTCATCGCCGCATCTTTTTGTAAACATAAAAAATTTAATACCTAACAATTATATGACAAACATGCTGTGGAATTAATGTAATTTGATTAATTTTCATGCGTCTTCTAGTTATCTAATATCTCGATTATCAACGTCAAGATCAGAATCTATGGTAGCACAATTTGTGGTATGATGTTTTATCAATTTGGGTCTTTATTTTGTCTCATATAATTTAAGTTCCGTTCCGAATGAATAGTTTGACACAAATTTTCGTTACTCATAACTGATAAAGCGTATTATTTCTGAAACAATAGGTTTTTTTTAAGATTTTACGAATTCCAGTGTTATGAAAGGAAAAATATTATTAATATTAATTATTAATGATAATCTAAATATATAAAAGAAGAAACTGACTGACTGACTGACTGACTGACTGACTGACTGACTGACATATCAACGCACAGCCCAAACCGCTGGTTCTAGAGATTCCAAATTTGGCACTTAGGTTCCTTATAAGGTCTAGGGGTGCACTAAGAAAGGATTTTTCAAAATTCGATCTCTAAAGGGGTTAAATGGGGGTCCAAAGTTTGTATGGGGAAACAAGATTAGTTAGACTATTTTATTCGAAACTTCACAGGAGTAATCCTAACGATAAATGAGTAAATACCTGTTTCAGGTTTTTTGAAAATTCAACCTCTAAAAGGGGATAGGGGGTGACAAAGTCTGAAAATCAACGTGGGTATTATTATTATATTATAGTGGGTAGTATTGTTTGTACGGTTTATCGGGTTGCACACACATACCTACCTGACACACACACACACACACACACACACACACACAAATTTCCACGGGAACGGGAAAAAACGGGATTTATTATATTCGATTCCGAGTGACCCTATCTCAGTAACTATACTTAATAAATATAGACTTCAAATTTCGTACACAAGTAGATGATTACAAAACTAAGAAAATAATTTCAGGATTTTTGGAAATTCTCACGGGATAAGGAAAAAACAGGATTTATATATTCAGTTCAACGAAATCCTATGAACTATAATTACTAGACTTCAAATTTGGCATAGAAGTAGGTGATTATAATAGTAAAAAACAGTTCTACGGGATCGAATTTTCGTTTTAATGATCGTAGAAAACTGAAATTTGGCCTTCAGGTTCCTTGGGGAGTATAGGGGAGCACTACGAAAGAATTTCCCAAAATTCTGACGGAAATGAACGGGAAAAAACCGGATTTTTTGTTATACTGCAGTGCAGGTTGTAGAAAGCTGAAATTCGACATGTAGGTTGCTTGGGGAGTGTAAAGAAGCATTTAGAGAGGACTTTGCAAAATTCCCACGGGAACGGGAAAAACGGGATTTTTCGTTTTACTGGTCGTAGAAAGCTGAAACTTTGCATGTAGGTTGATTGATGCGTGTAGAGAAGCACTAAGAGACAATGTCCTGAAATTCCCACGGGAACGGGAAAAACGGGACTTTTCGTTTTATTGGTTGTAGAAAGCTGAAATTCGAAATGTAGGTTGCTTGGGGAGTGTAGAGAAGTATTAAGAGAGGACTTTCCAAAATTCCCACGGGAACGGGAAAAAACGGGATTTTTCGTTTTATTGGTCGTAGAAAGCTGAAACTTGGCATGTAGGTTGCTTGAAGAGTGTAGAGAAGCTATAAAAGATCATTTTTTTAAATTCTCACGAGAACGGGAAAACGGAACTTTTCGTTTTACTGGTTGTAGAAAGCTGAAATTCGAAATGTAGGTTGCTTGGGGAGTGTAGAGAAGTATTAAGAGAGGACTTTCCAAAATTCCCACGGGAACGGGAAAAAACGGAATTTTTCGTTTTATTGGTCGTAGAAAGCTGAAACTTGGCATGTAGGTTGCTTGAAGAGTGTAGAGAAGCTATAAAAGATCATTTTTTTAAATTCTCACGAGAACGGGAAAACGGAACTTTTCGTTTTACTGGTTGTAGAACGCTGAAATTCGGCATTTAGTTTGTTTGGAGAGTATAAAGAAGCATTAAGAGAGGAATTTCCTAAATTCCCACGGGAACGGGAAAAAACGGGATTTTTCATTTTACTGGTCGTAGAAAGCTGAAATTTGGCAAGTGGGTTATTTGGATTTGCATTTCACGAAATTCTTACGGGAACGGGAAAAAAACGGGATTGAAATACTCCTGGTACACACAAGCGAAGCCGTGGCCAAAAGCTATTTGTCAATAAATGAAGTCTACGCGGACGAAGTCGCGGGAAAAAGCTAGTGACCAATAAAATAAAATTATGTGACAAAGAGAAACCGGTTACAAACGATATTACAATTTATTGATACCCTTACTCTCTAACTCTATAGTGAATAGGTTGATAAGTCGTCGGTGAACAAGTTGATAAGTCAATTATTATGAATAATGTGATGATTAGAAAGAAACAAATATATTGAATTGAAAAACCGCACAAAGTTACCCTTAACTCAATTTAAACATTTCAGTTATACTTAAAAACTAATTTTTAGGAATTAAATTAAACAACGTTTTCACTGAATTGAGTGCTAATGTATGGGGAATAACTAGATAAGTCTTTGGGGAACAAGTTGATAAGTCTAATATCTCACAAAATAGAATGATTTTACCAAATTACGTAAAACCAGTGAAAAGATAGCACAAAATTATCCATAAATCAAGCTATAGAGACGAATTCAAGATAAAAACGGATATTGGAGAAAATTCCAAACTTTAAAATCGCCGCCCTGTAAAATTGCCATTTTAGACTTATCAAGTTCTTCACGCCATGCACGGAATTTATTTATTTGTTTGTTTGTTTGTTCAAACTTTCGCATTTATAATATTAGTAGGATAATTTTATTCTACGCAGACGAAGTCGCGGGTAGAAGCTATTAGGTATTTATAATCTTCAAATTTAGACACTAAAATAGAATTTTGTCATAAGTTTAGGTAGGTTAGGTTGCCTTTAATATAAATCCATTGACAGTTTTATTCTAAAGTAGTACCTACATCGCTATAGAGGCCGGGATGTGGGAGGTGCCGTAAACATTATCTTAGACGCTATTTTGAGGCTTGCAACCCCTTTTCGCTCCAAAGTATGCATAGGTAATGTTTTTCTGAAACGTACAATGACATATGAAAAAACTTTAAGAAATTAACATTTTGTGTGAAGAGAAACTACGAGCAAAATAAAACAAAATCCCTACTTAATATTATAAATGCGAAAGTAACTCTGTCTGTCTGTCTGTTACCTTCTCACGCTTGAACCGCTGGACCGATTTAGTTGAAATTTCGTATACAGGTAGTTTGAGTCCCGGGGAAGGACATAGGATAGTTTTTATCCCGGAAAATCACATAGTTCCCGCGGGATAGCGATATAAGCGAATTCTGCGCGGACGGAGTCGCAGACAATCTAATCTAACTTCTAACTAATATTATAAATGCGAAAGTATGGATGGATGGATGTTTGTTTGTTACTCAATCACGCCAGAACGGCCCAACGGATCTGGATGAAATTTGGCATATAGATAGAGAAAAGTCTGGAATAGCACATAGGCTACTTTTTATCCCGGAAAATTGCTTAATTCCCGCGGGATAGCGATTTATAAACGAATTCTTTGCAGACGAAGTCTCTGGCAACAGCTAATATAAAATAAACACGCTTTATAATTATTATCTTCGTCGTAACTCATAATTAATATCAAAATCAACAACGCACAATAAATTCAAAAACCACGAATATTTATTATTAAACCTTGCCTTCAAAACGGTACGAAAATATCTGCGCTTTTTCAGCGGTTTGAGTAGACTTTTTAACCGCTAATAATATTTAAATAGATGGAATATTTTCAATTGCGTATTTTGTGCAGTAAAATTAGCATTTTCAAGTTTATGGATTTTTTTAATAACGAGTTATTTGTCTTGTTCCTGACGATTTTACATAAATATTGTATTCGCGGCACGCGCCATAAATTTAGACCTGTGGCAAGATGGCTCGGTTTTGACGACGGTGCTGCCCTAAATCATCAATTCGCACATCACATTTAACATAGTATTAACTCAAAAAATACCGTTTCGAGATATTGCGTTTTAAAGTTTTGAAAATTCATAACTCCTAATATTTATACACATACTTGCTGTATTTTGTATGATTATGTTGCAAAACTATTCAGCATTATTTTAATTATAAACATTATTGCTAGTAGACTATTTTCGTAGATTTATGAGAAGTTTTTAAATACCACTTAGTTATGACTATGTTGCCAATCCTATAAAATTAAATTTAAGACTTGTGCCTGTATAGCCTGTTTTTCAGTTTCTGCAGAACCGTTTTTGCAGTATAGTAAACCAAAATAATACGACATACCATAGTCAACTTAGTAAAAACTTGGTGATTTTGTAGGAATTAACTAATGAAAATGTTAAACAGATTTATTGAACAATACTTTTACAGGAACTTTCCATGTTGCAACGTGGTTGATTTAAAGACCTAGCTTTAATTAATTTGTTTTTGAGTTAGTATATATATTCTAAACCCAGATTTCGATTTACTTTAGCTGTTTTTTTTATTTTTTTTTATTTGGTAAATTGGTAAATTCTGATGACAAAGATTTATGCATGGAACAGCCATCATCAGTCATAAATTTAACTAAATGTCCTGCACAAAGAAATCCTTCGTGTTTCACACATTGTGGTCGATACCTCTTTAAAACAAGCACTGAACTCACAGTGTTGGTAGCTTGGAGTAAATGAATCGTTGCCATTATTATGATGATAATTGTGATGAGATGGTTGCAACTGGAATGTTTATGGCATCAATATATTTTAGGTCATGTTTCATTGCTACTCCACGGATTATCTTGCCTAAAGAGCTGAGAGCGCTGGCTGGTTCTCGAGGCACGCCGCGCTGAACGACATCGTCGGCCGGTCGGAAATGACTTTCTGCCAAGTTTCTTGCGGCGCATTCTTCTTGGCAATGATGGTCTTTCCGAATGCGCTGGTAGATTAAAAAAAAAGACATGTAAAAGAGCCCTCGGCGGCCTATTTGCAAAATAAACTTTTGACTTTTGACTTTTGACTTTTGGTCACTTGCCTCTGCTAATGCCCCTGCCTTGTTGGAACCAACGGGCATCGCTAGGGAAGACGGCAAGAGACCGGACGATATGACATAATGATTCCGTGGAGCGTGGGATGTGTGCTAGTGTGGGATGCAACGTGCGTAGACACGCTAGCCTCGTCTCACCTTCGCGGAACCACGAGTAGAGCAGACTCGGCTGCAGAAGCGGCCGAATTAGGCAAGAAAAATAAACATAGGGGTCTCAGCACCGAATATAACTTTGTCCCTTTCGGTGTTGAGACTCTTGTTCCGTGGGGTCCTAGCGCTCAAACATATTTCGAAGAGGCTAATAGACTCTACGGGTGACCGCAGAGCTGGCAGCTTCCTTGGAGAGCGTATTAGTATCGCTGTCCAAAGAGTTATGATGTTCGCACTAATTAGATGACTCCGCATTTTCAAAGTGATTCCAACATAGGAAGCCGCTGCATTTGTCACAATGTCTAAAGTATTTGCAGCATGTCATGCTGCAAATAATTCAGAAGTACATGAATGATATTCACAAGTCTGCAGACTTCCGGAAGATCCTCTTGTAAGACAAGTATTATTATTTTTTCTGGTAGGTAAATAAGACGGACCACCCAAGTCATCGTCTCTATTTTTATATAGATCTTCAACAGAGACTAACGGCTTAACGGTTTTTTTTTTACTATTATCGATGGCTCTCGGCATTATAGTTTACAGCCTTTAAAATTCTCTGAATTAATTCAACTGAAATAATGCAGAAATAACGTTAGTAATGGCAGGCAATAGCATCTCAATTCCCCAAATCTACCATAATCTTGAAATACCTGACAGGAAAAATAGTGATAACACAAAAAAATCCGAGTCATTATAGTATTAAGTAGAAATATTACTGTACTGATTGTCAAATCAATCCAGAAAAAAAGGCAATATGGTATTTTCTTGAAATAATACGTAACCAATCAACATAACAAATGAAAAATGAAAGGCAACAACGTATTAAGTAGCAATGATACAGTATAGATTACTCACAGGTGTTTTGTATTGAGAGTTGAAGTTGTCGTATCTCCAAATAATACATCATACGCGCGACCTGCCCCTTTGAAAGCTGCACGGCAACTGACTTATCTAAAATGGTGCTGTATTGCCGTACACCGCGGTAGATAGTGTGACCAGGCAAAAAAGGCTCTTAGTGCCATCTCTCGGTGAGTAGATAAGATAAAAATATGACGGTCTTACCAAAAGTTAGATAAAAAATTACTCTATCTGATGGCATGCTTAACTAAAAAAGTCATTTTTTTGAGTTAATACGGTATTAAATGTCATGTGCGAATTTACCATTCAAATAAATTCACTGCTTGTTTTACATAAATAAAACTGCAAAATATAGCAAAAATAAATTTATTATTTTGTTTCAGCAGATTGACATTATATCGAACCAATAATGCAAAATTGCTAACAATTTTATTTTATTGCCTGAACTGATGTCTCAAATACAGGGTGTATCAGATAGCCCCTAACAATAATCAACTGGGGTATATAACCATAGCTACAGAAGCTAAAAAAAATATATAAAAAAAAAATTACTCCAATTTTTTTTTGGTTACTACCAGTCCTATAGAAAATATAAAAAAAAATTACTCCAATATATATTTTTTTATTTTTTTTAGCTTCTGTAGCTATGGTTATATACCCCAGTTGATTATTTTTAGGGGCTATCTGATACACCCTGTATGTGGAATGGAAAATGGAAATTAAAAAAAAAAACCATCTCGCCTTGCCGGCCTTGGCCTTCAATTAAATTCCATAAAGACCTCTCGTCTAGCCAAATCCAAAACGCAATACTTGCAGTCCTAAGAACATAACATCAACACACATTACATGTCTAAGAGAAGAAATATAAATGGTTCAGTCAGTGTACTTGACCAGCTGCGATTAGACCAAGTCGTTCGCCGCATGCTGCATGCAGCGACCACAAAAGTGTAAAGAGCCCGGTAGTCGGCCGCATTCGGCGAGTGACAGTTGCCACCGCCTAATAAGTTGTCCGAAGTAGGCGAACAGACTATTGTGAAGGCAACGTTCGTTGGCCTAAGTAGTTTGAAACAAGTTCGGCGACCGCGTTAGGTGCACAACTCAGTGTAATCGCCGCTTCATATCAAAGAACAAAAGCAGTTACATAGCTACTCTGCAAGACAGCTCCGCTCCGTCTGTACGGCGCTAATTATGTACGAGTATAAGTTTAATTGTTGTCACGCGAAGCCCGCCTTGCTTCGCCTTCCACACAGATTCAATATTTTTGTCACACAGACTATCACACCACACAACACGCTAACGCGTTTGAATTTAGTACGAGCTCTATTACAAAGCAACACATACGTTTCACCGTTTGACATCAAACACAACTGTCTCTCAAGCAAATCAACAACATATTTTCTAACTAGACTTTCTAGTCCCATGCAGCAGGTGTAGTTACCCACATAAAAAAAGAACTTATTATTACAATCTCAGTCGGTTAATTCGTAGACCTGCTGATTTTTTTGTTGCTTATCGTATAAACTAAGGCTGGCATCCACCAGAGCTGTGCGAGGCAGCTACGGGGCGGAGCGTGCGAGGAAAAAGTCCACCAATAGGAAGGCAGTTACTTCGCACAGCTCAGCTCCGAGGGATGCGTAACGTAACCATAGGGTTAAAAGTACATTAAATTGCATACTTTTAATTCTTTCGTTTCGTTTTCATCTCTCTCATACCTATATTAAGGTATACCTACTGGGGGGTTACCATGACGTCTTAATGCGATCCATACTAAAAATGACAGCTAAAACCTGAACTGAGTCGGAATTAAGACGTCATGGTAAGACCCCTGTACAATATTATACAAATTGAATCTGGCTACAAAAATAAAGTTAACTGTCAGTTTCGCAGATATCACTTTTTCGCACCCATTAGCAATAGTTTTTAATATTATCTAACCGTCATTTCACGAGCAGCACAAAATTCTTTATTTTCTGACGTTCTTTGTGCTGTAAAGTAACGCTAGCAAGCGCCCGGCGCGGCGGATGCGGCGCGCGGCTCCAGCGCCATCTGCGTCGCGAAGGTTTGCTTGTGGACGGGCGCGGGCGCGGGAGCGGGCGCGGCGCGCGGCGCCGGCGGCGTCAACAGCTGGCGCAGCTTGGCGTTTGCGTCAGCCTGCGCGGCGCGTGGTGGTGGCGGCGTCAGCAGGTGCAGTGGCGCTTCCACCCGCGTCGCGATGCGCGGCGCGGGCGCGGGCGTGGGGCGCGGCTCGGACGGCGTCAACAGCCGGCGCAGCTTGTCGGCCGCCTCGGCTTGCGCGGCGCGTGGCGCGGGCGGATTCAACTGTTGGCGCAGCTTGTCGGCCGCCTCAGCCTGCGCGGCGCGCGGTGGCGGCGGCGTCAGCGAGCGCGGCGGCGCTCCCGCCAGTGGCGCGGCACGCGGCGCGGGCGGCGTCCACAGGAGGTGGGGCTTGAGGCTTTGCGTCGCCGACACTAGGCGCACCGCCAGCGAGGGCTTCTCGGGCTTGGGCGGGGGCGCGGCAGACAGCGGCGGCATGACGCGGCATAGCTTGTCCCAGAAGGCGGCGTCGTCGTAGTCCAGGTAGGTGTTGAGCCGCAGGTGCAGCTGCAGGTCGGCGGGCAGCCGCTCGGGCGCGCGCAGGCCGCAGCGCACGAGCAGCACGCGCGCCGAGCGCCGCTCCAGCGCGTGCGAGTGCGCGGCGCGGAACTCCTCCAGCGCCCACTTGCTGGCGCCGTAGTCGTCCGACACCAGCAGCAACGTGCGGCGCGCGCACAGCACGGAGCGCGCGATGTGCTCGGCCACGGCGGCGCCGGGCATCCAGTCGCGGCAGTGCTCCACGGTGCTGTAGCCGCGCTGCTCCAGCCCGCGCACCACGCTCGCGGCCTTGGCGTGGTCCTGGTGCGCGTACGACACAAACGCGTCGTGCGTCTTGGCGGGGTCGTCCACCGTGTCGTCGGCGCCGAGCACCCAGTCGAGGCACAGCTGGTGCCGGAACAGGAACTGCTTGAGGTGCGGCTTGCCGCGGCGCCACAGCACGGCGCCCGCCACCGCCGCGGCCAGCAGCGCGACGCCGCCGAGGGCCAGTAGCGGCAGCAGGCTCCAGCAGAGCTCGTCCGGCTGCAGATGGCTCAGCGCGCGCCCGCTCAGCGGCCCGTCGCCGCCGCAGCGCAGCTCGAGCCAGTCCGACACGTTGGCGTCGCGCAGCCGGGCGAGCGCCTCCTGCTCGGCGCAGCCGCACGCGAACGGGTTCCCGGCGAAGTACGCGGTCACGCGCCGCCGCTGCAGCCTCACGGCCGCCTCCGCCGTCACGACCGTGATGCTGTTGTTGCGGAGGTCCAGCACCCGCAGCGTGTCGGGGATGTCTGTGTCGTGCAGCGCGGTGATGCGGTTGTTCGGCGCGCGCAGCTCGGCCAGCGTGGCGCGCGGCACGGCGCGTAGGCCGGCGGCGGGCGCGCGCAGCACCAGCGGCCGCGCTGCCGACGCGGCGGGCCAGCGCGGCGCCGCCAGCGCGCCGGAGCAGCGCACCACTGTCGCGTTGTCGCTCAACCGCCACGCGCCGCATTTGCAGCCTGCAACATGGCAGCGGGTTTCACGTCAAGGCATATCATCCGACGGGGAGGACACACTCTTTGAACGATTAGTAAAAGTAATTACCGGGAACGCAGGAGCCCTCGTATTGACACAGGAGGTCGTCGGGATCGTAGTCCAGGAAGCCGTTGGGCCGGGCGCCGAGCAGCGGGTCGGGCGCGCACGCCGCGCCGCCTGTCAGCGCCAGCAACGCCGGGCACTGCGACTGCAGCAGCGCCCGCAGCCGCGCGTTATTGCAGTTGCAGTTCAACGTGCTCAGTGTCAGCTCCACGCGCGCGCGCTGCAATTCATAGTTAAAAACAACTCTTAGGCTGCGTTTCCAACATAGAGATGCGAGGAATATTGTTCTGCTCGCGCTTTACCACACCCCGCTTGCTTACTTGAAAAAAGATTCACAACGCATCCCCGCATAATTTAGTCAGCTACCTCGCGTATCTTTGGTGGAAACGCAGCCTTATAGATACCAGGCTAGACATGCTCTTCAGCAGTTAAAGAAAGCTTCATCTCTTGTCGCGGTGTGTTGTGGTAACTACCTACTCCCGGGTGGTAGGAAAAACATTAAAATTATACGCATGTTCCGTGTAGTCCTAGATGTGGAGATCGGGTGAGACCACATGACAGCGTGAGATACGACAAAAGTTAACAATGTACGTATGTAGGTACATTTTGTTGTGTGTGTGTTATTGTTATATTATTTATTTGATGCTATATAGATCACTATAATTATAGCTATGTAATTTTTATTTGATTATTTAAGCGTGGAGTGGAGTGTGTGGGGTTACCCTGGTCTCGGCGGGGTCCTTGGGCGCGGGCGCGGAGGCGTCGGCGCGGCAGCTCGCGAGCTGCTCCGGCGACACCAGCACCGCGCGCAGCGGGTTGTTGGCCAGCTTTAGCTGCACGGGGCCGTCGGAGCTCCTCATCATCACCAGGTCATCGTACTGTGAAGAATATTTCATTATCAATCCTCAGTCCGCTCGTACTTTACTTTTTTCTACTCCTGTAGATTTATTTTACAATTAAAGAATCTTGAACACGAAACAATAGTACCTATTTTGTTACTCCTAACTAGTCCCAGGAGTAAGTTGCCTCGACATTTACAGATTAGGTTTTTGTAGTCGTTGACTAAAAATTTGGTGTACAGATGAACTCTTTATTTAAAAAAAATACTATAAATAAATAGAATACTAAATAGAATCATCAAATTTGAGTCAGAAGGTTAGATTTCCAAAGGAATAAAAACACTTACCTAGGCTGAATAATAATAAAATTGTCGCGCAGTTGGAAAAAATATTATTTTTCGTGCTTCATCTAAACTTATTTGTCTATTTAGGTCCTATGACCTGTTCCAGCAGTAACCGTCTTTTGGCTCACTAGTACTACAAGTACAGATATGCATAAATAACAAAATGTTGGCTTGACTCACTTCCAGAGAGTCGATTTGGTTGTAGGAGAGGTCGATGGTGAGCAGCTCGGGCGCGCTGAGCCAGTCGGCGCAGACGCGCGTGGCGCCCGTAAGGCGCAGCGACAGCGTGCGCAGCGTGCGCGGCAGCTGCGACAGCTCTGCAGTGCAACACACACTAGTCACTCTCCTCGTACTCGCACAGAATATAATAGCACAGAATAAGAATGTGCAGTTTGTTGCGGTCACCGACACGGACAAGCCCCGAAATCTTGCAGTCAGGCGGCAGGAATCGGTTAAATTTTTTGTAGTGGCCACGAACGAAAAGAGTTGCTTTTTTGAGAGCAGGAACGGGGTGAGGACACGAAAATCAGTATTCAATAAGTATTATTTTACCTTGCAGTGTTCGTTTGTTGTGTACCGTGTGTCCATTTCGATTTTCGGAAGTAAATTTTGGATATTAATAATGAGCTCACAATGTTTTTGATTTTGTATTTTCAAGGCGGGAGTGTCTCTTACAACTAGAATGTGATTCTCTGTGCGAAACTCTTCTCTGAAGTAATCGCAGAGCTTAGCTGACAAGATAAATGAGTCGTTGTCAAAAAAGGTGTAAAGGCGCCTATATTTATTGTAGTTGCACATTATAGTGTTTTGTGTGACACACACACTCAGTGTGTTGCGCTGTGTGACGTTACACAAAAGGTAAGGCTGTATTTATACTACATAATGCTGTGTTTCACATGTGCATTTTTAACCCAAACTGCCAAAGAAAAGGATGGTAATGTTTTTCGAGTGTATGTATGTATGTCTAATTCTTTAGCACGTTCTACAGTTTTGGCCTTGTTGCACACTTTTTAGGTTTTTTGAGCTTTATTTAGTTATGTATGTACTTGTCTATAGGTAAAATGGAAAATGGCTCTAATGACTCCAGCAGAACGTCAAAGAAGATACAGGGAAAAATTAAAATTTGGGAATCCTGAAAATTTTGAACACATGGAAAAAGAAAAGCCGAAAGAACTAAGAATTAATATTAGGATTATTTCTGTGCTTTATAATGTTCAGTTCAATTTTAATATTGTTGATTGTTTACCAGTTAATAAATAATATAATATAACATCAAACTCTTTGCCTTTATATTTATCACATGTAGTCAAACCCAAAATATATCTAAATGATGAACTGACCCTTAGAAAATCCTTTGTGTGTCTTTGTGTTACGAAGGAACAAATTTCTTTTGTGTTCATTCGAAATATTATAAACGGGATGTGAACCGCGATTACCTTTATTGAGCTCCCGATATTTCGATACAGTTGCATGTATCATACCCGTGATCATGATACATGCAACTGTATCGAAATATCGGGAGCTCAATAAAGGTAATCGCGGTTCACATCCCGTTTATAATATTTCGAATGAACTTAACCGCGAATCATTAAAAACTCTTATTCTTTTGTGTTTATTTTGTGTTACGTACACCTATTTTGAAAACGACTCTAATTCGATCCGTTCGTTCGGAGGTGTCGTCCGTGCCTTGCCATCTGTGTAAGGGGGAACGGCTAATTTCAAGACAGTGTGATTATCTCCCGTAAGCAGCGATCCCTCGCGGTCGAGGTTTCCTGTAGAGTATCGCGCGACTGACCCCTGCCTGCAACGATGCTGGAGGTGCCGCAGAGCGAGCCGAGGCGGCGACAGCGGTCGGCCCGCAGCGTGCGCAGCGCCACCAGCGGCGGCAGCGCGCGCTTCAGCGCCGCGCGCGTCAGCCCGGCGTTGCCCGACACGTCCAGCGTCTCCAGCCCGCGCAGCGTCCGGAACACGTCCCTACAAACCGACAGCCAACGACTTACTACCTTTGTTATACTTTATTAATTAAAAGACACGATTCTCTTCAAAAATTATCATTTGATGCAACGTGGACAGAGTCGCGGACAAAAGCGGGTCTGAGATGATTATGTAGTTTACTAACGACGATAACGGTTTCCGCGAGGTTTCCGCGTCCTGAACGTCAGTTGTTTTTAACAACTTTTTGCCATGTTGCCTGCCAATGATACAAATGCTAGATTTGTAGCTTTTTCAATAAATGTTATTCCTGTTGTAGGGTTTCCATTCACACAAAATTCATTGTATCTCTTATCTGTTTACTTAACTTAATTAATGTAAATGTTATTTTAAAAAACGAATAGGAAATAAAACTTACTTCGGAAAATCAGTCAAATTGTTATTGGAAAGGTTCAGGATTGTGAGGTTGGCGCCTTCGAATGGCAAATTTGTCAAGTCAGAGATGTCACTGGAGCCAAGATTGAGTCCATGAAGCTTGGATCCGTTAAGCCAATGCTTCGGCAGCGGGCCAAGCGGCGCGTATATCATGGCATCGGTGAGATTAGGAAGCGCGGCCAGCGGCGGCGGCGTCAGGCGCGCTCCCGTTCTCAGTGCCTCGTTGGCTTCCTGCTCAATTATCGACAGCTTCCGCAGCGCTTGCAGCCGCCCCAGCCATTGCGTCGCGCTGTTGCGCAGCGCGGGGTCCGGAGAGGCCTGCAGCTCCCGCTCGGCGGCCACCAGGGCAACCTCGTTCAGGATCAGCGACTCAAGGGTGACCGGCAGCTCCAACAACGCTTGCGGGGCCTCCACGCGGTACAGCCATAGCTGCTTCAGGTTCGGCAGCTCCTCCAGGAAGTCGGGCGCGGGGCGCAGCGGCTGGTCGGCCCGCGCCTCGCCGCGCAACTCGAACTGGCTCACGCGGAGGCCGGCGAGGTGGCTCCGCGTTAGGAGCGGCTCGTGGGGTTGTTCGGAGAGGTTCAGGCATTTGGTGACGTTGACATTAAGCGCCTGCAGCGCGGTGGCGTACGACACGTTGGGCACCAGGCAGCCCTCGAAGATGGCCGTGGCGACCTCAGCGGGGGCTAGCAGCGCGGGCAGTGCGGGGTCGTCGGCCGCAAGCGCAGGTCCGGGCTCAAACCTGCTGCCCTGGTTGCATCTCACGCTCAAGATTTTCTCACTTTCGTCATACACTATGTTGAGCTGCTTGCCTGCAACACACGAGCTCTAACGTCAGATTTCCGATAAGAAAATATTAATATTATCACTACATAGTATAAAACAAAGTCGCTTTCTCTGTCCCTATATCCCTATGTCCCTTTGTCCCTTTGTATGCTTAAATTTTTAAAACTACGCAACGGATTTTGATGCGGTTTTTTTTAATAGACAGATTGATTCAAGAGGAAGGTTTATATGTATAATAACATCCATCAAATACTGGAAAAATACTGTTATTTTTGAGGTTTCTAATGTGATGTCGTAAATAATTTAATTTTTTCCGCTTACATTGCAAACGCGGGCTGAACCCTACGAGATTTATCAAAATAATGTACTAAAGTATTGTACACATTGAAAAGGTCTAAAGAAAACTCCGCGATGGTATATGTCTATCTCTTATGGATATCCCACAATAACATTTTTTTGTCATTTACTTTTTACGACAAATAATGGCTAATTTTCGAAGCGATTTTGACCAATACAGCATTAATCCTTATCCAATTAAATACCTTAAATATATTGTTAATTTAATATAGATCTATATGGCCCTTTACAGCATAATGATTTAAGTGAATATTTTCGGATATATTACACATTTAAAAATTGCGGGACGAAGCGTTTGCGGCGGTACCGGCCGGCCGGGGCGGCACAGTTTTTCTGTAGTATATTTAGTATCACCATTGCACCCGTGCGAAGCCGGGGCGGGTCGCTAGTATATTTATAAAATAGGATTGTCGCTGATACAAGCAATATGCGTTTATGTAGCAGTAAACTATTCCCTTCACTCCCGGGGTGGCACAGAAAAAAAAAGTTTAAACGCATATTACTTGTTTACAATTTTTTTTTGTTGTCTCTATTTATTCTATGTTTATTGATATCTAGAGAAATATATTAACTATAAATTCACTGTACCCTACCTATGGTATATTGTTAAGCTTATGGATTTCCTTTTTCTTTTGTTGTTGTATTTTTTCAGTTACTGTCTAGTTGCAGGCTAGCAACGTCGAAGTTCCTAAAACGTCCCCATAGCGAGCCTGCGGTATGCCCTCGGTACCGCTCTGCTTTCAGAGCATGACATGAGCGCGTGTGAGCTAACATTGGGGGCGGCAGACATAAGCTTGCCTTCGGAATCCAAAAGCTTATCGGTTACTTACTTGACATGAAATGCATATTTCATAATTTTTATTACTTATTTTTTACTCTTTCTCTCATCGACATTGGAGATATCTCCAATTAACTTATTTGACAGTGGAGGCATTTTACACCTCCACTGAAATTAAATTATTTTTATTCGTCTTTCTTTCTCTTTTTTATCATTATCACATATTTTGTTTAGCTTTGACCAGTAGAGACGTTATACATCTCTCTCTACTAAAGACCAATGTAATTAAAATTTAAGGTACGAACTTAACTTTACATCCCTATTAGAAAATATATATTAATTGTATTATAGGTAAGTTAAGTAGAATTTAAGTTCTATTGTAAATCTATTTTATTTTCGAAAAAAAAAGACTTTCTGCCAAGTTTCTTGCGGCGCATTCTTCTTGGCAATGATGGTCTTTCCGCTGGTAGATTCAAAAAAAGACATGTAAAAGAACCTTGGCGGCCTATTTGCAAAATGAACTTTTGACTTTTGACTTTTGACTTATGTCAACCCTAGAGTCACTTTTGGTAGTTAGAGGAATTAATAGTTGAAATGGGTTTTTTCATTCGAATTAGTATCATATTTATTTCATACATTTAAAGGTATAAGTTTTGTAAGTGCGACGCGGCCGCGTTCGGCCTAGATAAAATTTGCTGATGCGTTTCCCGCGCATCAGTCATCGCACTAGTTTCAAATTGCGAAATCATAATATTACCTCTTTTAAAATAATATATTATTAGTCATCATAGTCATCACTTCACAATGTTGTAATATTTTTTTAATACCTATTATCAGCTACTATACTCATGTTTTTTTGTTGTTGTAATAATACTTTACTTGTATTTTAGTTCCGGTACTATCTCTAGCTCTCTTCATAAATATTTTAATGCCGTAACGGAGTCTTTTGCTCCTCAAATGTTAACAATGATGGGTCACTACTTCATTAGGACCTTGGTCTCCAATCTAGTGTTACAGACGCACCTATGGCAGAACAGGATTCCCTAGAAGGACATGTGCCCACTTGACTGTGGGCTACTCATCCGTCGCGTACCCTTTTCCTCTCAATAACATCAATATAAATGGGTATGCTTACCCTACAATACACTTGGCATATCAGGCCACATATTTACGTGCGCCTGTAATAGCTATGAGACACCGTTTAAGATTAATATCTCCTACTACTTTCACGGAGGGCACGGTAGTCCAGACACCATGAGCAAGTACGAAGGACTAGCGCTCTAAGTATGTATTGTTATCTTAACTTGTACCGTATTATATTACGCAATAAAGTTTCTTGATATAAAAAATAATTTTTGTTAATTAGTTGTTAATATTAGTGTCGATTTGATCCTATTTTGTGTTGTATGTTGTAGTTAAATAATGTTATTGAATTGAGTTGTTAATTATTTAACTACTGGAGTGATTCGATACACTCCTGAGTAGGGTTTTCGAATACCCGGCCATTTTCGATACCCGGGTCTCGGGTATTTTTTTTTAATACCCGGGTACCGAATATTTGTAAGAAAAATAATGAATTAAAATAATCGTCTCTTATTTATCATCGTTATTTTCATATAGGAACTATCTTAAATTATCTTAATCATTCAGGAACATAAAATTACCGATACATTGCACTCCTTTTCATCGTTTTAAATTCTTTAAAATAAAACCATAACACTTGAAAAAAAAACAAATCACACCAAAACAAAACTCAATAACAAAATATCTAACTGATATTATAAAAAGTGAAAAAGAAAAAGTAAAAATGAAAGTGGTGTTCAATAAAGAGTTATTGTATTGTATTGTATTGTATAAAAGTGAAAGTGTGGGTGAATGGATGGATGGATATGGTGGATGGATGTTTGTTTGTTACTCAATCACGCCAGAACGGCCCAACAGATCTGGATGAAATTCGGCACATAGTTAGAGAAAAGTCTGGAATAGCACATAGGCTACTTTTTATCCCGGAAAAATTGCGTAGTTCCTGCGGGATAGCGATAAACGAATTCTTTGCAGACGAAGTCGCTGGCAACAGCTAGTAACACTATAATTTCAAAACAAAAGTCTACTTTCTCCTTGAATTGATATTAAAATAGATTCTCATCATTTTTGCACGATGAGAATAGATCGCAAATTGAGATTCTCAGTCTCATCATGAGATCTTTCTCATCTTGCAAAAAAACAGGCCTTTAGATACACTATGGCATTAATAGAACGATCCGAAAGCGTGTTTCAAGTTTTTGTAACAAAATTTCCTGCAATCTTCTTTCGCTGTCCTTTCGCTGTCCGTAGATGTAGGCTTAATAGACAAGAGGGCCCTATAAAATTATTGAAGGCGTTAATTTTTGTACCAGCAAAAGTAGTATTTTAAGTAGTTGCCGGGTACCCGGGTACTAGCTCAGATTATACCCGGGTACACAAGTCCGTAATTACCTGGGTATACCCGGCCCCGGGTACCCGGGCAGAAAACCCTACTCCTGAGGTATCAAATTTCATTCACTAATAATTATAAAATCGCATAATGGTCGGCGATCGCGCGCGACCTACAAAATTTTCGCTGACGAGGATAGCGCGTAGCGGGCATCGCGTCGCAAGAGTTGCGAAATTTATGCTGTCCTAATTTAAGTGACACTAGTTTTATGATTTTACTTGGTATTAAAAAAAAATGTATTTGTACTATAATATTAGCGACTATATTGCTCCCCCTTGCTGCGGTCGTCGCAGCGGTGCGTTTTGCTGGGTCGGTGTCGGTGCTATCCTCGCCGTCAGCGTCAGCGCTCCCTGTTGCTCTTGTCCTGATGCGTGACGTCTTCGGCTGACGAAAGTGTTCGGTGTGCGCAGGCGTCCATCGCTCCTTGGCGGTGTCGTTATTACGCAGTGAATCTACTCTACCTCGCGTATCTGACGTGTGCCACATATATGTGGCTCAAAAGTTTAATTAGATCCATTTCCAGAGGTCGGATATACTTTTTAATAATACCTACGGTACATTTCATCCAGCACCATATATTAGTAGGTAGAGCTAACAAAACAGATTGCATAAAAAATGAATATTCAAATCAAACATTTTTTCCAACTTCACCCCGACTTTCACCATTTTTGTAGATACATCCTCTTTTTCTTCAAGTGCCTCTCCAACTAGTGAAGGTTAGCGATTAGGTCCTTGGCCAAAGCTGTCCAAGGCAACTTTTGTCGGTCGTCATTTCTACCTCTGCGCAAAAGTGATGACACGTTGGCCCATACGAAAAAAGAGAAGGCTAAACTTTTCAGTTCTCTTTTTGCGTCTAACTCGACCCTTGATGATGGAGGGAAGACACCGCCGATCATCCCGCGGTGCGTGAGCTCAATGCCTGACGTTCGTTTCGTTCAGAGCGACGTACGGCGTGCTCTTTTCTCCCTCGACGTCAACAAGTCGTGTGGGCCGGACGGCATCCCTGCCATAGTATTGCGGACGTGCGCTCCTGAGTTGGCACCGGTTTTGACGTTTCTGCTCCGATTGTCCTATTCCTCCGGCATAGTTCCGTCTTCGTGGAAGTCAGCCCTAGTGCACCCTATCCTTAAAAAGGGTGATAAGTCGGACCTGTCAAATTACAGGCCTATAGCTATTACATCCTTGCTCTCCAAACTGATGGAGCAAATAATTAACCAGCAGCTCCTAGGCTACCTGAAGGATTGCCAACTGATCAGCGACCGTCAATATGGTTTTCGTCATGGTCGCTTTACCGGTGATCTTCTGGTGTACTAGGCTCTTGCGGTTAGCCTAGATATAGCTAAGGCCTTTGACAGGGTATGGCATGGGGCACTTTTGTCGAAATTGCCATCTTACGGGCTACCCGAGAGATTATGCCTTTGGATTGCCAGCTTTCTCAAGGATCGGAGCATTAGAGTCGCTGTTGACGGTACGTGCTCCGACTTAAAATCTGTTAACGCTGGTGTTCCTCAGGGTTGTGTACTCTCGCCAACGCTATTTATTCTGCATATCAATGATATGTTGCACGTTGATAACATTCATTGCTATGCAGATGATAGCACCTGCGACACTCACTATACCGGTCGGGCTAATCTTTCTCGGGTGGAATTGGAGCAGAGTCGAAGCAAGCTTGTGTCTGACTTGGACACCGCTTTGGAACGGGTGTCTGATTGGGGTTCTCGTAACCTAGTTCAGTTTAATCCTGACAAGACACAGGTTTGCGCATTTACCGCGAAAAAAAACCCATTTACCGTAGCACCCTGTTTTGGGAACTCTCCCCTTAATATCTCAGAGAGTTTGGGAATCCTTGGTGTCGATGTGTCTTGCAATGTCCAATTTGGCGATCATTTGGAGTGCAAAGCAAAATTAGCTGCAAAAAAGTTGGGGATCCTCGGCCGAGCGAAGCGATACTTCAAACCAATCCATAGCCTACAGCTATATAAGGCTCAGGTTCGACCGCTCATGGAGTATTGCTCGCACCTCTGGGCTGGGGCCCCTCAATACCAGCTCCTACCATTTGATCGCTTACAACGCAGGGCATGCCGCATCATTGGTGACCCTATGCTCTCTGTGAAACTTGACCCTCTTCCTCTTCGCAGAGACGTAAGTTCTCTTTGCGTGTTCTACAGGATCTATAATGGGGAGTGCTCCGAAGAACTTTTTAACCGTGTTCCAGTTGCCAAGTTCCATCACCGTACTACTCGATTCAAAATTAGTTTCCATCGACATCACCTCGATGGATGGTGCTCCAACACCGTACGATTTAAACGGTCTTTCTTGCCCCGTACGTGTAAAATTTGGAATGGGCTGGCGGCTGGGGTTTTTTCAACTGGCTACGACGTGGGTACCTTTAAGAGGTGAGTGTACCACTTCTTGCATGGCCGGCAACGCGCTAGCAGTCCCAATGGTGCTGTGGTTGTCCATGGGCGGCGGTGATCACTTACCATCAGGTGCACCGCATGCCCGTTTGTCGGTTTTAATATATATAAAAAAATAGTTTTTGAAGATACATAGTCATAATAAGCCTATAGTCTGCTTGTTTTATGTGGCGCATTAGAAAGCCAATGCGTGGATCGATTTAGATGATTCAGAACCAACTTTAGGTTTCTTTAGATTTTTTTCAATTTGGATAACCATTTGAGATCAGGGACGTTAAAATATGCAGGTATACAATTTATAATTTACAGATGAAACATTCAGATTCTGATTCGAAGTATGAATAAGAAATACACGTTATGATCAACATTTTTACCGGTTTTGGCTGCGGGATTAGATGTGAAATTATTTCTGATTAAGTAACCTGTTATGTGTGGTGTATCGGTAAAGATTGATGAGGCCCGAGTTCGATTCCCGGCCATATCTTTACTTTTCGGATTATTCTGTGTCCCAATGGAATCCTGTTATTCGCAATTTTTGAGTGACTGTTGTAGAGACAGTACTTGTAGTGATGTTATGTAGTAATAGTAAGGTCCAATTAGTGAGGTCAAATCTTGTAAACAAGTCAAATTTGGCTCACTCCTAGTGGTTTTTTCACTTGAAATTTGATTATATAGACGCTTGTAGATGATTGACAATGCAAGTACAGTGAACAAAAAAGTTGTGTGAGTAACAACATAACCTTTTCTGAAACCATATCAAATTAGATCCTTGTCATACCTCAAGTATCAATTACCTTGAACTATGAAGAAGAACTCTTTGTTCGATACGCTTTCGTTCTCGTAGCTGCAGTTGGTGTGGGGGCGGCAGCGCGGGCCCTCCAGCGCCGCCGCCGGCCGCGCCGCCAGCGCCAGCAGCGCCAGCAGCGCCAGCAGCGCGTGCATCGCACTCGCACGCGCTCACACACACATCCGACTGGTTTCTGTCACCGCTATTACGGTTTCGACATTCCTCACAGTATTCACAGCACCTTAGTAAAAAACTAAACTTTTTTAGCACCACTTGTGTATAGATTCTTGGTAAACTAATAGCTAGGGTATAATCCACGGGCATGTGCGTTATTGTAGGGTTTTTGTGTGGTTTTCCTGGTGGTACTCGCGACGGACGCGCGGCCTCTCGCTGCGTTGTGTGGGGGGGACTGGCTCACGAACACATCAACACCGCGTGACTCACACACACGTCGACCGCTGGCTAAGGGGGCGTCCATTCATTAGGTACTTGAGGCGATTTTGACGACTTTTCGACCCCAACGTCTCAAGAGATATTTTGAGCGATAAAGCGTGTTATAAACGTGTGTGTCGTAGTAAGTGGAACAAAGTAGTCTCTGCCTACCCCTGTGGGAAAGAGGCGTGACGATATGTATGTATGTATGTATGTAAGCGTGTTATTAGTTAGATAAGTTAATTTGTGCTTCATTGAGTTGGATTCATTAAAAAACTGGCCGATTTGTTTTATTACTTATGCTATAAGAGTTGTCTTCATACCAAATTTTAAAATTTCTAGGCCAACGTACCTCATGGGTCTTGGCAGCACGGCATTCTAATGACTTTATCTTTTGATTGGGTAGACCTTACTCCAAAGGACAGCAGGCCGCATTAACGATTTCAACCAAGCTGTTAAAATTGCATTTTTCGTTATTAACGGTTATTTAACCGCATTTTAATGCTTATTACGTACGATTTAGCCATATCAATGCTTAATTGAAACCAGTTATCTTCTTATCTTGTTCTGTGCGGGGAAAGGAAGCATCACATTCATGGAGTCATATTTGCCGAGGCCTAAAGTTATATACGTATCGGTAGTGTAGCTAGAGGCAAGTGGCTTGCCCTTGACATACTCGTAGTAACCCATAGCTAATAATATCCGTAAGGTGTGGCGAGTCGCGTCGCGTCGCGCCGCGGAGTGAGCACACCCTTTGAGCGATACGAGTATAAATTGTTATTGTAATTAAGGGTCATGTATGTGTTTGTTATCAAAGTGCCTATACGCTCGTGTAATGCCAATTTTAACCAAGCAATAATATATTTTCAAATATCTTTGTTTACTCGTAAAGTTTAATTGTATACTTTAAACTTTATTTGCGTAAAATATTTATGGGTTTATGTTACGGCTAGCAACCCATCACTATTTGGATTCGTCTTTTCACCTTAACATGCATTTATGGTGCTATATTGCGAAATATTTTATAGCTCACATGTTTAGTCATGTAAAATGACGCGCAAATTAATAAGTAAGTACTATTGTTAATTAATCGTAATGAAAATACAATTTTGTAATACTAAATATCAATAAATTGAAATTTTTTCGAGGACTTGATTACAAGTCAAAGAAGATTACTTGTCCTCTGCTGTATGATAATCGTAAATGCGTCTGGAGCAGAGAATATCTGCTGCTTTATTTTGCTTGCTGCTGTATTAGTTTAGGTTTAAATTAGGGTCATTGCTATTCTAGCTTTCTAGTCTACTCTCTATACTCTGGTTTCTGTTGTCCTGTCAATCGTTTGAAGGTTACTGGAAGAGATCCCTTTAAGGGATAAGTTCGCCTTTGTACATCTATTTGTCTCATTATCTGTAAAATTAATGTGTTTTATGTACAATAAAGAGTTATACATACATACATACATACCTGAGGCTGGCAGCTCACAGATGAAGATGACACTCTTTGCGAGATGCCACGCAGACGCAGTACCCGTTTGATTACTTTCACAGGAAGAGAAATGCATTCGGCGTCGTCAGCTGCATATTCTTCGATATGCGGTGTTTGGTCGCAGCTGCGACTATCGTATCAAAGTGACCCAGTACTACAAGTAAATAACCCTCCTATTGACACAGTCGGGTAAAAAACTTAAGAGGTATATTATTCAGCAATCAAAAAGAGTATTGAACATTTTTTTTGAGATATTGTTCAAAACTACATTTTTGGTCTGAAATGGTTTCTCGCTGGAGTTCGTTACCTTCAGGCTAACTTTTCTAACTTCATTCCGACTACTAAACCGGTCGACGACTTTGCTTTCTCCTTACAGTGCCGAGTAACAGTCCGCTCGTAAAAATGAGGATTTAAGTATTTGAGCTTTTAAATATTATAAAACTCTTTATGACTTTTCTAGGTATAAGATAACAAAGAAAACTATTACATTAATCATGTATCGCACAATTCATTCCGATTCTGATTCTACTTCTGAGAGGAGGCCTGTACCCAGCAGTGGGACGTCTATAGGCTGGAGAGAGAGAGAGAACAACTTATTTTTGCGTATAGACGCAAAAATAAATAAAAATCTTGAAATAATGTTAATTTATAATAATTTTTGCGGGTGGTAGGGCCATGTGCAAGGCCCGTCCGGATCGCTAGCACCATCTTACTCGCTAATCCTGCCGCTAATCAGCAGTGCTTGCGCTTTTGTGTTCCGGTGTGGAGAGTAAGACAGCCGGGGAAATTACGGGCACAAGAGGCTTCATCTAAGTCCTCTAGGTTGGCAACGCATCTGCAATCCCTCCGGGGTTGCGGGTGTCTATGGGCAGTGGTGATCGCTTACCATCAGGTGACCCACTTGCTCGTTTGCCTTCCTATTCACATTAAAAAAAAAATTTGGGTGGTACATTCCCAAATTTTATTTGCAAACCATTTAACTAGTTACAGCTGCCAAACCTCTGCGCATGCGTCAGAAGAAGAGTTCAGAGAGATGTAAAAGTGGTTTTACGCGTGCATCAAACTGTTTTTCAGGTAGTTTCAAATAAAATACGTCCTCGTTTATTGGTTGTCCGTCCTCCACGAAGATTATGGGTTAGGTTCGTAAGGACTAGATTGCATAACGACTCTTTAAGCAAAACGTCTTAGTTGCATAAGATCTTGGTAAGCACAATGTCTTTTTTGCAGAATGCCCTAGTGAGTAGAATGTCTTAGTTGTTTGATCGACAACTATAGCATAACGCCCGAAGTTGCAAAATGACTAATAGAGTTTACGTCCAAGTTATTAATAAGTCTTGAATGTAAAACGACGCATAAGGAAAAGTGTCTGGATAGCATATGGTCTTGGTAGCAAAACGCCATGATTGCATACCGGCTAGGTAATATTAGATGAATTTAATCTCTGTAGGGACGACTAGTTATTGTCATGGTCTCGGACGAAGTCGCTGGCAGAAACTAGTGTTTAAATAATACAAGCTTTTGTAAAAGAAAATCTTTTATTCAAATACAACTTAAAACATCTCTTCTTAAAATCATTTTTTTTTTCTTAATGTAAAATGCCACATTCCTTCACAAACTACGTTTGAGTTTTTCTTGTCATTCAACCATCTAGTCGTTATGCCATTTAGACGTTATTAATGTTTGACGATATGCCTACCTAGTCGTTTTGCTATTACAACATTTTGATATTAGGGCGTTATACAAACAAGACGTAATAGAACTAAGTCCAATCTTAAACCCGGGCATTCTACTATTAAGACGTTTGTACAATTAGACATTTAGCTACCAAGACCTTATGCAAATAAGACGTTTTGCTTATAGAGTCGTTATGCAATCTAGTCCTTACGAACCTAACCCGAGATTTTCACTTCTCCTCACGGTCTTTTTTTTCTGGGCCCTTATTGTGCAACGCACTGTAAGTAGTACTTGAGGTTACATTGACTTGCCAGTTACTTCAAGACAGCAGACTCTACATAATTTCTATAAGCTAAATGGTCAAATTATAATTGCCTTCCAAGCGCAGTGATGAGTGCTCTATGACCGAATTACGCCCGTGACCAGGGCATCTATGCTCTAACAAATGCTCTAGCATTATTACCACATTGTAATCAATGCCCTCTCATTGTGAGAGGAGGCCTGTGCTGAGTAGTGGGACGTATATAGGCTATAGATGATGATGAATCAATGCCCACGCTCGTTCTATTGGATAAGAGCTACAAGGTTCAGGATTAACCAATAAAAAACATGCAAACGAGATACTAATTCGATTTATTTACAGTTGAAGTACAAATTAATACAAAACGAAGTATCTACTTAAATTAGTACCTACGTTACCTAACTAACATGAGAACACATTTCAGATTTCACCCTTATTCATAAACATTCATTTGGAAAGGTATAAGAAGATTGTTTTATTTTTGACGATGTCAGTAATTTGTTTAAAGTAAAAATTTATGAGTTTTTATGAATAAGGGGTCGGTCAATCGCTGCGCGCGCGCTGGCTGATGGACTATTTACAAAGCGCGGAGGCGCCGCCACGTCGCGTCGCCACGGCCCCACGCTGCCGTGCCGCCGTGTACACTCGTGTGGTATCGTATAGAGCGTATAGTGTTTGTGTTGCGCTGTTGCATGATGTGTGTGTTGCGGCGTGTGTTCCCGAGCTGTGGCTTGTTGTGTTGCACCGTGGCAGCGACGACGCGACGCGGCAGCGCGAGTAGCGGCAGCGTCGACAACTCTTAATGTTATTTCAGTCAGTACTTCAAGTCTTTCGTCCAGGAATGTGACTTCAAACGTAAAGAGCTCTTAATAAATATAATAAGGTGAGACTTGTGTCTTACCCGGTAATTTGTTTAAAAAAGAGATTTCAGAAGGCGTATAAAGCGCTTAATGATTGGAAAAGTGGAAAGCTGAACAGTGCGCGTTGCCCTCTGCCGAAGTACGGGTGTATCGCAGACAATGACCTGCTCAGTCACGTAAGATATTTATAAACGTAATTTGCATTTGTAAGACGGTTTTTTTTTGGCATTAGTTTCAGTCTTTTAATAGAGTCGCAGAAAAAACGATCTGAAAAGTTACTCGTAAGTTAAAGGTCACTCCGGTTGTAAGCGCTTTGTATTTGAGTGTAGTATAATTCCACTGGTCATGTTTTGTTACTAGAACTATGTCACAAAATGGCAATCGTCAACATTTTATACATTCCTTCGTAAGCTAAGAATGTTTTAATTAATATTAGGTAATGATAATTTACAAAATATAATTTAATATCTTGTCATCTTTTGTTTGAAAACGTAAATATTTTTTTACAATAATAATTATTTTTAGATGAACGAAATACACTATACATAATTATGAAATGGTAACGGTTCTGTTTCTGTTCAAAAAATGTAAACTACAGTAATACAGGTTATCTATGTACATCCGTTCCATATAATAGAAGCAGCTCCGGTTGTGACAGTCAGTGCACTGCAGTTATACTATAAACTGACATGAACAGCTTTGCATTGGCGAGGGAAGTGAAGCGGTTCTTATTCTGCCTTGCGCCACGCTACGCCACGCAACGCCACGCCACACTACGCCACGCCACGCTATGTCACACTACACTACGCCACGCTATGCCTTGCCACGCCACGCTACGCCTCGCCACGCCACGCTACGCCACGCCACACTACGCCACGCGCCGTCACGCGTGCAAGTCGTTGTCGACGTCGAATCGCCGTCGCACCCACTGTAGCAGCGCCTCCTGCACACAACAACACAAATATTACATGTAATGTAATGTACAGTACCTAGTTGAATAGTTACCTAACAATTAAACAGAACAAGAACCTTCTTGTAAGTATAATATTGACACCGTACTAGTTTTCAGTGCATGCGTTCTGAATGACCTTAGGCGTTTGATATTGGATGTTGTTATTTTTTGAATTCGCTTGCGTTTTCTAATTATGAATCCACTCAAACCCTTGCCAAATGCGTCACGAGATAAATACGGCAATGTGTTTGTTGCCGAGCTTTCCATTTGGCGGTGTGGTGGCGCTATTAGCATACGTGCAGCTTTCTTTATACAGATGTATCTATACTATAATGCCGTGTCGCCCGCCTATTAGTGAAAGTGGCTGTAAACGCTCGTCCTCGAGCGTCGACCTGTCCGCTGTTGTACGAGCCTGACACATACTTAGTATTACCATACTCACTTCGCCTTTAGTTATAACATTCCTCACCCCTTAATATCACTCATTATGTGTCATTGTGTTAACGTTACTTTTTAGGCAACAACAACTGCGTAAAGAGCCAGTGTTGTCTGCGTTCAGGGATATAATTGTGATGATGTGATGCCGAAAAAAGTTTCTGGCAAAAAATCATGTTTAATAAATAAAATAAATAAATATCTTGGGACAAAAATAAAAGTTTATAAATAAAAGTTTTATTTGCTGACTGTACTTGCATTGTCATCTGTCGTACATATTTGTACCAAATTGCAAGTCAATCGGACCAACGGTTGAAGAGTTCCCTCCTGCGAAGACGTTCCGGGCTGGACCATCAGAACTCTACTACCCGAGTATTATATTGTGAACCGATTTACTTAAGTAAGTATGCAAAATTTCAGCTCAATCGGTTGAGATATCTGCTTCAAAATTGAGTAGCAAGATACCAACCGGACAAACATACTTACATACAAGTTAAATAAAAGCTTGTAAAACACATCTTGAATGAGTCGATGAGGGCTGTCCCCCGTGCTTCACTGGCCCTCCGACTGGCCTCGCAACGAGTTTAGTTAGCGGTTAACAGGGTGGGTCAATCGTTGTCGTGAAATATATTTTTTTACTAGCTGTTGCCAGCGACTTTGTATGCAAAGAATTCGTTTATCGCTATCCCGCGGGAACTACGCAATTTTCCGGGATAAACAGTAGCCTATTTTTCTCTATCTATGTGCCGAATTTCATCCAGATCCGTTGGGCCGTTCTGGCGTGATTGAGTAACGAACAAACATCCATCCATCTATCCATCTATACTTTCGCATTTATAATTATTAGTTAGATGGTAGGCAGAGCTACTTATTTCTGCTGGCGATGAGGATTCGAAGTCGTTCTTATATTTTTATACTCCTACCAGTGGTCTTGCGAAGATGGGTGCGGTGGGTCAAGCATATCGTATAATTCATTCGATAATAGTAGAGTATATTTACAGGGATTTATTCACATTAACTAAGTTTAGTACAGTTGTAGCGTTTTTGTTAGTCAGTTATAATCAGGAAAATTAATAAAGTCAACTGACCGCATTGCTGCTCATGCTGTGTGTAATTTACTGTTGTTATGTTTTCCTCAATACTTTATATTATCCTCCCTCCACCGCCATGGCTCACAAACACAGTGGCAACCGATTTAATAATAAACTTTATTTTGTGGTTTGATTTAATTGTAGCAATATGTAATATATAATTTTCATAAATTTAAATTAAACTTGCCTACAGCTCTACGTTATTTAAAGTATCAGTTAATTCATAAAACACGCAGATATCAGTCTAGTCTAGTACCGATAATGTTACTAAATATTTACTCATCACGTTGGCATTGTGAATGACACTGAACTTGTTTTCCCTAAAAAGCGAACATAATCATAATTCTAATTACCTACGCATTAACTTGGTTGGACAAATCCAATCACTTATGAGTTTCGGATTTATCACTCTACTAGCTGTTGCCTGCGATTTCGTCTGCAAAGAATTCGTTTATCGCTATCCCGAGGGAATTTTCCGGGATAAAAAGTTGCCTATGTGTTATTCCAGACTTTTCTCTATCTATGTGCTGAATTTCATCCAGTTTCGTTGGGCCGTTCTGGCGTGATTGAGTAACAAACAAACATCCATCCATCCATCCATACAATGCATTTATAATATTAGTTAGACTAGTTCTCTAACTCCCACACTACAACTCTCTCACATGAGGTCGCACGAACGGAGGTGAAGTAGTCGCCATAGCCGGATTCAGCCAGGAGGACTATAATATACCTTATCTATGGACTCTTACATAATAGAGGTATTAGTCACCTGTGAGTTTCAGTCCCCAGGCCAGGTAATCATTGTGTTTTGTCTGTTTTAATGAATAACCTGCGTTGCCTGTTCACAACTAATGGCACATAGTTGACTGACTGTCTAAATAGTCTTTGCAATTACCTTCTTCCCGGTCTTAACTAATGATAGTGACATTAAATAAAACGACGTTATAGTCGGATTAAAATTTTATTAACAAGCGTTTTAACCCAACTATACTCGTAAATATGTTTAGTGAAAATATGTTAAATTCACGTTCTCGAATTGTAGCCGATTCATTTCATGTATGTTACTTTTTATACCCGTTTTATTATGTGAATTAGTAACCTGTGGCAACTGTGTTGGTTGATGATTAGTTCAAATAATTATGTATATTATAAGTTGTAGTGTACCGTTTGGGCCCGAATAATCATTAAAACGTTTAAAAAACAAATATGTATAACTAGCTTCTGCCCGCGACTTCGTCTGCGTAGAATTATACATAAACCTTCCTCTTGAATCACTCTATATATTAAAAAACGCATCAAAATCCGTTACGTAGTTTTAAAGATATAAGCATACACAGGGACAGACAAGACAGCAGAAAGCGACTTTGTTTTATACTATGCAGTGATGACCTCAAGTTTTGCGGCTTCAAATAGACTATTGGTCTTCCAATTAGTTTTGCTTTCAATTGAAGATTTTAAATGTTACCTATAAAAGAAAATTATTCGAATCAAAGGATTGAATGGTAAACAAGCAAACACGTCTGGGGGACGAGTATGTGTGAATTATTGTCTATTTATAGCACAAAGCGCGTTATTGTAAGAGATGGCTCTTTGCAGGTTTTGATATAACACAACGTCTGGATCGCGTTCGCTAAAGTCTCAATCACTATGAAATAATTGACAGCACCCCTAGCGGCACGGTAACGGCATATACACCATTTAATAAGACGTTTGAAAAATGTATACTAAGGTATCCAAGTTGAAGCTCGCCTGTATTGTTCGTTCGCGACTCTAAGTTACCCATAGTCCTACAAAAACGAGTTGCTTCTAGTCTTTAGCCTGACCTTAATGTTTTGTTCTTTTCGTCATATAAAAATATGAAAGTAATTGATATTTAATCTTTTCTTGAGTGACGGCTGATAAATTAACCACACAGTGCTTTACCAGTAATCTTTATGGCCTGAGATCATATTTATGACCTAATGATGTACCCTTGTAGATATTGTTTCTTTGCCTAAATATTCTAGATATTTAATAAATGTATAGGTACCTATGTTATTGAAGAAAGCAATTCCATAATTCATTAGCATATCGCTTCTATTCATTTCATATAGAGTTCCTAATTGGCTCTCAGTTTGACACGCAGCAAAAATATTCTCACAGTAAATGACACCTTAATTATAAGCCAGTTCGATGCGGGCTCGTATCTCCACCGCCGTAATCATGCAACTATACATGCACAAAATTTCCTCACATTACAAGCAGATACTTCATTAAAAGTATTACAGCATTAGCAGCAGGAGCAATGAACTTTAAACTGCTACCTTCTCAATAGCTCGTGAGGCGCTCGGGTTGCAAGACTTGCAAGACGAGAAACTACAACTAGTTTATCCGTGTTAATTACTTTAGTGATGACGCATGCCAAACGTGCTCTTACCTGTTGGTCTCTGAGAGTGGCAGGGAGCAGGGACACGACCACGGGGACACATCAGAGGAGGTCACAGTCGGGGAGGGAATTTGTCATTATGGGAAGAGTTCAAGCGTACGGGGCAGTGTTTGTACCAAGTTATGCAGTCAGGTCGAGTCGCAGTGAGTCACCGCTGCATCGAGGCAAAGGTCAATACGATGCAATATCAATCTAATAAAATGGTGATTGATTGATGATAAAGCCGACAGCCGGGCGCAACGTAAAACATGCAGCTAAGTAATTCCACGAACACAGAGAATAATGTGTTTTTCTCATCTAAACCTATTGATATTGATGTATTATATTAGAACGGTGGCTTCGCGAAAAAACTATAACGTTCGAAGGCCAAGATCGTTTAGAATCCACGTCGTGGTGGACGTCTGCTAATCCTTAATCATAAAGATACACATAAAAAAGATTTTATAGACACATCCTTGCGAAATTTACGAACATTAAGTTTGCCAGTTCACAGTAATATGAATATTAATATCAACACAAAGCAATCTGATGCGCGTGACCTTCGCGTGTTCCAACTTTACAATGAGGTCATCGGCTCCCGTTGAAAATTTTGTTTCAATCCTCCCATATTAGTTCATCATGGAATACCTCCTGTTGTACTGAGGTTTAAGTGTCATAATAACAAGTGACTAGTTTAGTAATATGTCAATATGACAATCAACTTTATTGTTTCTTGCGGATGTAGTAAATATAACAACAGTACCTACCATAAAAACAGTAATGTGTTTACTTAGTTCGCGGTACATTTATACATAATAATATCTACAGGATAACACACGCGGTTCGGAATGTAGAGTTATTCAACAATGGTTGATTGAAGCGATAAATTGATTACTTGGTCGTAGTATGTATTTATTCGTCCCTTTTTCAAATTCTTTTTTTAATACGGTCGCCTGGAATATTTCCCAGCTGTAGTGGAGGAAACTGAGTCGTGTACTTCTGCGAAACCTGTGTTAATAATGTATGACTTTCTTGGTAACATTGCAATTGGTACGACGTTATAAATTTTTCAAGGGTCAGCTCATCTAGCAAGAGAGCGCAGAAAAGTCGCGTCACGCGTGATAGATTGGTCGTCTTGTTCTTACTGTTCGTTTTAGGAAGAGACGGATAGAGTCTATATCACGCGCGACGCGACTCCCGCGCGCTCTCCTGATAGGCGGGCTGGGGGCTACATGAAAATAAAATTCTACTTTCGAAGTTCGTATCGTACCATCCCCCTCTCTCTCAAATCAATGACTATTAGTGTGAGCGGGATGGCACGAAACGAACTTCGATAATCGAATTTCGGAGTAAAATGCCAGTTTGTAAGAGTTTGTTCGACTGCAAAATTGACCTCGACTAGTATGTCATCAAGATAGAATAATAATGATGTTATGCAGAAATTGCAGAAATAACGTCTGGCGTGACGTCGCGGGGATTACCGCCACAGCCAGGTCAACTGAAGGTGACCGCGTGAACTACGAAACAACACACAATACTTACTAAACGATTGATTTTTCATTTGCATACGTCACTTAACACATTGAATGCACACAGGTCGATAGCGAAGACAATTTGTCTTTATGACTAAGTTATTCTGATATTATATTATTGCGCATAAATTACAGAAGATACAAATCGAAGATAATTTCAAATGCAAATAGAATTTAGTGAAGGTCATTTAGTTATTTTTGTCTGATAGAGATCATAATTAAGCGACAAAAACCGCTTATTGTCTACCTTGTTCTTTATTTCTCTAATGTTAGTGTACTGGTTTCTGGAGTTGAGTTAAGAATATTTGTATTGTATTGTATTGTTTTTACGTGGCTCGCTCCAGCTTAGAAAATGGCCGCTATGACACAGTGGACCATATTTTCAAAATGGTGTCTTTCACGCGCCGATAACAATGCCTATTTATAAGAGCATTCTTTGTCATCGGCTAATGGGTATCCCGTGACAATTCGAAAAGTAAAAACTACGAATTTAATAGTTCTAAAACTATCAACATGAATTTGACACAAGGAAACTATTTTTCCAAATAATTTAATGACTTTAATGGTGTGGTTGTGACTGACAGCTAATTAGTTGTTCATAAAAATGCCTCATCACACACAAAAAGCGTGAACAACTTGAAAATTTATAATAGGAATATTATGATATCTATAGACGAGATTTTATTGAAAATTGAAGATGACGAAAGCAGAAATGAAAGGATTGGTAAGATCAGCTAAGTCATGAGGAGCTGCTTCTTTAAATTAGCGGTCAATTCATCGACTCATTTTTCCGGTTTGTGGCAAAACTAACTGAACTTGGATTAATCGAGGACTATAACCAGATGAGACACGAAACAGAAAGGGTTGTCATGATGTAGAGTTGTAGGGCAATCGTGCATTGCCTTAACTGCCGTCAGAGATCAAACTATTCTGAGATTAAACGTAGACAGCGAGGGATCTAACGAGAAGCGACAGCATCGGTGGGATCGGGTGGCAAGCTGACAAGAGAGTCTAAGAATCATTATGCCATAGATGCCTAAATGCTGAGAGAGTAATGAGTAAGTGGTGAGGTATCGGTGGGATCATGTGACTCGAGGGGTGGGTGTCGTCAGTCGTGGTTGTTGTGTTGGTGCGCGTTGTCGGTGTAGTCGTCGTAGTCGCGCGGCGCGTCGAGCTCGTCCTCGCGCGCGTCGTACTCCTCGCCCGGGTCCTCGTCGGACTCCTCGGCCGGCGCCGGCTCCGGTTCCCGCGGCAGCGCCGCAGACTCCTGCCCCACACACACATGCACACCCGCGTCACTACCCGACACTACTGTTATAGTCTAACTACGCATGCAGCCACCATCAACTTTATTTACCGAGTGCTAGTGCAATAGAAAACTTGAGCTCATTAGTTCACTCGGTAAAACTACTTTACAGTATTAGTGATGGATATCCCGGTTAGTAAATACTTCGCTTTTTATATTGCAGAGCTAATATTTGTGTTTAGCCTTGTAAGTCCCGACTTTTTATAATAGGTGTGTAGGTACGTAATATTTGCTGATAAATCTTATTATTTTCCTTGTTCAGTTGTGTGAACGCAAATTAATGACTCGATTTTACTAAGAACTTTACTGCTTGTATTATTAACACCTTTTACAAAAACACCAAAACCCACGTTTTTTTTGTCGAAACGATCTAGGTAGTAACGGTACATTCAGAATTTATTATAAGCAGCTGTTCAAATAGTTCCATGAATCAACGTTCTAAAAAAATTGCATTTCATCGCGAACTTTTTAATCTTGTATTCTCGAAATTAATCTTGGTTTATCCATGTGGTTTCCTTTATACAACTACATAATTATGTATCATTGAGGATCTTAAGAAACTTAATGTCGTCTGATTAAACTAGTCCAGGGGGGTTACCATGACGTCTTAATGCGATTCTATTCAGATTCAGTTTTGGTTCGCTCGCTGTCAGATCTATACTAAAAATGACAGCTAAAACCACTGAGTCAGAAATCAGAATTGAAGCGCATTAAGACGTCATGGTTAATGCCCCTGTAATGGTTTGGAATAATGGATTGCTTCAGTTTGAGATGCAATGTATTTAGAACGGTAGAACGATGTGACTCGTGTGGGACGCACCTTGGTGGGCCGCCAGCCGCAGCCGGGCAGCGGCAGGCCGTCGGGGCCCAGCGGGCACGGCGCGTCCAGCCCGGGCACGCCCTGCTCGCCCTTGTCGCCCTTGTCGCCCTTGCGGCCGCGCTTGCCGGCCGGCCCCTGCAAGCAACACGCGTTGCAGTCCCCCGGCTCGGACCGCGATCCTGCCGCCGAGAGCGAGCCTCGACCGTTCAGCAGAATCGCAGTCCGCGGCGGCGTCGTCGCCACAAACAATACGTATGTCCGACAAGTGGATGCACATTGTGTTAGTGAAGCCGTGCAAAATGAGATCAACTCGAAAAATTAGAGACGTTCCGTCGAAAAACCAGAACGGCCGGATGCAGGAAAAAGAAAATTGAGGAAGGCCGAGATTCGTTCCTGCACTTACGGGTTCTCCCTTATAGCCCTTGTCGCCCTTCGGGCCCTGCGAGGGAAACAAAACATTAGCGCTCCGCCCATACGCACCCACGCCACTACATACCCGTCAACTAACCTCTTGTCCCGGGATGCCGTCCGTGCCCTGAAAGCGTTACAGCGGATTAGTGATTAGTCGATTAGTGCGAGGTGTTAGCGGCTGTGGTGAGTGTATGTACCGGCAGGCCGGGGTCGCCGCGCTCGCCCTTGCTGCCCGGCTCGCCCTGCGCGCCCTGCACAGGACAAGCACGCGTCAACACCCGCCGCGCGCACACTCCACGCCTCCCCCCCAGGAGCGGGAGCAGAGTGTGCTAGGAACGGCTTAGCGATACAAATAAAGCTTATCGGAGTTTGTTATTCACAAATGAGCGACATGATGGTGCGGCGATGGCGGGACACTCACCTTCATGCCGTCGAGTCCGGGCGGGCCCTGCAACAAGGCACGGGTCAGCATCATCGGGGCAGCGCGGGCGCCGCATCGCATGCACGCACCGCGGCGGAGGCGGACGCGGAAGCGGGGGCGGAAGGCGGAACAGAAAGACCGGTGTGCACGGCATGCAAATATTTATTTTCCTCAAAATAATTTGTAAACAACAATATTCTTATGCTCTTGTGACGTATGGTACAAATGACAACTTTCGATTCTCATAAAAAAACTAAATCCTTATCAGGTAAGCTTATAGAGTAGAGTAGGGTAGAATACAGAGAGACAGACAGGAATATTTATATGAAGAACGACATAAGATACACTCACAGTAGGACAGCTTACGACTAGCAGATATGATTTTGTACATTCCTCGTTAGATATAGTTATTCATTCTTACAAATAAATTTACATATAAATGGCAATGGAATACAATAGGAAAATGTTCGAATAATACATAATGATAAAGATGAGTACGCACGAGTCAACATTAAAGTACATAACATTAGGAGGGGTGAGGGGCGCGGGCGGCGCCCCTCGGGACGGTAACACCCGCGGGGTGCGCGCGCGCCGCCGCCCCCCTCCCCCCGCGGCGCGGGCGGGGCGGGCGGGGCGCGGGCCGCACTGCTTACTAAGTACCTATTGTTACACACACCATACGCGGCAGACGCCTCACATTGCACTCCACAATCACACCGAACAATTGAACGTCCGCTATACTAACATACCGGGCGAACCATTTAAATAGGTGACACGAGTCAAAGTAGATAAACAGGATAGGTACATATGATAGCGAGAAGATATGAGCGATTACGTCATTAAGCGAGACGGCGCGAGCGCGAGGCCTGCACTGCGAGCACGAGAGCACGAGAGCACGAGGGACCTGTCACGCGTGTTATATTATTAAGACACTTCACGTAGAGTTAACTAGATTATAAGAATTCGTTTAACTGTGTATAGGTTCTAAGAATACTTAATCTCTGTGCACCGGCGACGTACCGGAGGCGCTGCAGACGCTACGTTGCGAATTCCTTTAGATAGCTCGCCTCGCGACGGCTCCGATGCACAGCTCGAGAGTTAAAGATAAGTCAGATCTAAAATATTATTCAGACGGTTCGGACCTGAACTTTCAAACATTATAATTAAATTGTGAATTGAACTTTTACATACAGTTTACACTATAAAGTGAACTATTACCCAAAGTGTTGTCAAATCGATCAATATTGATTATTTACCGTTTACACTAAAGGTGGACTTTTGTACGTATTTTGTGTTAAATCGAATAAAAACATTTGAAAGTGATAAAATAAACTTTATTTATTAACTCCACGTCCGAATCGCATATTTGGCGCAGTCTTGATAGGTGCACTAAGCCGGTTGCACAAAAATTGGTATCCGGTATCCGTTTTAACGGTTAATTAGTGTATTTACGAACTCCCGGAAGTGAACTGTTCATATCTGTGGAAGCTGCGACGTCCAGAAGGAGCAAATATTCTTCAACGGGACCAGTTAAGAAGAAAATGATAATTTCTTTAATTATCACGATACTGTGAGTACGCTTGGAATTTTATTTAAAGGTTCGCAAACAGATAAATTTCCCAAACTCCTCGATCGTTGTATTTTTATTATTAATTAAAGTTAAATCGTGTTTACAAGTGTTTGCATAGTGAATATTGTACAATATGAATCAAATTCAATTATTTGATATTGCATTAAAAGTTGTACCTACCTATGATGGTGATGTTAATTCTTTGTACCGATTTATATCAGCCGCATCCTCTGTAGCTGACCAGTATTACGATAGAGATAATCCAGATAATTTTCAAAATGTTATTGTTACAAATGGAATAATCGGTAAACTACAAGGTAAAGCCTTGGAAATAATTGACATTAATGGCGCTAGAAATTGGGATGAAATAAAAGATGTTTTGATTCAAAACTTTGCCGACCAAAGAGATGAAAATTCCTTGAATCGTGATTTGATCAATTTACACCAAAATAATGAGACACCGCAGCATTATTACGATCGCTGCTTACGTTTGCTTAACACTATAATAAATTATGTGAATTTACACAATGATGATGCGGAAGTAATAAGCTGTAAGAGATCCTTTTTCACAACGCAAACTTTAAAAACCTTCTTAGCCGGATTGAAGGAACCGTTAGGGTCAACTATCAGAGCAATGCGCCCCAGTTCTCTGCCAGAGGCGTTGCAGTTTATAAAAGAAGAAAGCAATACTTTATACTTGCAAAAACGTAACCAAAATAACTCGTTTGCCAATAACCAAAATAAATTTGAGCAACAAAAAAGTACGTTTACAAATACTCAGAGATTCCCCGTTCCCGTTTGGAACCGTAATAAACCTTACACACATAGACCTGGTTTCAGCCAAGTTCAGCCTCATTTTAGCCAAAATCGAAGCAATATTCTACAAAACAACCCAAACGCTTTTTACCAAGATCCAAGAACATATAGAGCTCCTAGGCCAGTGCCCATGAGCGGTGTATCTCACGGCAATGCAACAAATAATATTCCGCGTCCAGGCAACAATACCACAGCGAACGCCCAGCCAAGATTTGTCCCCTTCCAAAATAATAGTCCCCAGCAGGCTTATGCAAATAGGCAAAATACATTCCAAAATATCGGTCATTACCCTGATTATCAGTTCGAGGAACTACATCAACACGAGACCCTGAATGAACCCGAAGTGCATGACTTACCTGCTTCCTTTGAATCTGAAGAAATGCCAAATCCACAGATAGCATTTGAAAACGAAAATGAAAATTTTTACTTGGGCCAGGATTCCGAAAACGAAACGTAATACAAATTAACGCTCACCTTAAACGTCAGCTTCCTTTCATTCAAATAAGTAACCCACCAATGAAACTACTTATCGATACGGGCTCAAACCAATCATTTTTGTCTCCTGAAATTGTAAAATATTTCTATAGAAACTACAAAGTAAATTACGAGCCATTCACTGTGACAAATATACATTCTACTTCTCAGCACAAATATACTATTGACATTCCGATATTTGACGAATTCAACCTAGAAGGCATGTATAAGTTTCACATATTTAAATTTCATAATGTGTTCGACGGATTGATAGGACTAGATTTATTACAAAAACTCGGTGCATCCGTTGACTTATCCAAAGGGCAGCTCGTTACTCAAAGAGCTACGAACAATCTACAAATGTTAGAATCAGGGATTCACAATCTGTTGGAAATCCTCATAAAAGCTAACACTTCAAATATTTTCAAAGTACCCGTAAATCAAAAATGTGGCGAGATTTACATTCCCGAAAAGAAAATTAATCAGTGCATACTGCCTTCTGTAGTTACAATGGCAAACGATGGATATGCATTTGTTGAGATTAACAATCCAACGTGCAATGACGTCATCATTAGTTTCACAGACCCCATTTCCTGTTCGCGATTAAAGAATAATTTTGAATGCCACAATTTTGAATCAGCTCTGCCAAAAGTTCACGACATTGAAAATTTAATTAGAACAGATCATTTAAATTTTGAAGAAAGAGAATCAATTCTAAATTTATGCAAAGAATATAGCGACATTTTTTACCGTGACGGAGATCCCCTTACTTTTACAAATAAAATCAAACACAAGATTCGTACTACAGATGAAGTACCGGTATATACCAAATCTTACAGATACCCCCACGTTCACAAAACAGAAGTTGAATCCCAAATAAAAAAAATGCTTCACCAAAAAATAATCCAGCCTTCAGAATCTCCATGGTCTTCTCCTATATGGATCGTGCCTAAAAAATTGGATTTATCAGGAAAACAAAAATGGCGCCTCGTTGTCGATTACCGCAAACTTAATGAAAAAACCATTAGTGATAAATACCCAATTCCGAACATTACTGATGTGCTCGACAAACTAGGCCGCTGCCAATACTTTACCACCCTTGACCTTGCCAGTGGGTTTCACCAAATCGAGATGCACCCCAGCGACATCGAAAAAACTGCATTCACAATAGACAACGGCCATTATGAATACTGCAGAATGCCTTTCGGTCTCAAAAATGCGCCATCCACGTTCCAAAGGACAATGGAAAATGTTTTGAGAGGCTTAATTAACTCAATTTGCGTCGTCTATATGGATGACATCATCATATTTTCCACCTCATTACAAGAGCACATCCTCAACCTTCAAACAGTCTTCCAACGCCTTCGAGAAGCGAATTTCAAGATACAATTAGACAAGTCCGAATTTTTGAAACACGAAACAGCTTACCTTGGTCACATTGTCACTTCTGATGGTATTAAACCAAATCCTGACAAAATCGCGGCTATTAGACAATTTCCAATTCCCACAACCCAAAAGGAAATTAAGTCATTTCTTGGATTGATAGGTTATTACAGGAAGTTCATTCCAAATTTTTCTAAATTAACGAAACCCTTAACCTCCTGCTTGAAAAAAGGTGCAAATATTGATCCAGACCATCCAAAGTACATTAATGCGTTCAAAACCTGTCAAGAAATCCTGATGAACGATCCCATTCTCCAATACCCCGATTTTGATAAAGAGTTTAACTTAACCACCGATGCCTCAAATTTCGCAATAGGCGCGGTTTTATCCCAAGGGCAGATCGGATCTGATAAACCAATAGCATTTGCTTCCAGAACCCTTAACGAAAGCGAGATAAATTACAGTGTTATCGAAAAAGAGTTATTGGCCATCATTTGGGCCACAAAATATTTTCGTCCATATCTTTACGGACGAAAATTCAACATTATCACTGATCATAAGCCTCTTCAATGGCTTATGTCGTTGAAAGAACCAAATTCACGCCTAACTAGATGGAGACTAAAATTAGAAGAATTTGATTATAAAATATCTTACAAAAAAGGAAACGCTAATACAAATGCCGACGCTCTATCTAGGGTGCAAATTAACATTAATGAAACAGCAAACAGCCTTCACGAAGTTGGCAATGACAATCTGTCAATGATTGGCAATGCTTCTGAATTTCCCCGCATAAATGATATCATCGTGCGCGAAGGCACCGAAACTATACACACAAACTATGAAAACCCAGTTCTTGAAATACCCATTGTAGAAAAACCTGTAAATATATATAAAAACCAACTAGAAATAAAATTCGTTCTGCACTCTCCCCACAATCCTGTAACTAAAGAAGTACATCCTGGGAAAAACCGCACGACGGCTCAAATCAGCTTGAACAATTTTAAAGAGGATACTATTAACCTCTTTAAACACCATGTACGACCCAATATTCAATATGGCATTTGGCTCACAGATTTTAAATACATTCCCGAAATCACAACTACTTTACAACAAGTTTTCAAAAACTCTGCGTATAACCTAATCATCTGTAAAGAAAAGCTAAACGATGTTACCGATATAGACGAACAACTCAGGCTAGTGAAAGCGTTTCATGATGGTAAAACGAATCATAGGGGCGTGCAAGAAACCGAAAAACAATTAAAAAGAACTTATTATTGGCCTAATATCACAAAAATGATAACAGAACACATTAATAATTGCAATGCGTGTCAAACAAATAAATATGAACGCCGACCAAACAAGCAACAACTACAAATTACTCCAACTCCCATAAAACCATTCGAGGTGGTTCATGTCGACACATTTACCGTAAAAGGTCACAAATTTTTTACCATTATCGACACGTTTTCAAAGTATGCCCAAGCATATCCCATCGAGAGCGTAACAGGTGTGAATGTTATAAATGCCCTTTCTATATACATGACTCATCACGGATTGCCTTTAAGTATTACAGCCGACCAAGGGACGGAATTTAAGAATCTACCCTTGAAAGAATTTGCCGAATTACATAAAATCAATTTACATTTCACCAGTGTCAGTAACCCACAGTCCAACGGTGCCATAGAAAAATTCCATTCCACTATATTGGAACACATACGGTTACTACAAATAAAACATCCTCAATCTGCTGTAACCGAACTCATGCTCTTTGCAGTGTTGGCCTACAACAATTCTATACACTCAGCAACAGATAAAAAGCCAATAGAAATCATTAATGGTCATTTGGACAACCGCGACCCCTTCGATCTATTATTAGAAAAAACATGTCTTCAAAATTATGTTAATAAGCATAAAGAAATTACTACAGACTTGTACACGAAAATTAACGAACATTTAAGCGTTAAACATACCGCAACTATAAATAAACACAATGAAACTTTAGAAGAACCTCTTGAATATATAGAAGGCGAAGCTTGCTACATAAAAAATCCTTTAGCTGCGCGACATAAAGAGAAACCCCGCTATATAACTAGAAATGTTGCCAAAAATTTAGGTATAAAAATAATTGATCAAAAAGACCAAGAATACCATAAACGCAGAGTTCGTAGACCGTTAAATTTGCAACATAACTTGTTACAGGGCGACGGTCTGCAGGCCGACATGGGCCGAAGAAGCGACGCTGATACGTCTGAATAAAAGTCCAGGCATATTGCCATTCAAACTAGACCCAGCAAAAATTCGTCAATCCGATCATATATTCTTACACTACATACAGTTAAATGATTTTAAAGAGCAAATTCGTACCATAGAAGACCAAACTCAAACGTTAGAAGCCTTGTATAAGGACTTTGATAGTGGTTTTAGGTTTAAATTTAGTGTATTTTATAAGCACATTAGTACTAAGTTAGAACTTGCTATAGATAAATATAATTCTGTAGCAAAAAATAGATACAAACGAGGTCTTATCGATGGCATGGGTGCTATAATTCGTAGTATTACAGGTAATCTCGATCAAACTGACGCTAAAAAGTATGATAAAGCAATATCCATTCTCGAAACAAATCAGGCTGAAATAGCAAAACATTTTAACAAGGACGTTACACTGAATCACTACTTTCTTAACAGTTACAATGAAACCGTATCAACATTGTCTCAAAATCAGAACCAAATCACCAATAAAATAACAGAAATACTTCGAGAAATAAATTACACTAAACTGGAACTATCTGACTATTTAAAAATAGATACCTCCTTCAAACTAGTTGAAATAAATTTGCAACTCGTTCTCGAAGCACTCTCTAATTTAGAAACAGCCCTCTCATTTTCAATTAAAGGAATAGCCGACCACAATATCATCACTTTTGAAAATTTACAGTATTTCATCCAATTTCTGAGCAAGCATTATGACCCCAAACAATTAATAACTACTGATGTTAAAGAATCTCGTATATTTTATAATTTCGTAGAATTAAGTTCTTATTTTAGTAACGATAGGATAGTCTTTGTTATTAAGGTGCCAATTCTATATAAGTCCACCTTCGACTACTACCAATTGTTCCCCATACCTACCCTGAACTATAATATCCTTGTGCCTCCCAAACCTTATCTGATTGCGGACGACAATGCGTACCAGTATCTAGAGGAGGAATGCCAACATTACGGAAAGATGTACTACTGCCAAAAATCAATAAAACTATATAACGCAATGCAACAAGATGACTGTCTATACAAGCTAATAAGATCCCAAATTGTATCTTCATCATGCAGTTTCCACAACATAAAAATTATGGAAGAGATATTCGAGCAAATCAATGACAATTATTATCTACTATTCTGTCCGAAGCCTACTAAATTTCACCTACGTTGCCACAATGAAGAATATACCACTGTCAATGGGTCTTACTTACTGAATCTTCCCGAAAACTGTACTGCATCAACTGAGACGACTTCTTTTACAAACGAAAAGAGTATTAACAAAGGAACTCCTATAAAGCTGTATTCTCTCAATCTCCAGGACATTCGTGTCAAGAATCCTATAGAACCATTAAAAATTGACAAAATTTCAATGAATCAGCTATATAACTCAATTGGATTCATACAGAAAGAACAACAAAAAATACAACTCATCAGTTCTGATACCCAACAACTACACATATATTGGACCACACCACTCTACATTGTCTTAACGATCGCCGCAGCATATTTTGCATTTACTAGAATAAAAGCACGAAAGCTTACACGTTCACCTGCCGAGACTGGAGGGCAAACTCCACCAACCGAAGGATGTCCGAGGTCTTTCTGCAGTTAAACAACTACGAAAAAGACCTCTATCTGGTAGGGAAGGTGTTATATTATTAAGACACTTCACGTAGAGTTAACTAGATTATAAGAATTCGTTTAACTGTGTATAGGTTCTAAGAATACTTAATCTCTGTGCACCGGCGACGTACCGGAGGCGCTGCAGACGCTACGTTGCGAATTCCTTTAGATAGCTCGCCTCGCGACGGCTCCGATGCACAGCTCGAGAGTTAAAGATAAGTCAGATCTAAAATATTATTCAGACGGTTCGGACCTGAACTTTCAAACATTATAATTAAATTGTGAATTGAACTTTTACATACAGTTTACACTATAAAGTGAACTATTACCCAAAGTGTTGTCAAATCGATCAATATTGATTATTTACCGTTTACACTAAAGGTGGACTTTTGTACGTATTTTGTGTTAAATCGAATAAAAACATTTGAAAGTGATAAAATAAACTTTATTTATTAACTCCACGTCCGAATCGCATATTTCGCGCGAAATAGACTACTCGTCTCTTTCTTACAGTTCGTTCTAGAAAGAGTCGTGTAGTCTATCTCGTGCGCGACGCTGCTCTCTCGTGCACTCGTGCTGGCCGTGCTGTGCGTTGCGAGCTGCCGAGGGCGCGTCGCGTCGCACCTGTACGGACGCTGCGCCGCATGCGCCGCGCCGACCCGCGTCGCGCCGCCTCGGCACTAGCGAGGTAGCACATACGAATCCGCCGCATCGTTCCGTTATATACAAAAATTACTAAGTAAACACTTTTAAAAATAGTCGCTCTGTTTGACTATTTATTTACAATACTTGTTTTGGTACTAGGTATTAGGATTACGCGTATTACAACTATGATGAGGAGTCAATACAGAGAAGTAGATGAATCTCGATCTATGAGGAAGCCAGCTTGCACTAATGTATGTGACAAGTATACGTTATGTATTAGCACGTGTAGCAGAAAATATCGAAGACGAGGAAAAACCATGTAATTTTTGATAACATTGAATGATCAAATTGTGTTCCATTTAATAATTTGGATATGATAATAAACATTAGTGCAAGAGCATGCAGCATTGAATACGAAATCATGTTATGCAGTATACGAGTATGAATAGGTTTAAGAGTAGTATAAATACAATTGGCTTTGGAAGAAGGATTGATAAATACCTTGCCTTAAAGATCAGTTGGTCTTGCGTCAGCGCGTGCCGCAGTAGTTGGGACAACGAGCCGGCGCGGGCGCCGCGCGGCACGCTACTTTCTAAATACATTGTTGGCTCAGCCTACCAAACGTAGCATTAAAAAATACAATCATACCATACTTAATTACTATAAGATAATACAAAGGAACAAATACGTCTTTCAGTTAACAACACACGCTAATTGGAATTGAGAGCGCGCGCGCAACCCGACTCTGCGTGGAGCGTCAGACCGGCCGCTGGCAGAACGCGTTCAGCATTATTACGCATATCTGACTGGCATTTACTGTCAGCGAATAATATAAAGAGAACTATAGCGATATTTACATATGAGCTCTTTGACCGGGGCGTGAGATACAGAACGCATTCAATATGTAAAATTGTTATCAGAGCCTTTGGCCATTTTCTGTGGCAACAAACGTATCGAACGCGTTTGCGATCAAGTGTGAAATACAATGGTGAAATACTATGAGAACAGTTTTTTGCCTACACGTAACACATAACTCAAAAAGTTTGTAATCGTGTCGTAGAGACACACCATTCAAACAGATGGCGCTTGGCGACAAAATTCGCTCAGTAAATGCCTGAAACCTGTTACACATGGAAAAAAATCGAAGATTTACCCACCTACTATGAGTGGTGTAGGGGTAAAAACACGTATCATGATTTGATGATCCTGGTTTGATTCCCGGCCAACAGCTTTACTTTTCGGATTTCTCGATGTGTTCTAGATTTCAGTAAGTATTGTTTAGAAACGTAGTCGTTAACGCAAACACGTTCAAGGCGCTTTTTGTGTCAAGAATGTGAGCAGAGGCTCCGCAGCGGTCGCCGGTCGGACGTCGCGCGAGTCGCGCCGCGCAACTTAAACCCTAGCTCGATGTAGCGCCACAGCCACGCGGCACGTAATGAAAATATTATCTTTTACACAGGTCTGTAACACTTACGCTAGGCTTGGTAACTTCGCTTAGGTCTAGCTTACCACTACATACAACGTACGTACAAATATTACAATTTACAGCGCGGGGGCGCCTCCGGCGGGAGGCGGGCGCGGCGCGGCGCGGCGGCACTACGTGAACGCGAAGTCCGGCGGCCAGCGGTTGTCCTGCGCCACCACACCCGGGTTAGTACACGCCGTAGAGGAAACAACCAATTACAGTGGTAATAAGAGCTTTCCAATTGTGCCAACACATTTGACTTTTTCGACATAGGTACACCAGACTAACATAATTTTTTCGGGATTGATTTTCCTTTGTCATCTATATGACGACTGGATAGCCTAGTGGTTAGTGACCCTGACTATGAAGCTAGAAGTGCCGGGTGCGAATCCCGATAGGGGCAGACATTTGTATGATGAATACGAATGTTTGTACCAGAGTCAAGTACCTATGTTATTTATCTACATTATATAAGTATGTTTATCCATTGCCTGGTACCCAATAGTACTAGCTTTGCTTAGTTTGGGACTGGGTCAATTGGTTTAATTTGTCCCATGATATTTATTTATTTATTTACATGGAACAAACAAACCCATTAATTGTAAATAGGATTTTGACTATATATATTATTTACGTTTCGGTTTACCTATACTACGATACCAGATCCCGGTTAATAATGTCACGTGTACCAACAATGTAAATAGTGCCGTTTACGCGAATAAACTCTAATGTTGAACTAGTATGTTTTAACTTGATATCCTGATAGGGAGCGTAGCAAATTGTATGAAGTTTCCACTGTATTAGGTTGTTTGCTCTATGGTAGACGCCGTCCCCCCACCGGCCGGACCGGCAAGCCGCCTCAGGGCCCGGTGGTGGGATTGCGTTACAGTTATTCAATCAGCATCGCCAAGGAACAAAAATGTAGCATCTCGCAATCAGGCTTAAAGTTTTGATCCTCGGCGAGCAAAACTCATGCTGCTACTGAATCCAACTACCAAAAGTCAATCAGGTGAGTCGTGTTAGTTGTATCGAGTTAGAGGGTTGCTCTGGGGGTTGAGGGTGGACTCACTCTAGTGCCGAGGTCGCCGGGCCGGCCCGGCTCGCCGGACTCGCCCGGCAGCCCCACCGGACCCTGGAACAGAATGTGCGATCAGTGTTGATTTGCTGCAAGTTTCATAAATTTCAGTATATTGGCTATATTTTGCTGAAGTTAGGTTAATAAGTCGGGTTTCTCCTTTTCGGTATCGGCGATTTCGACTGAAAGTACCATCAGCCAAATATGTGGTCTACCACCCTAAGGTTAAAATTCCTTTGCACGTCACAATATATAACGTCGATAAGGCTGTCAACTTGAAAGTTCGACTTTAGCGACATTTTCATTTGATAGGAAGTTGGATGAAAAGTGGTAGACCACTTATTTGGGCGACCGTACGTCGGGCTACTGCTTTCAAACAGATATATACGTCATGATGCTGGTATTTGATTTAAACATTTAGCAGTTCGTAGGTTCTGAGGGTTTCTGCATTCTTCAAAAGCTCTGAGAATCCGAACACGACAGTTAGGCAGTAGATTGTAACATGTTTTTGTAACGTACCGGCAGTCCCATTGGCCCCGCGTCTCCCTTCTCGCCTCGGTCCCCCTATAAAAAGAACAAACATTTTTATGAATGAGATACATTTTTGAAGATTGATTGTGCTGTCTCTTATCTCATGGACGGACTCCACATCGTTAATTAGGTTCTGTTAAAACTGGTGTAAATTAAAACAAACGGAGACTGGGCGAACAAGGGGCCAACCCCTAAAAGTATAATAATAGAAGAGGACGGCCTTCTCTTACTGATGAGAATTCCGGTGATTCGACCAGGATCGTCTCCGCAGGAAGGAACTCTTCAACGGTTGGTCCAATTGACTTGAAATTTGGTACGCATATATGTAGGACGGATGACAATGCAAGAACAGTCACCAAAAGAAACTAGTATTGAAAACGGAATTTTTAACAGTTATTTTTTGAGATAGCACAACTACTATTGTGTGAGAGAAGCAGCATGGTACGTACGGTCTTGCCGCGGGTGCCGGGCTCGCCCTTGTCGCCCTTGATGCCGGGCGGGCCGGCCACGCCGGGCGCCCCCGTCGCCCCCGGCGCGCCCGGGGGACCCATCATCTGCAACACACACCACCGTCACTATCACTCGCGACACTCAGCACCACACGGCGGCCACGACGTACAAAATCCAATGACATAAATATAGGTACTTATAATGAAGACATGGCTTAGATGTGTGCAAATAAATGTACTTAATCGTTATCTATTTATTTAAACTTACTTAAAATGTGTCGGTCTGTGTATTTAAGCATTATTATTTTCAATTACAATAGATGTACGACAACAAACTTAAGCGAATGATTCTGTAGTTATTTCATGTATTATAATCGCGATAATTTCAGAAAGCATTAATTTTCTAATGTTTTATAAAATGGAGTAGGTAGGATAGGTTCCCGAACTTGTGACGTGCGGCCGACATACATCGCGTTGCGAGCCCTACTAGTTGCCAGCAGCTTTCCGGCAGACTGCGCTTGAGGGGTGGGGTAACTCGAATCGGTGCGGGGCGGAGCGTGGCCATTCTGTACGTTAGTACTATTATATATTCTGTGCTCAGCACGGCTGGCACGAGCGCGCTAGAGCTGCGTCTCGCGCGACATAGACTACCCGTCTCTTTATAGAACGAACAGTAAAAAAAGGCGGGAAGTCTATTTAGCCGTGCAGGCTCAAAGCGCTGCTATTCAACTTCAATTACATTGTATAAAACAAAGTTATATAAATCTTTTAAACTACGCAGCAGATTTTAACGCGGGTAGATATTGATAACCCGAGCAAAGCTGCGGGTACTAGTACTGAACTATTTGCCAGTAACTTAGCTGTTAGCGTGAACAAGTCACGGAACCTTGTGTATCGACAATAGACATCGAGATACTTATAGTCGATTATTACAAAATTAATTAACTAAACTGTTATTTGCGGTAATACTAATGCAAGTGGTTTTGGCCGCGAAGAGCTCTTTTACATGTCTTTTTTTGAAACTACCAGCGCGTTCGGAAAGATTGCCAAGAAGAATGCGCAGCAAGAAACATGACAGAAAGTAATTTTTTCATGAAAAGATTATCATGAACATGTAAGAAGTAGGTTTGCCAGTTACTCAGAAGCAAATATGAGCTGTAAGAAAGGTACACATTAGCATTTGGAATGGAAAAATTCGGATGTTGTACATTACTCAAGACAAACAAGAGCTCAGCGACACAGTGACGAAGGCAAGCTTGAGCATGCGTCATTGTAATAGTTGACCAAGAAAGTGCTTTATCATTGTTTATGACAGTTCCTCTATCAGTAAAAAAGCAGTAAAGCTGATTGTCGCATTGACTTGTGAGTGGAAATGTAGTAGGCAGTACAAATGACATTGAAGATTAGGGTGATAAAGAACTTTCTTGGTCGACTATACACAGCAGCCGTCACTAGCATAATTTGCGTCTGATTGTGCATGAGCCATTCCATATTCCATTTTAGTCCTCTAGGCTGGAAATGCATCCGCAATCCTCTGGTGTTGCGTCTGTGGGTGGTGGTGACCACTAACCATCAGACGACCCACTTGCTACCACTCTATACAATATAAAAAAGTAATGCAGAGCTCTATGACTTTGTGAAATACGCCGACCAAATGTGTGCTCGAGATACCGTAATTTTAGTTAAATTTAACATGTTGGGAGTTTGCGGTTCGTTATACTTACAATTTCATGCCCGTACAGCTCGTAGCCAGTGCCGTCTCCCTGCAAGTTCAACAGTGGCTATAAGATTATCAGTTCGTGGGCCAACGGTATATAGTGCTATGCGCTGCGTCAGAGTGGATAGTTACCTGCCGCCTCCTGAGCTTCCTGTATTTCTAGTGTCCGCCGCCGCACGCGCCGCGCCGCCACACCGAGAACAGAAGCAAACAGCGGCATGTTAGCATGTTGATTCATTATCATTTCCATTCCATTGTGTTGAAATGGGTACTCTTGGCCCATGAAATCGGATATCCAAATACATAATAGAGTCACTTTAAATCAACTGATGAGGTCTCACTGTAAACGTAAGGCTTTTGTTTACTCGACCACTTTAACCCCTTAAAGGATATTAAACTATACTGTTGGCTAAAAATGAAGGATCCTATGGAATTTGCCATATAAATGTAATAAAATTGTGTGATGATTTATATACTTTTCCTCGTCAACAAAGTTCGCCACGTTTTTTGTTTTATTTGGTTTTTGATGTCCGACATGTTGTTGAGTATTTTTGGATAGCCATAATAGCGCATGGTTTTATAGAATAAAATTAAATGTTATTTTAGTTTCAACATCAGCCAGTGTTGCACAAACAGGTTTATTGTGCGACTTCCTCAAGCAACGAGACGAGATCCGAGAACTTATTTTAATAATTTTCCTGTCCTGTCAATTACGGTACCTACTAATATAATGAATGTAATTATTGATTTTGATGAATCTTGTCTTTTGAATCGACGACCTGAACCGACAAGCAAGTATGAAGATGAAGCAAAAGGTATCAGGATCGTAGCAAGTGGAACAAAGTAGTCTCTACCTGCCCCTATACTACAGGGCCTATAGGAAAGAAGCGTGACGGTATGTACGCATGTATAAATAAAATAAATAAATCATATCTTGGGACAATTGACACCAATTGACCCAGTCACAAACTAAGCAAAGCTTATACACGATACGAGTACTAGACATCGAATAAACATACTTATACTCGTATATAGATAATTCCATACTTAATACGTATTAAACATCCAAGACACGAGAAAAAACACTCGTATTTTTCATACAAGTATATAGAACCCCGACTGGGGATCGAACTCAGGACCTAAAGCTTTATTGTCAAGTTCTACCCACTAGGCTATCCTGTCGTCATCATGCCGTGTATACATGTCGTCTTTTGTAAAAGTGGAAGTTTTGTGTTAGTATGCGAGGTTTCGTGAAGCGCATTGCTAGGATACGGTTGTGAGTGGGCGCTTGCTCACCGAGTCGCCCTTGTCGCCCTTGTCGCCCTTGAGGCCGGGGTAGCCGGGCGGGCCGGGCAGCCCGGGCGCGCCCAGCATGCCCGGCGAGCCCATGTCGCCGTAGTCGCCCTTCTCGCCCTTCGGACCTATCTCTCCCTGGAAAAATAAAAATAGCACGATCACTCGCAAGGAAAAGTCTGCGTCAAAGTAGAAAACTGTAGTTCGTGATTTCTTTCGTGTAATATATACATGATGTGGATGTACTGAATAAATCAATAAATAAAATAAAATAAATAAACTCTTAGAATGCCATTTGGGTTTTCTTGCTCTCTTCCACGCTCGGCAGACTCAAGTATCAAACCCATAAGAGTGAGCAAGACAGCAAAACAAGACAAGAACTCACGGACTGTACGCATTTGAACAAAGGAGTGGTGATTTTCCAAAACCGACAGAGCCTAAGGTAAATAACAATACCCAAAGGCCACGCTCAGCATGATTGCGGGCGTACAGGTCGCGGGGTTCGAATCCCGGGCTCGCACCTCTGAGTTAGAAATTTACCATGAGCTTTTCGGTGAAGGAAAATACTATGAAGAAACTGGACCAACCCCAATTAATAAGGCTTAGTTACCCTTCTGGGTTGGAAGGTCAGATGGCAGTCGCTTCTGTACAGACTAGTGCCTACGCCTAATATGTAGTTAAGTACCCAATCCGCACTGGGCCCGCGTGGGAACTATAGCCCTCAGTGGCGTGGCGTCCATAGAACTCGATTCCCACTGGCTTGCCTATTTTAAGGCAGTTGGGCAATTTATTGTGCAGAATTAGAGGAAAAGGCTAGTTAAGTTCCCTTCGGCTTGCCTTCTGATATACTTGACGCTACGCCACTGATAGCCCAAGCCCTCTCACTCTGAGAGGAGGCCTGTGCCCAGCAGTGGGACGTATATAGGCTGGAGATGATGATGATGATGACGATGATGATGATGACGCCTAATCTTGGGATTAGGTTTTCAAAGGGGACCCCAGGCTCACTAAGCCGTGGCAAATGCCGGGAAAAACGCTAGGAAGATGATGATGAGAAATACAGTAAAGCAGTACGTACTGGTTTCCCGGGTGGCCCCTGCACGCCTGGCTCGCCGTTCAGTCCGTCCAGGCCGGGCGGCCCGCGCGGGCCCGCCTCGCCGCCCTTGCCTGCAACCGCCAGCAAGTTAGCAACAACAACACATTGGAAAGCATCACATGAAGAGACGAAGACACGAAACGCTTTAAGTTAGGGTTGCCACAAAATCGATAGTTTCCCTATCGAGTTTTAACGGAAAAATGCCATAATATCAACGCCGAGGTTGTTGACTTATTAATAGTTTTGGTAGGCTACAATACTATTAATAGTATCGATAGTACTGATCCTTGAAGTCGAAAAAATTATCGAGTATCAATAGTTTGGATACAATTGCTTTTCAATATTACATAAACTATTATTACTATCGATAGTATCGATCTCTTATTTAAAGCAATATTATTGATAGTAGCGATACCATTGTACTGAAAATTATGAAAACTATTGATGGCATCGATACTAACGATAGTATTTGTTGCAGTCCGACCTTATATACCTTTTTTATATACTTATTGTTTATGTTTACTTTCTATTTTTAAAATATTAAAAAAGATATAAAATTGTCCATGCCATTCAGTTTGAGTTCAGATTTGAAGTACAATAAAATCGTTTCCAAAGTCGTGTTCTTCATTCATAAGTTTCAGTATCAATGACAATATTAAAAAGCGATTGTATCAATGCTATCGATACTCGATAGTTGTTCGACGTCAAGGATCAATACTAACAGTATAATATCGTAGTCTACTTAAACTATTGCTAGATGACTATCGAGCAGCAACACTATTTTAAAAGTGAGTACTTAGTTGATGACAGATTTTAAGATAAATGTTCAAGAGAGCAGTCTCATTTTTTATACTCGATTTCGAAAGGGATAACCTCATTAGGACTAAGTTATGTCTAGTGCGACAGTAAAATTGCTCAGTGTTAAGATTTAGTTACAGATTAGACAGGTCAGTTAAGAGTGAATAAGACAGTCGCTGGTGACTCACCTGAGGCCGCTGGAGGCGCGGGCGCGCTGCACCATAAACCAACTACTACGGAAGCCACTACGTCTACGTTAGTCGTCATTTGTACCATTAACACGTCCGCTACTTACACTACAGTATAACTACACACAGGCAGCATGCGGCGTGCGCATGCGAGCGGACAGCACAGTCGACAGGAGAAGTAATGGAAGGACAGATCGACACGGTCTCTCGCATTCGAAATAGTCGCAGCGCAATAGAACAAGGGCAATGCGGATACAAGCTCGGCGGATCAGGAAACGTCGTTCCCGCCCGCTCTTCATATCGGCGTCTTATTTGTTCCAATTCCACGAGTCGCTTCGAGAGGATTCTCAAGTTTATGACATCGGATAATTTGTCTGGTTTCGCCAGTGGTCGGCTTGTACCCGATCGCGGTCATGCGCGCGCCCCGTGGCGCGGTAGTTACCCGCTTGCCGCGCTTGCCGCGCGTGCCCTTGTCGCCGGGCGGGCCGGCCGGCCCCGGCGCGCCCGCCTCGCCGCGCTCGCCGCGCGCGCCCTCCGCGCCTGCACACATCCGCACGTCACACCCACACACACACAACTCCACAACTACTTTCTACAACACCTACGGGTACAATGTCTACCGCGTTGCTCTCGAAGACGCCCACAAAAACAGCTTCGAAGAAAACAGCATGAAGCGACACGCCTTCCGAAATTACGGCTTTGTGTGGTCTTCAAGCAATTCAGTAAACAACACAAAAAGCTACGGCTATAAAAAAATTACTACTGCAAGCTGACTCTTGAAGCAAAAACCTTGACCTGCTGGACCGCTACTCGAGAGAAAACAGCTCTATCGTTTACATCTAGTGCTGAAGCCTTCACCACTTTAGTTTGCGTTGTTAATGTATTATTGGTGTTAAGTGGTGTAGAGGCGTCTCGTGGGGCATGCGGGGTGTCGGGTGTCGGGTCGCGGCGTACCGGGCGGGCCGGGCGGGCCGGGCGGGCCCTCGATGATGCCGGTGGGGAACGCGTCGCCCTTCAGCGTCGTCGTGAAGCCGCGCTCGCCCTTGTCGCCGCGGTCTCCCTGGAACACCAAGCCCACAAATCAGATCTCAATTGTGTTCACGCATCGTCCACTCCGAGACGAGAGTTTACTCCATTTCTGACTTCAAGCTGTTCCCTTACGTAGTTTTATAGGCATTTTCAAAATTGTAACCATCTTGCGATTTGGACGTCAAAAGTAAATTGGTAATTTTTACAGTGGATTAGTCTGGAACGAGTCTTCCAGTAATTTGATGACTATGTGAGGTAAATTCTACGCTGTAGCGCCTATCAGCCTAGCCTGATTCTGTTTGGTAAACAGTTCCATTCGATTGAAAACGAAAAGAATAGTGTAAGTGATTAGGTTACCTTGTGTCCCTGTGGTCCGCTAGGTCCGGGTGGTCCGGCGGGTCCGGTCGGTCCGGCGGCGCCGGTCGGGCCGGGCGCGCCCGCGGGCCCCGCGGGGCCGGGCCGGCCGTCGTGTCCCGGCAGCCCCTCCGGCCCCGCGCCCCCCGCCGGCCCCGGCGGCCCCGGCTCCCCTGGCTCGCCCTGCAACGCCGCACTCAACAATCAACACACTATTTTACAATAATATCAACTTGTCATTGAAAACACTGTGACATAAAGATAAATGGTTCGTAATTTTACTAGTTAATTGTAAAGATTAATTTCTTTTTTTATTAACTAATCCACAGACCAAATATATAGATATTTTTTTATTTTTTCGATGTGATATGTCATATGACAAAGAAAACGAAACCTTAATCAAACAAGTCATAATTGTAATAATGTTAGAGAAACTCTATAAATATAACCAGAGAAATATGTTCATGCATTGCACCAAAAAGCCAGAAGCAACAAGAAACACGGACAAACTATGCGAAGTCGTAACATGCATACATTAGATAACTTGACAGACGATGATATTGATATTAGTATATTAGTCATCACTTTTTTGGAAATTCATAAAATTAGCAGTAGACTACAAGTAGTATTATTGGCATTACAAGTAGAAGTTCTTAAGTTTTTCGATGTTATCTTTGGCATTAAAAGATTTCCGAAGAGAATGGCACATGTTAATCAGGAAAGCGACGGATGCGGTCACTGACCTTCAGCTGGATGATGGTGTTGGCGGAGATGTTGTGTCCGGCCGTCTGCAGCCCCTACGACGCAAGCGCATCAGTACACACACACACACACGCACGCGCAGGCCTTACTGCATGCAACCTGCGCTCTACTACGACGCACACATATGCAACATGGTCTTGTTTGCCTTCAATTATATTGTTGACAAATTCAGCTGACTCTTCTTTGCATGTGTATACATCAACTATAGATGGAGAAATCATTTCAAGTTGAAATAGATTTCTTCCGCTACTAGTTCTAGCTTTTCTATTATGTTGACAGTACTTGGCAATTAGGTACTTCACAATACCATTTAGTAATCCCACACCAATAGTTTCAAAAATAAGTGTAATTAAGAATTCTAACAAAAATGAGTAAGCAGTTGAATTTTTAACTGTTGGTGTGGCATTACTGTTACTGACATCAAAACATGTATCAGCGCAGTCAAGTAAATCTTTCAGATAGTCGTGATCATGAAAGTGAACTCGACCGGGCGAGGGCTAACTAAACAACCACGGAACAAATGAGGCGCAACGAAAAACGACACCACAAGCGAACACCGACAGCGGACAAAACAAGCAGCCGAGGGTACCTTGACGGCTATGATCTCCGCCGTGGTGTACGGACTGATCTTATAGTTGTCCACGGAACGCTTGACGCCCTGTAATACGCCAATAGCAGTTCAGTCATTACTTCCACTTATATCTGCTGCTAGTGTTACAGCTGTATTGTCTAATGCACTCGTAATCACTATCGCTTTCACTGTCTCCTTCTATCGAACGGTGTAGGATCAGGATAGAGGGTTTAGAGGGGGATGGTGAATGCGATCGCGAGCATCCGTGTGTTAGACAATATAGCCTCTGGTTTAAAACGTTGCAAATTGAAATTGGTTTTTGGCTTTAGATCACTTAGTGCGATCGTCTGTTGCAAAACCTGTATCGTTTACGTTTTGGCAACCTGTTGGTTTCATCGGGGTTTCACCTGATGTGGAACTAGTTTCTCAACCTGTTTGCGTGTCATCATTCATCTTGTTTGCATGTTTTCGCGTTTGTGATCGTAATTACACGCTGCGTCTTAAATTGAATTTGGAATACTTCAGTAGGTGTTGGGTTTGTTTATCAGAACACCCCTAGACATTTTTGTAGGATTTTAAATTGTGGTCGACAAAATGTTTTATGTTGGTCGATGTTCCAGGTGTGCGGCATCAAAGTGGCTTAGTTTTGAATCAAAAATTATGATATTAATTTACCGTAATACAATCACTAACTGAACTATTACAGGTCAATCTTGACACAGCTTGTGTAGATTCAATCGCAGGTACTCAATATGTGACTGCACTTGATCAAGGATGGTGTAGTTACCTTGATGGCGGAGAAGACGTCGAAGCCGGGACTGCCGTGTTCGCCCTTGTGTCCCTTGTCCCCGGGTCGGCCCTGGAATACATAAACACAAACGTTTTAACATTTAATACACCCCATACACAGTTTTACTCAGCTTGCTTGTCCCTATTTAATGATTTCTTTGTGTTTTGTTCTCAATTTGAGTTTATTATTACGAATAAACTTATTTTTCTTTTTTTCTTTCAATACTGTATCTATTGTAAGTAAAGTTGTCCGTTTGAAATCTTGCAGGTGACATGACCCTTTTTTATTTTGACAAGACAACTCTGTCTCAGCAATGGTATCTTTATTAGGTCAGAGGTGACCTTTAACAAGATTGTTGGTAGACAATGGTTTTTGTAGATCGTCCATGAAACCTATCGATTATTCAGAGTTCATTAGCCTTGGGAACACTACGTGGTTTGCTTCGTTTCTTAATTTAAATATAATAAAAATAAAAAACCATTTATTTCGGACAGAATCCATAGAGGTTAGTAGAATAAAGTAGAATATAGAAGTTAAGTTAACGCTAGTTTTCGCGTCAGAGTATCTTGTTATTATTATAAGCGACAAAAAATAACGTTTTCCTATTGAGTTGATACTGTTTGAGAAAAACACTTGTTGACTCAGATGGCCTGGTGTCTACAGCTGCCGGGAAATATCTAGAGCATGACTTTGAATGCGCAGAAGTGAATTTAGCGTCTCTTTGGTATAAAAGTACATGCGCGAACTTACCCCTTCCACATCGCTCTTGCTCAAGAAGTTTGCCGTAAGCTGTACATTACTTTGTTTTTTGATAACTCTAGAGGTTATGTAACCACACGACCTGTATCGTGCAATCTCGCTATTGAGTCACTTGTAATAACGGGAAATTTACTCAACACTTAGCGAATAAAACCCAAACAAAAAGTTATGTATAGGCATTACATTGTGTACCACTGACTAGTATTGTAAACAGGAAACTCTTATCTCTTCAGTTTTACTCAAAAAGTTTAGTTCAAGCACAATTAAATTTGTTTTATGAAGATGTTGCGGGTGGTAGGGCCTTGTGCAAGGTCCGTCCGGATCGCTACCACCATCTTACTCGCTAATCCTACCGCTAAGCAGCAGTGCTTGCACTGCTGTGTTCCGGTGTGGAGAGTAAGACAGCCGGGGAAATTACGGGCACAAGAGGCATTTCATCTAAGTCCTCTAGGTTGGCAACGCATCTGCAACCCCCCCGGGGTTGCGGGTGTCTATGGGCAGTGATTATTGCTTGCCATCAGGTGACCCACTTGCTCGTTTGCCTTCCTATTCACATAAATATATATATATATTTATATTACTTATATATGTTTTTACCCGCTCCTTCGAATTTCTACGTAAAAATCAATTATCTCGAGTTTGGTTGGACGATCAACCTTGGTATATTGTTTTAGTAAAAAACTGATAACCCCGGGAAATATTAATCCCAGTTCTTTAAATTATAATATGATTATGAAATAGTAGATATCTATACTTATTGAGTTTCCGATATTTCGACACAGTTGCATGCATCATGATGAAGATACACCAACAAACATCAACATGTCATGTCATGTTGTTGTTGATCATGATGTGATGATACAGGTAAAGCGCGGTTCATATCCCGTCTATAGTAGATATCTAGTCAATTACGTTTTTAATTTTGATAACATTATATTTATTACGGTTTTAATTGATTTGGGCTGCTGATCAAATACTCACCGGGTCTCCCTTGGGTCCGTCCAGACCTATAGGTCCCTGCAAGAAAACACAATCGTCAGTACATGAAACAAACTAACACAACGAACCACACCAAGCTGTTAATACCACGCCACAAAGAGATGGAACCCACACAGGACAGATTAGACGACAGACAAGAGTTAGTAGCGACGGAGGTAGACATGCAGCTACGAGGTCCCAGGCTTTATACACTGAAATTTGAAATAGTACGTTACGTGGCGTTCCGCTCACGCTAATAGTGTTTACTGTTAGGGTAAGAGGGACGGTACGAGACGAATTTCGAATTTCGAATTTCCGAGTAGCCCCCCAGGCTGGCAGTTAGAGCTGCTGGCAGCTGTTGTGGACGTGTGAAGGAAGCCCGGGAAGGTTCATTATGAAGGAGTTTCAGCTAAACCAATGTAATTTTTCAGAGTAACTTTTTTCGTTTTTCGGAGTCAAAAACAGTAAGTAATGATGTCGTGAAAATTGGTCCGGTTATCAACACATTGATTATAGAGATAGATCGTCTTGGCTAGAGGATTGCTGATAATATAAGCAGCGAAACTTCGCACCACTTGCAACTGCTGAATAAGAAAAGTGTAACTGTAGATGCATGATTTATGACGACACTGAAAATGTCAATCTTACCCTACAATCCCACATTTACAACAAAAACGAAGTGTGATAATTTGCTAACAATGACGATCAAACGCTTTAATCTTAAACAGGTAAGTACAGGAAGTACCTCCTTTTTTATTTTTACACATACGGTCAATTTTATTAAAAATCCCCCGTTACATTTCTGCGAAATAGTGGTTAAAAAACGTTATAATATTATTGTTAGTTATATTGTTATCTTAATGTTTAACGGTTGGAATAACCCGAGATACTATCTTTAAAATACGGTTGTTTATAGCAGGAAATCATATGCTTACATTTCTATGTGGATAATACATTATATTATGTTCAGAAGATTTTATTAGCAAATTTTCCCACATTTCCCATATTATATGACTAAACTGTACGTAGCTTTACAAATTCGGAAAATCCAATACCTACTTATTAAAACTTTAAGGTTTAACTTTATTTGTATTATTTTATTATGAGTACATTTATTAACGAAAAGTAATATCATCTTCTTTCTTTTTGTTTCGATTAAAGTATTGCAATGTTAGCTTATTAGCAGCACTTTGATAAATTACCTATAAAAGTCCAGCGGTACCTCAGTACTGGTGTGACACCACGACAATAGAGTATGTAATCATGCCAAGACGTAATAATACAAATAGCTGCCGACTTTACAACTGCGGCACATACAGGGCTCGTTTCTTCCAAAACAAAAGTTGACTCAAATACCTCTAATAAAACCACTATGTAGAGTCGTTGCAAATGACTAACATTAGGTACTGCGAACTACAAATTAATAAGAATTATATTATGGACACCACAAGCTAAGCTAAGCAGTTTCTTAAAGACATTAATTTAGCCCCGAAAGCATTCGCCTAGTTAAATTTACTGGCGTTATAATGGCTGCGCTAATCATCTCAGGTTGTTCGGGATGTTTGTTTTAGTTGCTGGGATTGTTATGAACATGGCCATTTCATGAACGTGATAGGCGACAGGTGACTGACGGTTACATTTCGTAGCTGGTGTGAAACTGGTTGAAACAGAACATCGCAAGCCAGCAATGCATTCTGTCGTATTGACTTGTGGCCTGTCCAGTACATGATATGGGGCCAGGTGTTAGTGGGGTTGGGGTGCTACGGGGCCACGCCGTGCCACGAACTAGGCTTACCATGAAGCCTCGCTCTCCCTTCTCGCCCTTGCTCCCCTGAAACGTCATACCGGTACAGAGTGCGGTCAAGAGAAAGGGGGAGAATTATAAGCCTAAAATTTTAGATAATATTTGCGGTAATTTTGGTCAGCGATTTTGCTCAAAATTTTTAGTTTTTCTTGAAATAATTTGAGACGACTGACATGTCGGTATAGAGTCACAGAAATTGTTAATTTGATAACTAGGTGACGGAGTTAGCCTTATTTTTTGTATGATTTTTGAAACAAGATAAAGTGTGACTTATGGAAGTGATTCGGAGTGAAATGTAAAATGTATTCGGAAAAAGAAAGTAGTCGGCAAGTAAGATGTGAATCAACGTGGCAAATATTTACAAAAAAGTGAAAAATAAAAACTGCAAGGAAATAAACAAAAAATAAATACCGGGAATCCATTCTTCCCCGGCGCTCCTGTTAAACCCTGAAAGTTAAAAAAAAAAACATAAGCGAACTAAAAACAATGATGTTGTGTGCGTAGTTAAAACATAGTGATAATAATTATTATTATTTTAGAGACCGCGCAGTTTTATTAAAAACGCCTGCTGAAAGACTGTGATCAATATGTTGCGAGTGAGAGTCGTTGCTGCTACACAGTTGATAGGGGAAAATGAGCAGGCGGGCAGGCGGTTCACCTGATGGATAACAAATTGACACTGTTTTTTTGAAGATATTTAAATATTACTGGTCCTTATTATATTTAAGTACACAAAAGATTTCAGAATTATAACGCGCGTGTACAACATGTCTTCTTTGACATCCATTTTTACTTGGTAGGCCATACATGAGGTCGTTTAGTGGTCCATATTGCAATTGTTGGTGCCTAGTGTCAATGCCAAATGCAATGCGTACTCAACATAATAAAGCCAACTGGCATCGACTCTTGTCGAGTTTGTAATGTAAACAGAATAGTCACTTGTCGCCGATAATTTTATTGTCGCGTTGGAGAAATAGTGAGCTGTAGGCTTATAACGTAACTCGCTCGCAATCGCCATCGTGTTCATTTTGACAGTTCGTGTATGGGCTGACAATTGGCATCGGAATCAGCTAGCTGTCACATTCATACAAGAACTGTCAAAATGAACACGATGGCGACTGCGAGCGACTTAGACAATAAGCCTACTGGTTGGTATAATAGTGTAGTGGTGGGGGTACTCACCGGCGGGCCGGGCTCCCCGGGGTCTCCCTTCTTGCCCTTTTTGCCGCGCTTGCCCGGCGGTCCGGGTGGACCTGCAACAATGCAATCACTGTTTAAAACACAAGGAGACCAAGCAGCCTAATATGCAAATCAGGGTCAAAGAACATACATACGTACACACGGCAAAATAATTCGGTAAGCATAGGCACGCACACAAACGTCGTCTATGTGTTGAGTACCGACATGAACATTACGTAGAATCCACATGTGAATGTGTGTGAGTTCGATCGTATATCTACCCTCTCAGTACAGTTTTTTTTAGTAATAAGATAAATAAGTAATGTCGCTGTAAATTACCTATTTATTATATAAACAACAACAATAACTATAAAATAACAATGAAGAAAGTTGCAATTATTTTAGTTAGGTAGTTTATAATAAACTAAGTTAAAAATAATTACAAATTAAACTAAAAAATCCCCTTGGTATCGTGCCTGGCTCAAAGGTTTAAAAATTCAATATCTCCGGTTTAAGTTAATTCTACAGAAATAATGTAAAAGTATTGTTTTATTTTTGCATTTTCCTAAAAACATTTTACATTATTATCTTACATTGGATATTGTCATCGCAAGTGTAAGGCAAGAGAAGGCACCCCGGATCGAGTCTTACTTTGACCTTGAATCTTTAAATTTATGCAATCTGACGCATTGAACTATTATTACCAGCGTAGTAGCTACCATCTCACTGATTCAACGTGTTATATTTTTATTTTCTCATCAAGTCTGGTCTGAGATTCAATTCCAACATTTCCAACCAATATTCCTTACAACCAGCATCGCCATTTAAATAACATCCAAAAATGTCATTTCTTCTAGGATTCGAACTCTGTTCACTAGAGAGCAAGTGCACAAATCAAGTATTCGACTTGCCTTTGTGACCGCTGAGCCACTGAGACATTTAATATAGTTGGTGAATTTATGAATTACTACGTCCAAACTGTGACTACTGCATTTGCAATGTGTAAATAGTTGTTTAAAGAGCTTTGAAATAAGGTTGAAATTTGCTAGACGATGCACATTTTATTAATTGCCGTCTAACAATATAAAGTATATTCTACCCTCAAATTATTAGTAATATGAATTTGTCAACGCTAGCCGCCATTCGTTACGCCTTGTTTTACAACAACGAACAGTTTAATTTTGCCTTTGAAATACCTTGTGATTTGCAAAATATGGATAGTCATCATCTTTTTTGAAAAGAGCAGAAATTATTGTTCTTTACGAACAAAATATTTCTATAAGGAATCGCAAGTCGTTTATTGATACTATCGGTAAGTAGACAAAATGTCTGATAAAATAATTACTTCTTATTTTACATCAAATTTCTTCATGGTGTTAAAAACAATGATTTATTATTGTATCCGTAATGTATTCAAATAACTTTCTTTGACGAAGAATGTTTTTTATTAAACTTCATTTATTTTGCAGCGGAAGACTTCAATTATGGATTCACCGCTATGCAGACTTCGGGCACGATAAGAATATTCCTTCTGTGTCAAAACAAGAAGTCTCATCTTCACGCCATTTGGACATAAGTAGTTGCCGCACACGCTAAAGGGACCTATTTCACATCAACGAGAGACAATGTTACCTACGTTGTGTGCGACTTCATCTGCATGTTGCAGGATAGCATTGACGTAACTCGTAAACCAGCAAAAAAAAATACTTCAACGGATCAGCCAGCATAGAAGAAACAGAATGAACTTTGATCGTGAATATTTATAATTTTGATTCGAATAGGTAATAATGTAGTGATTTTTAGTGGTGAAAAACCATTTACGTCTGAAAAAGATGGACGAAAAATTTTGTGGCGAAAAGAGCTTGGATGTCATCCATGGGATTTGTGAGTTAGTGGGTTGGGGGTCGTAATAACAGTGCTAAAAAAAAGTGATATGTGACCTATTTCGTGCATAACAATGTTATTGTGTCATAGTCAAAGACTGGCTGAGCACCCAACAAGATTCCTTAACTGTTATTAACTGGGATCCATCTGATATAAAATCCAAAGCAAATTTAGGTAGCTTAGTCACTTGAAAGTGGAGATTTAATCCAGTGTGCAATGATGTTATTGTTAATGGCTGTCATTTAACATGTCGATTCATTTCACCACTGACTTTATTTCTCGACAAATAAAACGTTTCGTTCATTTTTCTCAGACTTAAGTAAACTTAATAAATCGGAAATTCTTATGAATGATACTCTTTTCAAAACCCTTGTTAATTCGAATAAATTACATCTTAAAAATAGCCCTTTTGTGGTGTGCATTCAATTTACCATTTGTATTGTAATTTTAAATTATGTTTGTAACAGAAATTTTTAATTAACCTAAAATCATACTGGTCACTATAGTGTGTGTTGTTTTACGAATAAATGTTGTCCTTCTTCTGTTATATTATAAGGAATAGCATGCAGTTTTATTTTGCTAATTTAATTAGTTATAGTCTTATGGTAATAATAATTACTTAAATGTTGTAATAAACAATTTGAAACAATGATTTTATTTTCTTATTTTGTTCTTTTACTTTCTTTTTTTCTTGTTTGAAGTAGTCATGATTTGGTTTTGAGATAGTTATAAATTGAAAAAAAAAATACAAAATAGACACATTTGAGCAAGATTCGAACCGAGGTCTTTAACATTTATAGTCCTAATCAGTACGACTGAGCCACCGCGCTCATATTATTCATGACGAAATTATTGTTACATTGATCAAAATCGTTTGAATAACAATAACCTATACAATAAGAGATATGTGAAGGTAGTCAGAGAACACAATCAGCACACATAGGCCATGTTAGTGTGAATACTCGTGTGGATACAAAACCATTTTGTTGTGTGTGTAATTAAGGCAGCGGATAGGTGCGGATGTGTGTATAGAATGACACACATGGACAACTAGGGTGCATACCGAATAGTTTTGCTGTGTGTACATGTGTAAATAAATCACATTTTTATACTTTACGGAGTAGACAGTACCTAAAGTAACAAGACCTACAGGCCACGTTTAACGTGTTTGTGGGCGTAGAGGTGGAAAGGGGAATCAAAATAGTAATGGGTTGATTTTCGCCTCACTCGATGGACTTTTACCATCTGCGCGAGAAGAGAAGCAACTGGTACATTCTTTGTTTTTTTTTATTCCAGACCATCATGGAAGTCAATGGATGCATCAAAGTATCTTATTGGAATCGAGGTTTATTGCCAGCATGCGTTTGATCACACCTTATGATAAGCCAAGATGAGATCTAGGGAGGAGCACGCTGCCTAGTAAACGCCCATTTACCCTCGATTTGGAGACAGGGGACCCCAGATTGTAGTGCTCAGGGAACACGCAGCATTTATTAAAGCAGTTGTAATAACAATAAACAATCTTTTGCCAGGAAAAAGACGTTCGAGGAAAATCGAAAAACGTGTGACGTTACCCAAATAATGCTTGTACAGTTTACCCAGTTATGACGCAGAACTAATACACTGTGACAAATCCAGGATTTCGGACCTTTCGAGGACACAGTATATTTATTTGAGGAATCGGCATTCACTCCACTAAATCCTATTTGCTCAGTGATGATTAATCCAAGACTGATGATTGATTTTAAGGTGTACGCTTATTGTCTAACTCGCTCGCAATCGCCATCGTCTTCTTTTTGACATTCATGTATGGGCTGACAATTGGCATCAGCTAGCAGTCACATTCATACAAGAACTGTCAAAGGCCTGTCTGGTCTGAGAGCAAAGAAAAAACATAGAATGTACCAGTTCTCTTCCCACGCAGATGCTAAAAGAAAAGCCCATCGAGGGAATGGCCGAAAATCTTAGGAATCATTTTAAAAGCGATGCGGCTAGCAACGCATCACTATTTTGATTCCCTTTTCCACAACGCCCACAATCATGCTAAACGTGACATTTAGGTCTTGTTACCTTAGGCTCTATCTACCCCGTAAGGGACAAAGACATGATTTATGTATGTATGTATAAATTTTCACTACATTTGAAATTTGAATGGTACTTTCAAATGAAATATTTCAAAAATTTGGCGCCTGATACACCGTATACCTGGGCCTCATGAGGAAGCTCAAGGTCACTCAGAGGGCTATGGGGAGGGCTATGCTCGGGGTTTCTCTGCGAGATAGAATCAGAAATGATGATATCCGCAGTAGAACTAAGGTGACCGACATAGCCCAAAAAATTGCGAAACTGAAGTGGCAGTGGGCGGGGCACATTGCTCGCAGGACCGATGGCCGATGGGGTCAGAAGGTTCTCGAATGGCGTCCGCGAACCGGGAGACAAGCTGTTGGTAGGCCTCCAACAAGATGGAGCGACAACCTGATCAGGATCGCGGGATCGCGGTGGATTTTTTTGCTCTTTTTTTTGCTCTTTTTCTCATCGACATTGGAGATATCTCCAATTAACTTATTTGACGGTGGAGGCGTTTTACACCTCCACTAAACTTAGATTATTTTTATTCACTTTTTGCTTTTGCTTTCTCTTTCTTATCATTATCGCATATTTTGTTTCGCTTTGACCAGTAGAGACTTTATACATCTCTACTATAGACCAATGTAATTTAAGGTACGGACTTAACTTAGGGACCTTTTACATCCCTTTTTATAAAATGTATTAATTGTATTAGGTAAGTTAAGTAGAATTTAAGTACTATTGTAAATCTATTTTATTTTGAAAAAATGACTTTCTGCCAAGTTTCTTGCGGCGCATTCTTCTTGGCAATGATGGTCTTTCCGAATGCGCTGGTAGATTCAAAAAAAGACATGTAAAAGAGCCCTCGGCGGCCTATTTGCAAAATAAACTTTTGACTTTTGACTTTTGACTTTTGATGCGGAAGGCACAGGACCGGTCCGAGTGGAGAGCCTTGGGGGAGGCCTATGTCCAGCAGTGGACGTCTTTCGGGTGATATGATGATGATGATGATGACACCGTATACGCTTATTTAGTTTGTTATACCGAGGGTTTGCGGCCAAATAGCTAACGTAGCCAGAATAAAACAAAGTCAACATTTGATTATATTTGCGTTGTGTAAGTAAACGGAAGTTTTTATAATCGAGGGTCGCTTCCGCCTGCATAATACATCGCGCATCGGTAGGAAGCCATCCGCTGGGCATTCCGCTCGCCAACTTGCGAAATATAATTTTATCCATCGTGAATTTTGCTGTTGAAATTTCACATTGGATTCCAGGAAATATTTATACTTTATGGATTAGAAAATTCAAACCGTTCAATTTATTGAAGAGCCAAATGACGTCTCAGACTTCCATATCCTGTTTTTGACATGACTATTCGCACTTCGCGGGTGTTTTAACGCAATGTTCCGAAACTTAACGTTGTATTTTAATCGGTTCACTGACGTTTGACCTAAAAATTACTGACAAAATGATCATTTTTGACAAACTTTAAATCTAACTAATATTATAAATGCGAAAGTATGGATGGATGGATGGATGGATGTTTGTTTGTTACTCAATCACGCCAGAACGGCCCAACGGATCTGGATGAAATTTGGCACATAGATAGAGAAAAGCCTGGAATAGCACATAGGCTACTTTTTATCCCGGAAAATTGCGTAGTTCCCGCGGGATAGCGATAAACGAATTCTTTGCAGACGAAGTCGCTGGCAACAGCTAGTATCTGATAAACCTTAGATAAACTTTAAAAAAAAATTATAAAATAAACCTAACCTAACCTAATGTGGGCCACGCATAAAGGTTTACGATTTTTAAATAAGTTCACGGTTTGTCAGATATTTAAAGTTTGTCCAAAATGATCATTTTGTAAAATGATGCTTTTGTCAATAATTTTTAGGTCAAATTATCACAATCTTTTATCGCCTTATCAGTCTACGAGGTCTTATTCCTTATGGTTACCTAAATGACGATAAAGCCAAACTTAAAACACATACATACATGACTACACAAATCACGTCTATATACCTAACGTGGTAGACAGTGCCTAAAGTAACAAGACCTTAAGGCCACGTTTAGTATGACTGGACTCATAAGAAAGGGGAATCAAAATAGTGATGGGTTGTTAGCGTCGCCTATAGATAACGATGATTTATAAGATTTTTGCCCGTTCCCTCGATGAACTGCAAAAGCAACTGGTACATTCTATATTGTATGTAATTATAATACACTATCTTCTGCCCGCGACTACGTCCGCGTAGAATTAGACTTGCACTAGGCAGCTACGACCTTTGACATGTTTATCGCTACCACGCGGGAACTACGCAATTTTCCGGGATAAAAAGTAGCCTATATGTTAATCTAGGGTAACAGCTATCTCCGTTCTAAATTTTATCCAAATCCGTTCAGTCGTTTCAGCGTGAAGAAGGAACAAACATACATACTCACATCGTCGTACACTCACATAGTAGGGTTGAACTAATTCCATTGTAAATCTAAAATTCCATGATAGTAATTGGTTGATATAAACAGACAGTACCTACTCATAATGATCAATGATAATTGTCGTCCCATCACACCCACTTGACCGGAGTGAGCGAGAACCTAATGATTTTAAATGACACCGCAATTATCGGTCATAATTTAGACGGCTGACCGTCGATGAGCGTCGAGAGCTACTCGACGTGACGCGAGGTGACGTCGGGAGCTTTAAACGCTTGAATGCGGGGAACGTCGAGGTTCGACGGCGAATGAAAAATTACAAGGTGACATATTTTGAGGTTGGAGTGCTCTTGTGATCAACGGAAGTTCAAATAAAATATTGACCATTAATAAGTAGCAGCAAGCAGGAAACTTTGCTCTGTGTTAAAATTTTAGCAGGCAGTTAAGCTGAATATCCCCGTAATTATTTAGTTAGGATTCTTAACTGTCGTTGACAAAATGTTTCTACATTGGACGATGGTCAAAGTGTACGGCGGCAAAGAGCGAGTTGATGTTGAATGAAAAATTACAATGAAACTTCTTTACTGAAGTGTTCGTTTTAACGAACCAAATCACCAGCTAGAATATTCCAAAGTAGTTCAAAGACGCCTCGTTTATACTGCGGTCTGGGATTTGCACAACCAAGACGAAAATAAAATAAGTTTCTGTCAAAAGTTTCATCTTTAATACAAGCTTTTTTTCTGACTGTACTTGCATTGTCATACGTCCTACATATACATATATTAGTTATGTACTAAATTTCAAGTCAATCGGACCAACCGTTGAAGAGTTCCTTCCTGCGGAGATGATCCTGGCTCCGACTATGACGATAACTCCGCTACCAGATTATTGTAGGTTATGTCATCCGACCTGCTCAAATAGGTAGGTACTTATGCAAAATTACAGCTCACAATCGGTTGAAGATATATGCTTCAAAATTGAGTTGCAAAATTACTAATTAGACAAACAATATTTACGTAGGTAGGTATGTACGAGTAGGTACATAAGTAACATTTTTGTACAAAAACAAATGTGTTATTTTTTGCAAAGATGTGCAATTCTCTTTCAACCACCAATACAGCTCGCGTTAACTGCGCACTCAAACCCGAGTATTGTACGGATTCCGAACGTCGTATCGTATTCGCGCCGGCCGCGGGCGACGGCGGGGCGGCGAGGGGAGGAGGGAGGGTGTCCACTAAATTTGATTTGATTTGCGGACAAATTGAGTGTCATGGCGCAGGCGGGAGGGAGCTTGCGGCCCTACTACGAAGCCCCAGTGAGTCACAGATGTAGGCCACCTATGAGTGATCTCTGCTGGCCCATAGCCAACCACAATACCACAGTGATGCTCGATGCGTTCCAAATCAAAATAATGAAATAGAAGTCGACTTTATTTCTCCGTCATCACCCGGTCCAAGGTCTCGCGACAGATAAGTCATCATCATCATAATCATCTCCAGCATAATATCCGTCCCACTCCCACTGATGAGCACAGGCATCTTCTCGGAATGAGAGAGCTTGGGCTATAGTTCCCACGCGGGACCAGTGCGGATTGGGAACTTCACACCATTGAATTCTTCGAAGAAGCATGCAGGTTTCAAATGTAATATCGCACATAAATTCCGAAACACTGAGTTACGAGCCCAGGCTCGAACCCACGACTCTCTGTTTGAGAGGCCACAGCTCAAACCACTAGGCTACCACGGCTTTTCAGACAGATATTTGTGCCGAATATTATCGGTGCGAGTTACCGCAGTAGGTGCGGAAACCGTTTTCCCGCGTGACCGGCATCGGCCGAGGCAGAACAACAACATTCTGTTTTTATGTTCCCGATCCCGCAAACCATATCGAACCCATGCCGTTTAACCGCTTCAGTTCATTGGCGTGGGCTGCATCGAAATTCGAAGTTCGAGGTTTGTAACACAACGTCCCTGTCCCTTATTAATGACTATTGGCGTAATGCGTTTATAAGACAACTGATGCCATTATTGATTGGTATGTAAAGATAGCCTAGGATTATGATATTAATTATGTAAATTTTCACATGTCATATAGACTGAATGTATTAAGGACCTAATTGTACTACATGTAACATCTTTTTGTACCATATGTTCTGTGAATAAACATTCATTCATTCATTCATTCAATGGAATGGCATGAAACAAATTTTAAATCCATGGTACTGAGAAGCTGCCTTGAGGAGGCACTTTCATTATAATGGGACGGTGTAGCTCATACAGCACTATAATATAAATAAAACTAAAATGCATTTTTGAATATAACTTCGGTATTTCAATATTCTTTTTATGTTTAAGACTTAATACATTTGCTTTCAGCGGAAGCCCTAAGCCGACTGTTTCTTTCTCCTTGTTTTTTGAATTCTTTTTCTTTTTCAATTTTATTTTTTAATTTCAAATTAATATTTCAATAAGAAGTAACGAAGGAGTCTTTACGATACTTAATTCTGAGGTTCCTTGATTTGGCTGCAAGTTGAGGTTGGTAGGACCTTGAGCGAAGTCCATCCGGATCGCTAACGTCATCTCACTTGCTCACCCGCTAATCAGCAGTGCGAATAGTTTGAAGATGCGTGTCCTCTCACTCTTGCTTAAAAACCCTTCAGTGAATCAGTGATTTATGGGAAGAGTGTTGAGATGTTGACATGCTTTTGTTGCTGACCGTCGTCAGTTGAGCGACATCGAAAGAGGTTAGGGGGTTTCGTTTCCGGAGGTCGACGTGTCGTTGTCTGCTCGCGGGTCGAGGGATGGTCACCCTACAGGCGGGGAGCGGGGAGTGGAAGCGACAAGCTTTTTGTATATACATCATTGGTGGTGATGGGATTTTTGACCAATCACATAATGTTCATCATCATCACATCACATCACCAGCCTATACACGTCCCACAGCTGGGCACAGGCCTCCTCTCAGAATGAGAGGGCTTGGGCTATAGTTCCCACGCGGGCCCAGTGCGGATTGGGAACTTCACACACACCATTGAATTGCTTCGCAGTTGTGTGCAGGTTTCCTCGCGATGTTTTCCTTCACCGAAAAGCTCATGGTAAATTTCAAATGAGATATCGCACATAAATTCCGAAAAACTCAGAGGTGCGAGCCCGGGATTCGAACCCACGACCCTCTGCTTGAGAGGCCACAGGTCAAACCACTAGGCTACCACGGCTTTTTTTACATAATGTTCATAGTTTTATTAATTTCTGAAGCAATGAAAAAAAACTGAGTATGTACCTAGAGAAGTTGAAGTACCTATTACTTTTATTAATAGCAGAATGTTAAAAAAAATTCAATGGAGGTGGAAAACATGCATACACTTTTCCAATAACCTTAACATACACTACTAGCAGTAGTCCATGACTCTGTTTGGGGTGAATTCGTTTAACGCTCGGCAGTCCCATAAGGCTATGCAATGTAAATACGGTCGAAGAAACAGAGTAACGTATCATGTATATAGAACCTTTCTCATACAATTTCGCAAAAATTTCCTTGGCAGGTGGTACGCGATTCAGTTTCTTTCACTGTACCTACTGTAGGGTTATTGTCTAACTCGCTCGCGATCGCCATCGCGTTCATTTTGACAGTTCTTGTATGAATGTGACAGCTAGCTGATTACATGAACTGTCAAAATGGTTAAAGTATCATGTTGTGTAATATTTCATTGCAATTCGCTCGTTATTTTGTATTTATAACAATTAATTATACCTTAACATTAATTTGTAATGATTATACTGCAGGTCAATTTTTCTAAAAAACACTCCATATTAGGTATTAATAAGTGTTTACGAGCGAGCAGGCTGTCGCGGGCAGCCCCCCCCCCCCCCCCCGCTGCTGCACACACTTTTTGCTCCGCCCACAAAGGACTGCTCCCGCGGACAGCTTGACGTCATAAACAACTTTGTTTAGCTCTCCGGTTTTTGTGATGCGCTCGGTACAGCTTTTGTTTGTGTTAAAAATAACTGAAACAACTGCACGATTTTGCCCGTGATAATAATAGAAATTTGCTCTTCATAATCAAAGGTTCTTTCGTATTAAGGAGCGTCTCACATTTGATAACTAGTGCGAAAAAGTAAATTTTTATTTTTATTTAAAAAGCGTACGCTGGCTTCTCAATCTTTATCTTAGCAAAAATGGACGAGTGTACTCTGTTCAGTTACTAAATATATCCACATTTCCACGTATCTGTATATCGCACACGAACACGTCTTGTAAGCACCAGCTTTACAATATAAAAGCCAAGATAGTATAATCCCGCAAATTCAAAATAAAAAAAAAAATCTAAATAAATAAATAAATAAATATCTAAATAAATAAATAAATAAATATCATGGGACAAATTACACCAATTGACCCAGTCCCAAACTAAGCATAAGGCTTGTACTATGGGTACTAGGCAACGGATAAACATACTTATATAATGTAGGTAAATACATACTTAAATACATACAACATCCATGACTCGGGCACAAACATTCGTATTCATCATACAAATGTCTGCCCCTACCGGGATTCGAACCTGGGACCTCTAGCTTCATAGTCGGGGTCATTAACCACTAGGCTATCCGGTCGTCAAAAATTAATCGTAATAATACCGCCTAAACAAGCGTTTAAACTAAAAATGCCACCCGACACTAGCACATTGTCGCTTCATCACGAGAAGTCTCTCTACGAGAGGTCTTATATCTCTGTTCGCAGCGGTTGTCGGTCGAGATGGAATCTAAACACCCCCCTCGCACCTCCCCTCCACCAACAATAATAACACTCAACAAATAATGCCCCACAGCGAGTATAATCGGGGTTACAGAGGGCACGGGCGGCCGCTACGCGCTACGCCGCGCGCTACGGCGTAGCCGGTACGGGCTACAACCATGCTTTCTGGCCCCTATGCCACCTACCTACCCGACAATTAGGTATTGGTGCCAAGTGACAATTCAAAATGCAATGCATCTAATCTAACTAATATTATAAATGCGAAAGTATGGATGGATGGATGTATTCTTACCTGTCCTATTTGGTAAACAAAATTCTAACCTCAATGTGCAATTTTACTTCCGGGTCATGACTGTTCGTATGACTGAATGTCCAAATGGTTCGAATGTGTAGGTGTCAAAATGTGCAAAGTTCATTGGTTAAAACAATCGTATTATATGTCTGTTGTGCATTTTGACACTCGTATTATTTAGCACATAGGTATTCGAACCATTTGGACATTCAGTCATATGAACAGCCATGACCCGGAAGGTGTTACTCAATCACGCCAGAACGGGCCAACGGATCTGGATGAAATTCGGCACATAGATAGAGAAAAGTATGAAATAGCACATAGGCTACTATATATCCCGAAAAATTGCGTAGTTCCCGCCGGATAGCGATAAACGAATTCTTTGCAGACGAAGTCGCTGGCAACAGCTAGTATTCAATATTTATGATGCCAACCGGCGTAGATTTTCGTCGAGTTTGTAATGTAACTAGAATGGGCGCGGATCAGAATGTATAAAGTTTAAAATGTATAATGGGTTAAAATGCATAATAGTTCAAAATATACTTTATAATGGAATTTTCTGTGAAACTATTAGGTATAGTGATTTTTTTTATAGCGTAATCTATAGATTGGTTTAGGTTAGGTTAGGTGTAGTTTATAACAAATCTGTTAATTTGCAATTTTCTCAGAAAATCGCATTATATATTTTTAACCATTATGTATACCACCCACTATACATTAAAATTTCAAACTTTATGTATTTTAATACGTACCCAAATAGAATTGTCGCTTGTCACTGACAATTGTCGCGTGGGTGAAATAATGACCTGGCAGTAGCCGCACGCCAGCCGGCAGCAAGTCGAGGCGCACTTTACGATGCTTTAATTTAGTTCAAAGTGTTGCCATCCGCGTGTTTTACGGTGACTGCGGCGCACGCGTGTCGTTATGTGTGTCAGCCGTCTGACGCACATCTGCGTTACGTCGCATTAACAGCACACATAAAGAAACACGCGAGGATGTAGGGTCAGCAGTAACAACTGTAATGTGATGATGTGGGGTCAGCATTTTGTGCCCCGAGTAAGGTTCGTAGCTATATTGAAGTCTTTTTCTAATCCCCTACCAAAAAGAGGGGCGTTATAATTCTGATGTCGATGTCAAGACGATGGACCGATTTCGATGCGGTTTTTTTCATTCGAAAGCCATCAGAACTCCATTCATTTGCAGATTATTCTATTGTCATCCAACTTATTACTCAATTATGCAAAATTTCAGCTCAATCGGTTGGATATATCTGCTTCAAAATGGAGTCTCAGGATTCCACCCGGACAAACATACTTACTTAAGAGGCTGACAACACCTAATTTTGTTGAAATTGATGTTATTTAAGCACTTTTTAAAGAAAAACTACACACAAAAAAAATACAAAAAAATATAATGATAATTTTTATCATATTTCAAACACGCTAGACGGGCTCGATACATAATTGAACAAAATCGGCTCGATAGAAAATAATTGCAAAGATTGATCTTAAAATCATCATTAAACGGTTCTATGTCTATATTTTTTCGATGTATGGGTCTGCAATTAAAATTGGTTGTTCTTGTGTAATGTATTACTACCTACCTTATTTTATCTATTATTGGGCCGTGTGCCGCGCGCTTGCGCTTGTAACATTAGTTTATTTTAATGCTTATTTATAAGTACCCTCAATTTCTCATGTAAGTGAATTGTAAAAATCTTTATGAGAATAAATGATCTTTAAACCTAAACATGAAGTCATCATATTCATACCTACACGGCTAACGAGTCATATTTCATAAATAATCCATACTTTTTTTATTTCTTCTTATTTGTGTCTTATTTGCAAGGTTTTAGACGCGTGCCAAGCTCCCGGAATAGTTTCTTCTCTTTCACTCACAGGCACGCGAACCGTATGTGTGAAGAGTGGCGTTGCTTAAGGTCATTTGCTGTTGACAGCGCCTTAAGGGCCTACCACACGCGCAGGTATCACCACAGTTATAACTGCGCAGGTAAAATTGTCGTGATACTTGAACATGGACGTAAACAATACATTGCAAGTTAGTAAACAGCTCGTAATAACGAGCATAGATTCTCAGCTTCATCATGATTATTCAAGCAGTTGTCCTAAATTGCTCTAGATGTTTATAGTAGATCGTCACTGCTCATGCACACAGACACGTGTAAACTCTCCCATAATCCAATTAAACGCTGAGCGGTGCGCAAAATAGCAGACATGTCGAGTAGCGCGGTGAGGAGTCCGGGGAAAACCGGGAACCAACCATTGCACTACACGGGAATATAATCTTGGACATCCTGGGTCCGCTGGTTAGGAGGAAATTGGGTGACCAACGGGTGGCCGTTTCCCCATACACACGTTTTCCCCTGTTAGCACCCAGGATAATCACGTTAAAACGAATATTTTTTGCCACACGATTTGTCTTATGTTTATTTGCACAATAAAGAGTTTACTACTTACTTATAACCTCTGCCATACTTGTATCTTTTCCTATTTAGGGTTCCGTACCCAAAGGGTAAAAGCGGGACTCTATTACTAAGACTTCGCTGTCCGTCCGTCCGTCCATCTGTCACCAGGCTGTATCTCGAGAACCGTAATAGCTAGACAGTTGAAATTTTCACAGATTGTGTATTTCTATTGCCGCTATAACAACAAATACTAAAAACAAAATAATAATAATAATTAAGGGAGGGGGCTCCCATACAAAAAACTTGATATTAATTTAGCCCTTCTTCATGGCTACCACTCGCCGAGCTAGATCTCAAGAACCGTAATAGCCAGACAATTGAAATTTGCACAGATTATGTATTTTATTGTGGCTACAACAACAAATACTAAAATCAAAATAATAATAATAATTAAGGAGGGCTCCCATACAACAGAGTAGTTGTTGGCGTTTTTTGCTGTATCTCGTGAACCGTAAAAGCAAGTAGGTTAATTTCTGGTACGGAATCCTTCGTGCGCGAGTCCGACTCGCACTTGGCCAGTTTTTTTTTTAAATTTTGGTTTGGTATAGAAATACTAGAAAAGTTGGTGATCAATGCCGTAATTTGGACGTTGCTAAAATGATTTGAACGAATAAAATAAAACACACAAGCATAGCCAAGTGAGCCAGTAAAAAAATATAATATATTCTGCAAGACTTTTTGTTGTACCACGGCTTCTAAACTGCTTATCAGCAAAATTGTTGATCCTGATGTTGGCTTTGACGAGTTTAGTAAACTTGTGAGCCGTCATACAGCCGTCATTTAGCAGTTGTACAGCAGGTAGTCCCCGACGGAGCAACGCGCGGAATGTGCCGCGGCGCGCGAGCTACGTGTGGTATGCCATTCGCGTGTTCATTAGATAATCTCTGTATTAATGTAACAATAGTTTGTTGCTTCATTAGAGAGGCATGATCAGCTAAACTATTAGAATGTCCGTTTGGAAAATACCACTCCACAGCCAAGTAAGCAATGACTTTAAAAATCGCAAGGAAGACGTCAAAGTCTAAACGTAAAAGGTAACGTATCAAGGTATCGAACATCTACAGTCAAGGGCATAAATATATATACATTCCCAAGGCGTCAAAGACAACTGTACAGTTGATTAGCCAGAAATATCTGTACAGTAATCCGGTCAATTATTATGTGATCATTTAATTAGTCAAAAAGATCTAGACGTTTACATGGCCATAAATAAATGTACAATGCCAGTCAAATATATGTAGGCAAATTAGGAGGCCATAAATATCTATACACGCAACTCTCATTTATATAAGAACAAAACCCAACAATATCTATACAGTCAAGGGCAATAATATCTACACATATCTAACAGTCAAATATATCTATACAACAAACTAACAAGTTTTCTAATTTTGAATTATGACAATCACCGAAAAGAGTACCGTTCTGTCATGATCGCTTTGTCCTTTTCGTTTTGATCGTGACGTCATTGACGTGTCATTTGTTTTACCTTTCAGCCTATTATTTTAGATTCTGTTCCACAGCTATATATCTACCATACAAGATTTTCATGTGGCTTTTCTCGTAAATATTACGTTACCGTTTGTCCGATGCTGAATTTTGTTTGTAACATATTAAGAGCTACTAGAGGTAGTTTATAATAATAACGTTCTTTCGATTTCGCTAATTTATCTAATTGCGTAAAATCACACACGTGGTTAAAAATAACACTTAGATTTTTATTGAATAACTAGCTTCTGCCCGCGACATCGTCTGCGTAGAATAGGCAATTAGTTAACAATTTATTTATTCTGTCACGTGAACCTATGTGACAATAGGGAATATTCATAAAAAACAAAATTGTGTTTAATATTTTTTTCTTGAATCTTTATTATCGATTATAATTAAAAGATATATTTTTTATTCAGTTATGTATTCAACCCATAAAAAATTGTATAAAAAATTAAACATATGGTTGGGAAATTCAAACTTACGAAACGCGTCACCATTGGTCAAAACGAAGTGTGACGTCAGATGTCACAAATTGGATTTATCGGCGTTGATATTCGTACTGTTTGTGAGAAAATTGGTTGAAAAACTGTATTCCTGAGGTGATTTCTAGTGAATCTATATTTGATGTATCTTCCTTTACCTGAAATTTATTTCAGATGATTAATCATCATCATCATCAATCATCAAAATTTCGTAAAATCTCAATATGAATATGAAATATTTTAAAGAAAGTTTTACCGAACTTTTATAAACTAGCTTAGGTTAGTTTTAAAGTGAATTTTGTACTGTTTAAAATCTGTGATCTGATTCTGTTTAGCAATTAAAACTGGACATGTGCACGTAGGAATGAAGAAGTAAACTAGCCGCCCGGCCTGGCTTCGCACGAGTAGATATTTAACAAAATATATATATCAAAAACTATATTTTTGTGTCGGGGCATACTAAAAAAACTGGCCAAGTACGAGTTTGACTCGCGCACCGAGGATTCCTTACAAATTCGGCTAGCTAATATAATATCCATTTTTAGCAGAGACCTGGTTCTAAGCAAAATGTACGCAGCGTGAGGTCATTTTATACTGGTTATTTATATAGTGACATTATAATTTTTTTTTTTTTTAATGAACAAAATATTTATTTAAAAAAACTCCTAAAATACAACTTAAATATAAATAACAAAATAAACTAATGTTAAATTAGTTTATCTTCTTATTTATATTTAAGTTGTATTTTAGGAGTTTTGTTTAATAAATATATTAAGTTACATTTATTCAAAAAAAAACTAAAACTAAAATAAATCTAAATTTAGATTTTGAAAAAGTAGTTATTGTGACATAACTGTAATAGTTAAACATATAGTATAGCGGACTTTTTTGTAGACAATGATGTCTCCTATAAAACTGTAGTACATCACTTTGCCATATTGTCAACAGTTTCTGCAGCCGTACGCAATATAAGGATTATTTTGGATTTTTTTTCACACCTTGGGTGACATTATCGAAGTTTTCTTACGGATCCCTAACTTTTTGAAAATATTCTATAGCCTATGTTACTCGGGGATAATGTAGCATTCCAATGGTGAAAGAATTATTAAAATAGGTCCAGTAGTTTTTGAGTGAATCTATAACAAACATACAAAAATACAAAAAATACTCATTTTTCCTTAATAATATTAGCGTAGACAAACACGGGATATGACAAATAACATCAAAAGTGCGCGCTCAATGGCGGCGTGTCGAACGGCGCAAATTTATTCCATGTTTTAAATTTTTACTTTAAAAAATAATTTGAATATTTTCAAGCCTGTTTATATTTTTTTCTGTGTTATAGAGATGCAATTGATCATTATAAGTAATAAAAAATACATGAATATTCCCTATTAAACCAATATTCAACTATAAAGTAAAATTTTCAACGTAAGTTAGTAATGTATCGTGTTATACATACTTAATGAAGATTATTGTGAGCTGGTTGTGTGTAGGCTGAGAAAGCTTTTTTTGTCAAAAAAACGTCAAGCGTGAGTCGGATTTAAGTGTTGAAATATCTAATTCCTGTAGGTATGTACTATTGACTCGATTGTGATGAATTTTTTGTAAGCTGTTGTGTGTATGCCAAATATGATTCTAATAAAACGGTCAAGTGTAATTTGGCGTTCGCTTTTCTACATCCACAGAAAAATTCCAATTTAGAAATTAATCGTTGAAGTAGGTATATAGTATCTAAAAATTCTCTACTTTACGCCTATTTTTCCAAATTCTGACAACAAATTCAACTTTGGAGACCACTACGATCCGACCCTCAGATATCGATTTTGAAAGCACTTCTGTCGTAAAACTAAACATAAAAATTGTGGCCCATTTCCATTTTTGATAACGGATTCGTGTTTGGGGCCCATGCGGACCCTCAGATATCGATTTTAAAGACAATCGGTCCAAAAACTGAAGATTCCAAAATGGCGACCAGCTTCAAAACGCCAATAACCATAATAAAGGACTCTGAGTGCGGCAGGGATGATTACTTCAAACTTGAACTTGGTCCGGAAACATGGTAAAACAGTTCTAAATTTCCAGTCAGTCAAAACAAACCGACTGGGTAATCAAAGTTAACTTTCACACTGAGAGAGGTCGATTAAGTTTTAATAATCATAATATTAACTGACGTCTCTGAGAACGGTTTTGTTATATTATTATTCTGCAATAATTATTTACGTTGCCACTCTAGGCAGCTACGACATTTGACATGTTTACCGCTATCCCTCGGGAACTATGCAATTTTCCGGGATAAAAAGTAGCCTATGTGTTAATCTAGGGTACCACGGTACCAGCTATCTCCGTTCCAAATTTTATCCAAATCCGTCCAGTCGTTTCAGCGTGAAGAAGGAACAAACGTATACACTCACATCGTCACATCCATCCATCCTCACAAACTTTCGCATTTATAATATTAGTAGGATATAAAAGATCACATTTTCAATTTTATGGGCTATTATTTCCTAGGTCATAAGAACCACTATGTTATGAATTGTGGCTTCAGAAGCACAATAATTATGTTGGAGTCCTACCGACAGCTCGTCTCCTGGTCCACGTACGCCATTCGAGATCTTTTTGACCCCATCGGCCATCGGTCCTGCGAGCAATGTGCCCCGCCCACTGCCACTTCAGTTTCGCAGTTCTTCGGGCTATGTCGGTAAACTTAGTTTTACTGCGGATATCATCATTTTTGATTCTATCCCGCAGAGAAAACCCAAGCATAGCCCTCTCCATAACCCTCTGAGTGACTTTGAGCTTCCTCATGAGGCCCATCGTTAGCGCCCATGTCTCAGATCCGTATGTCATCACTGGCAACACACACTAGTCAAAGATTTTTGACTTCAAACACTTCAGCCATTTGGACGAAAAGACACTGCAAAGTTTCCTGAACGCTGCCCAGCCGAGTCGGATTCGGCAAGTAATCTCTTTCTCGAAGTTGGACCTACCTAACTGGATCTAATGAATGCCCTTGACTGTATAGATATTTTTGGCTCGGGTTTTGTTCTCATGTAAGTGAGAGTTGCGTGTATAGATATGTTTGACTTGGGTTTTTGTTCTTATATTTTTTTTTTTTTTTTTTTTTTTTTTTTATTGTCCTCTTTTTCTAGCGAGCTGTCTTATCGACATTTAACTAGATTTTAAGTAATTTTGAAGATGGCGTGTATGGCACTATATCCAGTGATAAGGCCATATAATGATTTATCATCTCTTCTTACAGAAGATCCTGAGGGGCTTGTCTTTTTAATCTTTTAAATGTGTGTCTTGGTTGAGTCCTCATCAAGTTTTTTGCCAATAAGTTAGGGTGTGATTTTATTCTCTCACAATAGGTAAATAGAGAGTCATTAACTTCTTCTTTAACTTTTTTGAGTTTTAGATCCCGGTGAAGTTGGTTATTAGTCATATAAAATGGTGCTCCAGTTATCATACGAAGAGTCTTGGATTGAAATCGTTGCAGAATTTCTATGTTTGACGTGGAAGCTGTACCCCATAGCTGCAAACCATAGGTCCAGACGGGTTTCAGGATGCATTTATATAAGAGGAGTTTGTTTTCCAAGGAAAGTTGTGATTTGCGACACATAAGCCAGTAAAGCTTCCTTTGTTGCTGGTCAAGCGCTTTTCTTTTGGTCCATATATGCTTTTTCCAGGTTAGACGTCTGTCCAGATATACACCCAAGTATCTAACATCGTTGGACTGTGGTATTTTTATTTGGTTTAATTCTACTTCTGGGCAAGTTTCCTGTCTCAAGGTGAAAGTGACATGGACTGATTTAGTTTCATTGGCTTTTATCCTCCAATCCTTCAACCATTTTGATATTTCAGTCAGATTTCTTTGTAGCTTCGCTGAAGCACCAGAGGTGGTCTCATCAACTGCTAGTATTGCTGTGTCATCAGCAAAAGTTCCCGTGAGTACATCATGTGTGCTCGGTAAGTCTGAAGTATATATTAGATAAAGTGTTGGGCCCATCACGCTACCCTGCGGGACACCAGCTTGGATTCCATGTAGACTTGTAATATTATCACCATACTTAACATAGAAATGTCTTTGGCTTAGATATGATTGTATGAAAAGGTAGTAGTTAATAGGTAGTTTTTTGCGGATTTTGTACAAGAGCCCATCATGCCAGACACGATCAAATGCCTGTGAAATATCCAGAAAGGCAGCGGAGCAATAGGATTTGCTTTCAAACGTACGATTTATTTCTTCTACCAGTCTGTGAACCTGCTCAATAGTGCCATGGGCCTGTCGAAATCCGAATTGGTGGTCGGGTATGAGTTTGGAAGCTGCGATTTCTGGAATCATGCGTTTTAGGAAAAGGCTTTCCAGAATCTTGGAAGGGACTGGAAGAAGACTGATGGGGCGGTGAGATTTTACATCAGACGGATCTTTCCCAGGTTTCGGAATTAAAATAATCTCGGCAACTTTCCACTGCGGTGGTACAAAATTTCTCCGGATACATGCGTTAAAAACTTGGGTTAGGAACCTGATTCCTATTTCCGGTAGTTCTCTTAGGATTTTGGAAGTAATAAGATCATAACCCGGTGCCTTGTGAATCTTCAGTTTCTTGACTGCAGCTAGTACTTCCTCCTTTGTGAATTTTTTGATTGGGATGTCTAGTTGGTGTGTTTGGCCTAATACCGATGCGATTTCTTCAATTTTGGTAGATCCATAGTCGTCATTTGCAGTGAATATCCCAGTAAGATGTTTAGCAAAAGTTTTAGCCTTTTCATCACCGGTCTTTGCCCAAGTTCCATCTGGTTTCTTAATAGGTGGACAGTGTGCTATTGGTTTTTTAAGTTTACTTGTCGCCTTCCACAGTGAGTAATCAGTGGCCAATGTTGTATCCAGGTTTTTAAGATAATTTTCTACAGCGTTATTTCTGCGAGCACTCAGTTTTTGCTTGAGCTCTTTTGCCAATCTATTAAAAATGGTTTTATGTTCTGCATACTGCGATACTTGCCAAAGTTTTCTAGCTTGACGTTTCTTGTTTACTAGGTTTAAGATTTCTTTTGGGTAGTACAAGTCAGATTTGTTTACTGTTTGTTCTGGTGTAGCAGCCCAGGCTGCTTGTTGTATAGTTTCGTTAAAATATTCTACAGCACCCGTTATGTTTTTATCTGAATTGAGAGGTATGCGACAGTTTAGATTTTTCGTAACAAGGGTACGAAAGAGACTCCAGTTTGTTTTTTTTGTATGTAGTTTACATTCATTATTGACTTTCTGGGCATTACAACTAACTTGCACTTTGACCGGTGAGTGATCCGATGTCAGTTCGAAGCAGGAGTTACACTTTATAGAAGTGCGGCACAAGCCCTTACTAACGACGAAATCTACAAGGTCAGGTCTTTTATGGACATCAGTAGGCCAATATGTTGGTTCCCCAGAAGAAGACACAATAAGTCGGAGGTCTTTGACCGATTTTAGGAGTTCGCGTCCCTTCACAGTAGTGAGTCTTGAACCCCATTCCGTATGCTTGGAATTGTAATCTCCTCCAGCAATAAAACGTGGACCCAAGGACTTAAAGAAGTCTGTATAATCCTCAGTCTTCATATTGTGTTTCGGAGGCATGTAAACAGCAGAAACGAGCAGGCAACCAATAGGATCATCAATAATTATGCTAGTGGCTTGTATTTTTTCCGTGCAGTATGCATCAGTAACGTGGTGTTTCAGATTTTTCTTGATGAATATAGCAGAGCCCCCATGTGCTGTACCATCAGGGTGCATTGTGTGGTACATTTTATACTTTGGGATGTTGAAGTATGTTTTATTTGTAAAATGGGTTTCAGAGACTAATAGCATGTCTATGTCGTTTGTTGTAAGGAACATTTCAACTTCTAAGAAGTGTTGTGACAAGCCATTGGCATTCCAAAGAACTAATTTGAGCTGATCGAATGCTTCGACATCACTGTCATTAGGTTTGTTAGTAGATTTGTCATTATGCACAATTGGTTCATTATTTGCTTAAACATTTGTAATAGCTCGTTCATGTCGCTAGATTTGTTCGAGTTGTTTTCTGGAATTGAGTTGTTTTCATTTGTACCGGCTTTGGTGGCATCTGCGTAGGTTCTTGCCTTAGGTGGCTCATTTTTAGCCGTATTAGTTGGTTTATTTGTCCCACTTGTACTTTGTCTGCTTTCTTGGTATTCTAATTTCTTAGCACGTAAATGAGGGTGTTTTTGTTTTTGTAGTTCTTTAAATACTGTACAGCCTTTGTAATTTGCCGGGTGATTTCCATCACATAGGACGCATTTGACTGATGCGGATCTTTCTTTTTGCGTACAATTTGCAGATGTGTGGCTTCCAGCGCATTTTATACACTTGGGTGTTCGATGGCAATAAGTTTTTGTATGCCCATATTGCTGACAATTTGCACATTGGGGTGAGTCACGCACTGGTCTCGGCGGCTCAAATTTAATGCGGCAGTTTAAAATGTTCTGGACATCATAGATCTGTTTATTGTTACTTTTTGGAACTAGTTCTACGATGAACATGTGTAGGGGTTTTTTTGTTACTCTCTGTTTGACATTCCATATGTTTACGGTATCATGTCCGATTTCTTTTAAAGCTATGTGTATGTCTTGTGTATCAATAGATGGATGTATGTTTTTCAGTATAACTTTAAAGGAACGTTCTTGCTTAGGTCTATATGTGTAGAACTCAGTATTTTTAAGTTCTAGTTGTTTGACTATCTCTTTAAACGTATCGATCGTTTTGGTTTGAATTTTAACTCTGTTGTCATTCAGAGCTCTTAGCTCGTAGTTTTGTGAAGCATGTTGGTCGAGCAGCATTCGTAGTGGTCCCAAGTTTTCTACCTTGTCTACAAATATTGGAGGAGGTTTAGGAATTTTTTCGACGACCTCTTTAATTGTTTGTTCATCCGTATGGGTTGGATTTTGTATTGGTTCGCTATCAAGTGGTGAGAAGCTGTTGGAAGTCTCTATTGGCTGACTTAGCCAGTATGCATTTAACTTAGTCTGCTTAGTTGTTCGTGAAGTAGTTTCTGGGCTAGGTAGAATTCTCTTCCTTTTGTGTCTTTGTTCTTGCCAACCCTCATTATTGTCCGAGCTCTCAGATTCATCATTTGTGTGATCCAGCCGGATGTTGTTTAGGTTTGCAGGTTTTTCTATATGTGGTTCTGGGAGAGATGGTGTCCTTGTTTTATTCTCGAAGAGACTTTTGTGAAAGATTTGCTGCGTATAGGTTTTGGTACGCAGCTGGTTCGTATTAGTCTCCACCTGGTTTTTTCCAGAGGTATTTTCTGCCGTGGTAGCCTGGTCACCCACTTCCACAACAACATTTTTCTGGGAATTTATTTTTATCACACTGGCAACATCCCTGAGGAATATGCAAGAGGGTAGTTTGACGAGTTCTCTTGACAATTTTCACTTGTCAAAGTTGTTATATTGATAAAGTATAAAGAGGGTAGTCTTGAAAACGCAACCGATCACCGACAATAATGTTTGTGTTCACTTTAGTATTTTGGCTGTAGTCCGAAACGTTTTGTAAGGATAACAGTCACACTAGTCCCACTAAACACCAGCCACAGTTCGGCAATGCTTCCAAGCACCTCCAAGCACTTAACACAATTTTTTGGCGTATATATTCACGAGCACAATGCTTTACCTTGTTCTTATATAAATGAGAGTTGCGTGTATAGATATGTTTGACTTGGGTTTTGTTCTTATATAAATGAGAGTTGCGTGTATAGATATGTTTGGCTTGGGTTTTGTTCTCATATAAATGAGAGTTGCGTGTATAGATATTTATGGCCTCCTAATTTGCCTACATATATTTGACTGACATTGTACATTTATTTATGGCCATGTAAATGTCTAGATCTTTTTGACTAATTAAATGATTACATAATAATTGACCGGATTACTGTACAGATATTTCTGGCTAATCAACTGTACAGTTGTATTTGCTGCCTTGGGAATGTATATATATTTATGCCCTTGACTGTACAATCTTTCCCATAGGAGTAGACAGTGACTATTTTTTTACACTTGCTATGATCCTGACATACCTCTTTCCCTTCATCCACATTCACTAATCTCTTAATACATACTCGCCAGTTTAGGTTATTCTTGACCTGATCTTTAGACCACATGTCATGTCACAAAGCTAAGACTATGATGAGTACTCCTTTAAAACTAGCACAGGACTAGCCTTTGACCCACTTTTTCAATCGCCAAGAAGTCTATTTAGCAACGATTTACGACTTTGTTAGCCGTAAGTGACAGTTAAGCTGTAGATCGTATCGCGGTCACCCAGAAACAATATCTCGATGGCCCGAGCGCTTATCTAATTAGAAAGCAGCACGCCACCGTTATCAGATGGCTACTCGCAACCCGGCTGCGGCAGACGGAAGGGTTCTGTTTCTGCTCGCGGCCAATCGAAGCCGGGGAGAGCTGCGGGTGTATTTACGACGCCGACTTCCGATTGGACCCGATTTTACAAGCTCCGTAAAGGCGGAATGGGAATTGGCTGCCGGTTACTGCAGCTGCACGCTGAACGAGCTCAGGCGAGCGGGTCACATGAAATGTTCTCACACTGTCGCACATACTTTGTTGTTTAAGTTTTGAAGACTGAGGAATTTTAGTGATTAAAGTTATGATGATAAGTTTTGTCTATGCATTATTATAATAGTTCCATCTACTTCTCCAAACTAACACAGATCCTGGTGATTCTGATTTCCAGCGATGTGCGGCCTAGTATACTCGTAGCCGCTGGTGGCAGCGCTACCTACAATTTTTTCTTGCCCTCGTTGTCTCGCGATTGCTTGCGATGAAATTTAATTGCGTGGGCCGCAGGGTGTGCGGGCGGGGGAGCCGGAGGAGGGGACAGGGCTCCGCCAAAAACGTGCCTTAATTAAATATCGAGCATTCCCAATACAAGCCGGACGAGGGGAGCGAGCTTAGTCTTCTTAACATCGGTCAGGTTAAAGAGCATGCCTAATTTTTCTTAGGAATAGATTTAGCGTGTCTGAAATTGGCGATAATAATTTGATTCTGAGTAAATAGGTAACAAGGAATGGCACAGCTTATGTGTGGATGGAGGTTCACACAAACTGCGACCGACTAGACTGCAGCATTTATTTCAAGCATGTTTTATTCATAATGTAAAGTTACATGAGTTGTTCAAGCCTTGATCAGCAAATTGGCCATAAAAGTCTTTAAAGGGTAAGCTGCATGTTCTTTTCTTTTTAATAAATTTATTAAGTGCGGTAGAATTCTTTTTCTGTGTACCTAAATATTATGCACATTAATTTCGAGCTTTTCGAGCACATTTTTCAAAAATCTAATTTCAAATTGACTGCCGATGCCATTTCTCTCCCTCGGAAATTCTTCAGTTTAATCATTGGCTTCAAATGAATTAGGACGATTTATCGGAATGCTTTTATTAAAAACAAGTGCAGACATTCATTTTAAACTGACGAAGAGAGTGAAGCCAAAGATGCCGAGAACGGTAGAAAACATAATTTTAAGTGATTGAAGGCTAAGCTAAAAGATGCTGGATTAATTTGCGAAACATTAATATTTATAAACAATTTCAAAAGGCTTCCAAATAAAGCCTGGTTTCGAGCGGCGCCGCGCCGGCCTCATAAAGCCTTGGAAGGACCAGACGCAGTTACGGATAATAAAATTATAATCCGCTGTTCAATTTCGTAATTGAAGCACCTGGAAGGGGGACTACAAATCACCACCACATTATTGAGCCATTACCGCCCTTCGCTGAATTTTGATAATCGAGTTAAAGGTGAAAAAATATGGGCGTCCGGAGTCAGGCAAAGGGAGACCGAGCGGAACGCGCGCGGAATCGAGATGAGGCGTTGCGGGCACCCGCGACCCCACAGGCTAAGGAATGCCTAGAGACACTGAAAAACTTATTTAATCGAACATTAGAGGCTGAATGCGCTGAATAAATAGCACAATGTTATCGCCAAGCGAAATAAGAATTGACGCGTAAGGACACCGGCATTGACAGACGAAGAAGCCAAGCTAAGCTACACTCTACTTAGTCTGTCAGGTGCTGGGTTGAATTTAAGGGGAAAATGAAACCCGATGCATTATAGTTGCGGTTACGGCTCTAAGAACAGCAAGTCAGGGCCTCTACCGCCGGCGCTCGGGCCCGCTCGCCGCTCGGCTGACTCCCGGCCACCCTCCGCAGACACTATTAAACACTAATTACCACTTTAATAACGCTATAAAATCCGACACAATTACGATGGGAGCCCTTAAATTTCTTTGTAATTTTCTTGACTAAATTACATGTAATTTACGTTTTTGTGCGTCCCGGCGTTTTAGAGCCATCATTATTTCCGTCAGGTTAAACGGTTCGTTTACAAACACTGCGAGGTGCGGTAATGATAGACGACCGACTGTTTAATCGAGAGGGCTGAGAACTTATCGGGACTTTATTAACTTTCTCTCCCTTTCCGGGTTTTAACAAATAGTTTATCATTAAAAAATAAAATGTTATTTTTGGCCCAACAATTTCTATACTTACATAATTAATAATGGGATAGTATAATTTGAAGCTAAATCAAATGTTTGCAATAAAACACGAGTCGATTACTTTGTTGTCTGTTTAAAGCCTGCCAAGGAACGTCAGCTAAACCTTAAATTAAGTGTCCACGGAAATGAAGATTCACTCGGCTCGGGATTGTCTGGAGCCGCGGTCAAGTATGTTGTCGAGCGACGGACGGATGGCTTCCTGCCGCCATTGTCGCGGGACAATGGGCTCCCACGTGGTCGCTCCGTACAACGGAGTAAGATGGAAGGAAGATATCTGGAGGCTCTTTATCTGATGGTGATTTATATGCCACTAAGTACTGTGGGAATCACACTCAGGTGCCGTGAAGTTGAAAAATCTAGCAACAACGGTATATGATGTCTACGGATTGGAGAAGTGTTTCACTCATGTCTTTCTCAAATACGAGCCTCAGATGAGGATCTGTAAGAGAAGTCAAGTTTTTGAGAACACTAGATTACCCCGTACGCACTTGCTGTTTGAGCGTGATTTCTCCGCCGGCTCTCGGCGCTCTAATTTGAGTGTCGCGGTGTCGCCGAGCGCTCTCGGCGCGAGTGTCGCGTCGAGTGTCGCGGAGGTTACCTCGAGAGCACTTGTTCAAAGCTTTTTCTATTTCTGTTCCGTTTTTACAGTGGCTTTGTTAATTTTGCCGGCATTGAGTTTTTTGGGTTCTCTGTTTTGGAGACGAAATAAAGTGATCTAGATGTGAATATCACAATAGTTACAATACTAGATTTTGAATTCGTTCGATACGTATTTGTGCTAAGTGTTTTTTAAACACCATTTTGTTTTGGAAGTGTTTCCCTATTGGTAGTTGAGCATGGTTCTGTTACCGTCTAAACAAGTTTAGTAATCCCCGGTTAGCCGGCCGTCGTGGCCCGGTACAATTAGGGTGGCCGGTGTTTGCGCCGTACGGCAGCCGGCACCGCGCCGGCTTGATTAGACGCCGCGCCGGGCCCGGACCGGCGGGGTAATTAGAGCGTTCCGTTTTTATTCCAAGCGTCGGGGCTCAAGAAAATGCCTTGTAATTAAAATGAAGGAGAACTTCCGTAAATAAAGAAAATACCAGTATCATTGGAATCGGTGGTATTTACAAACGGAACAGTAATTAAAGCGATAGAAATATTCAGGGCGGGGGCCTCGGGGCGAACGACGAGCCGCCAGGAACGTCGAGTTAAGGCGTCATCTAACTGCATTTGTGAAATGCAGTTTCCCGCTGAAATGAGCGCGTCTCATAATCTCGGAGACGCGACGCTTAATTACGGGAATGAAATCGCTTTGTTGCCGCGACCGTCTTAAAAAGTAAACTTAAAAATCTTGAGCGTTTATAAAATCTCAAATAACGTCCGGGATGAGTTTTTGTCGGCCACCATTAAGGGAAGCACTTAATTTGACGGCTCACAGCAATTGCTCCGCGATGTGGGTAATTTTGACACGTCCATTGGGATTCAGGTTTTTTAAAAATAGCATCTGATTATGTAGTAAAACATTTCGCCATCGCTTGAAAAAATTGATGCGATTATCTCTTTAACAATTCGTCAAGGTTTAGTTCGTCGTTGTCTCGGGACTCGAGAGCAGCGAAGTGGCGTCGGCGCTCGTCGTCGGCGATAAGCAGGTGAGGGATGCGGTTGTCTCGCCCGAGCACTGGACCCTGCGATTTTTCTCTGTGATCTATGAAGCGGCCGCCGGTATCGCGGCACGCAACGCCTCCCAGTAATCCTTAATACATAGCGGTAAGATTAATCATTAAACGACCTTTTCTCACTGACGTGTTTAATTCAAGAAAAATTGCACAAAACCCAAAAAATGGTTACTTCCGACCCTAGCAACTGATAAAATATCATCTCCCCTGAGTTGGTGAGATTGCGGCGCAGTAACTTTCCTCATCTCCACTTACGCGCTGATATTACAGAACAAACTTAGCGCCGTAATCAGGGCGAGTGCTCAAATCCTACGCTAATGGAAGCGGGAAACTTGATCCAGAAAATAGGCACAGGTAACGCAAATACGAGCACTTAGCGCAACTTCTACCGTTGTTATTTTACTTTTCACATTACATTGCAATAGGCTTGTTAAAACAGTAAGACACGCAATAGTTACCCCTTTTTAAACAATCATTTTTATCATCATTTTGGATTAAAATAACGGATCAAAATATTTATCAGCCACAATTAAGTCATGACAAATATTTGCAGGGGGCTACTGTAACCTAACCACCAATATCAAGATGAAATGCACATGGAAACTAGGTAAGGTACCTCACCTTCACCTTCGCAGCGCGGTGTGTGCGAAAGTGCGGTCGGACCAGCGAAGTGGTCGTGCGGTGCAGCGCAATTATCTCCGCGGTGGTCCGTCCACCACATCCACACGACAGGCAAATGATGCCTCTCACATTTAACCTTTAAAATCGATAGCTCTCTATATTTAAATAGATATTTCCATGGTAACGTAACATCCCGAGAATTACGACCCGAGAACACAAAATCGTCGAGTCACCACAATGCAAATAATTTCCGAAGTATCAAGATCCCTCTAAAACAATGCCCCGGGTTCATCCCGGTATGGTAATGTAGGGAAATTAATCGTCAACACGGGAAGTTGGTCCTTCGACCGTGGCAAGCGCAAGTCACCGAAGAATAAAGGAAGGCGGCGGTGGGGTGACGTCGGCCGCTGGAAACATGTTATATCCATTGGGTTGGGTAATTAAAATACTGTTAAGGCACAGTTTTGTTTCTTCCTATAAATTATTTACTTACTGAAAATTCTATTTAGGGCACGTTAAGATTAAATATCACTACAAAATTCACTATTCTATCATCTTGTTTTAACACGACAGGATTTAGCGGCAGCTGCAATAATTCATCAGAGTAACTTCCGAGAGCAAAAAACATAATTGCAGCGTTCTGTGGACGGGACCAGTTAATTTGAGTTTGATGTCGTCGAGAGTTGGAAGTGAGCTTACGAAAAATTTACACTTCATGTCTTGGACAGCTGTAGCGTTTCACATTTTGGGCTGTTATGAACCAATAATAATTGTGATAAATGCTGTTAGTTCTCCTTAAAAAAAAACACATTTGATTTAATCTACATTTAAAAAAAAAAAAAACATTTTTATAAATCAGATAGGGGTCAATCGCTGTCTAAGTATGTTTTATAGCAACGCTAAAAGTTCCAAACCCTTAAAGAATATTTATTAAGGCTGGATTTTTTAAAAGTTGGTTATACTCTTATGAATATAGCTCGATCTCGTGTGCATAATAAAGATAGAGGCAGTGGCAAACGAGGAAGCAACGCCGGGGGGCCTCATTAGCGGTATCGCGGTCTGTCGTGAGCTGCTGTCACATTACGCTCATATCGCGATCGAGCGACCACCACTACGAGACGTCACCAGTTAAACACATTTAATGCATATTATATGAAATTGTAACGGTGCTGGTACGGGATTGTCAGGATCATTGATAAACTATGTATGAGTATGTACGAAAGAAGTTGAAGTGGATTCATCTAAAAAAAATGCAAAAAGACGCACACTCAGTCAGACAGAGAAACAAACAGTCTCAAATAAGCAAACCGTAAGATTTCCGTTTTTGCTTTTGAGGATCGGAGCACCAGAAATATAATTCCTTTCGTATGCAAAGATGAGAGGTCTTTCCGAGGACAATTTAAGTTCTGGTTTTTGCTAGTTTTTAATTTTCTTGGACTTTACTGCAAGGACACCAGGGTAACAGGCTGCGGGAAGGTGACGCAACACAACTTGTACGTACTCCTTACCCAGGCAACTCCCCACTACATGCTCTAGACTCTAGTGGAGAAAGATTCCGCATTCTGTCTCCAATTACGCCAGTAGAGGTCAATACAAAACCTACGTCAGATATGATAGCTAAAACGTAAAATTGAATCGGAATTGAATCACACTAAGACGTCATGGTAAGGCCCCTGGAGTGTTCAATCAAACTATGACCACCAGCTGGAATATTCTGGAACAATTCTGTGAGAGGTCTTGTATTAAATAATGAGGTTCGTAGCCACATTGGTTTATGAGTTAGCCATTTCTTTTAAACAAGGTCAAAAGTCAAAGTTCTAAATCAAGTAGCTGCTATAATTAAATGTGTATTTGTGACGGCGTGCCGGTGCCCGTAATTAATCAGCAAGTGCGGCGTGTAAATGCACTCGCAGCAGTTGGACCCTCGGCGGCCTGCACAGGGTACAGAATTGCTTGGCGAAGCTCTCACTTCATTCATCACTAACGCGAGGGATTTCCTGCTATTTTTGTGAGTCGAATGATTTACCGCCGCAAGTTAAGTGAATTATTAAAGCTGATAGACATTTCGACACGCATGCCACTGGACAAGGTGGTTTTAGACCTAATTTCTCTATCATCGTCATCATATCAGCCATAGGACGTCCACTGTTGGACATACCTAGGCCTAGGTGATACTACGAGTAGATAGCATAAGTTGTGGGTGTAGAAATTCGTGCAAGATCCATCCGGATCACTACCACCCTCTTACTCGCTTATCCTGCCACCAAGCAGTAGTGCTTGCGCCGCTGTGTTCCGGTGAGGAGACAGCCAGTGAAATTACTGGCACATGAGGTGTTCTATCTTAGCCCTGCTGTTGCGGTTGTCCATGGCGTTGGTGTTCGGTTACCATCAGGTGACATACTTGCTCGTTTGCCTTCCTTGTCGTATGTTTACTTGATAGTGAGAAAGAAACTTCGATTAGGTATAAGCTTATCATGGGAATACGAATAACACCGTTTTTATTTGCATTTTCACTAACGGAGTAAACGCAGAATAATTAAAAGCCCTATTCGCAAACCCCTCATCTCTGGATGTCCCGCAGGCAGACACGCAATCAACATCTAATGTGGAAGCTTATCTACTCGTAGGGAGGGTGGTCCTACCTCCAGGCGCTATTATCATCGCTTGCTTTTACTCCAAGAAGTACGTACCTAGGTATTTATACAAAATCACGTGCGTTTTTAAAACAGCTTTTTTAACGCAATCAATCCAATCATTTTACTTTCGTTGACGTGGTGTCCCGAAACTGTTCTGTTATTTCAGCAAATGGTTGCACTAGTTTGTTTGAACACTATTTTTAATTCAAAACAGCTGTTGTCCGCGGCTCCGTCTGCGCAGAATATGCTTATCGATATTCCGCAGGAACTTTGCGATTTCTCGGGATAAAAACTATATTATGTTCCCCGAAACTGAATATATCTCTATACTTACTAAACTCCAATTTAATTGGGTCAGTGGTTTAGGCGTGAAAGAACAGGCAGACAGACACAGAGTTACTTTCACATTTGTAATTATTACTAGCTGTTGCCAGCGACTTCGTCTGCAAAGAATTCGTTTATCGCTATCCCGCGGGAATTTTCCGGGATAAAAAGTAGCCTATGTGCTATTTCAGACTTTTCTCTATCTATGTGCCGAATTTCATCCAGATTCGTTGGGCCGTTCTGGCGTGATTGAGTAACAAACAAACGTCCATCCATCCATACTTTCGCATTTATAATATTAGTTAGATTAGATAGTAGGGATGAAGTCGCCTTTTTGACGCCGCATACTTTGAACATAAATAAATAAATAATAATAAATAAACATCTTGGGACAATTGACACCAATTGACCTAGTCCCAAACTAAGCAAAGCTTGTGATATGGGCACCAGACAACGGATAAACATACTTATATAGATAAATACATACTTAAATACATATTAAACATCCAAGACTCGAGAACAGACATTCGTATTTTTCATACAAATATCTGCCCCGACCGGGGATCGAACCCGGAACCTCGAACTTCATAGTCAGGTTCTCTAACCACTAGGCCATTCGGTCGCCAAACATCAACCATTCACAGTATGTATAGTGTTCAATTAAACTTAGGTACCCAAGCACTTGCGAAAGTTTAGTGCTTATCCTCGTAAACACAGATCAGAGCACTCCACACTGCCCCAGCTTTTAAATGAATCTGAACTGATATCGTCACTGTGTCAAAAAGCTTCGAGGAAAATTGATTAGTTGCTCCCCGCATCGAGGGTTGCACATGCGATCAGCGAAACTTTACAAATGGCAGGTCCCCCAAAGCTGTCCGTGCTAATAAGGCTTCGTGTTTCCTGCGTGCTGCCGAAATACGAGTAGCTAATTTATCTGAGCGATGTTACATCCCTTAACGCGTATTTTTATGCGATTTTCCACCGCATTGCGTGTAATGACTGTTAAATGCTGTGTGGCGAGCGTCTTGACCGCGCAATGAAATGAGAATTAGCTCGAAGCGTCGCCGATAGCGCATAGTCACGGGGCGGCAACAGTGCGACAGGCGACGGTGACGACGGTGACGACAAGACTTGTCTATTTGTCGTCGAGCTCCGATTGCTTCCGCTCACACCTCGTTATTTTTTTACTGATCCAGTTTCGAGGGTGACAGACTGACATTTTGTTGGGAATTTCCACTAAAACTCTTTTCTACGGGTTGCTAGGTAGCATTGAAATTGATTGAACAGTCATGGCAAGTCAAAAACCGTTAACTTCTAGCTGTTTTGTTAGTGTTTATGTATAGTAGCGTTTCTGATTAGATATCGTAGAGAGATAACGTTATTGATAAAAATGATGATTGGTTTTGCATTTTAACAACCACTTTTTGCTCTTCAATCATGCCGCCAAACCTCGCAAATCCATAGACACTCGTCACGAAGTAATTACCTGCAACCAAACAAATGACAAATTAATAATTTGGCTAGTATAATAAGATTACTCACAAGTGTATAGAAATGAATGCAGCAGAAGCACCGGCAAAGTAATAAAATACATAAAGCAACTTTTTCATGTAGCTTTTAGAACATAATCAGATGCTTTTGAGTGCTTTGTTCTATTTGATATTACAGTTAGTGACTAAACACGAATTAAAATGGAGTTAAGATTAAAACATAGAATTCCTTAACGACGAAAAGGAAGCAAATTCTAGCATACAGTCTTATAATGAAAATACGTGTCAATGGTTTCTTGTGTGTGTCACGACAGTTGGGCGAGCAGTAATGAGTATAGTAATAGGACTTGAAGTTTTAAACTAATCAATTTTAATATTTCTAGCCTAATATGTAATACGTGTTACTGACGGCTGCAGTAAGGTCATGGTATTTCACACATAAGTTCGTAGAAACTCAAAACCCCAATTCGTACCCATGGCTCTCTGTTTTAGAAGCCATAGGTGAAAATAAGGTAAAGTAAGCTATTGTGATTAACTAAACTATGATAAATTCCAAGAGCAACGCTTATTGATCTTTCCAAGAAAACTCGGTCACCCGTATGCACAAATTAGGCGACATTAGAAGATCTGCGTCTGCAACTTTGGGAGTTGGTACGAACTTGAGATATTGTACATAGAACATAATGGCCCGCATGAGCCAGATCAATAGAGGGATCAGGCATGCGGGCGCGTCAACAACATTATCTCGCCGAGGCAAGGAAATTATACGCAAACGTTGGTGTTTATGCAGTCCAATGTGTGGGGATATTACAGCGCAGCTCCGCATGGGCAATGATAACAGACTGCGCTGCCCATTGCAATCTCCTCATTTAAGTAAAACCTAGAATAAAACATTTTTTTTTTGGAATTTGTTCGCAAAAGTACGGTGGTGTATATATATGTGAAGTTCGTATCCCGCACTAAGACTATGTGGGAACAACAGCATAAGTCGTCTCATTGCGGTGGCTTGTGTCCAGCAGTGGTACGTATGTCAGCCAAAGACGATGCGATGGTACAGACAATTTTTTCACATTAAACTGACCACTGTTAGACCCGTATCTCACCTAATGGAAAGTAACAAGTTTTTCTGAAACGATCGGAGCAGAATGAATTGTGATAGAATACATTAACCATCTCATTGGAGATGAAACATGACGCTCGAATTCGAATAACCGATCTGTCACGATACCAGGTTACTTCATGTTCTAATGTTGCTCGTCAAACGATGCACGTCAGATACCGATCGCATATTTCGAACAATAACCCCTTATCTCCCATCACGCTGCATCCCGCCACTAAGGGACAATGCACTAACACGAATGTCTCTCCAACCCGATTTTAACAGCGTGAATTATTAAAAATATACGACAAAGAAAGCACAGGGGCGAATGGGTCACCTGATGATAAGTGTGCACCACCACCGACTGAAACCCGCAACCCTAGAGGATTTTAGATGCGTCGCCAGCTTAGAGTGCTAAGATAGAATACCTCATATTTTTATTTCACCGACTGCCTTACTCTCTACGCCGGAACACAGCAGCGCAAGTGCTTGGCGGCAGGATTAGCGAGTAAGAAGACAGTAGCAATCCGAGCGGACCTTGAAAAAGGTCTTACAACCCGCAAAAACCCAATCCAATAAACGAACCTGATGCGAAGAGACAAAACTATCCCTTTACGCAATGAAATCGAAATATTATACAAGACACTCGCTTACCAAGGAGATTTTGCTCGAGATCTTCATTGTGCGCTATTTTCTTTGTGTCGGAGCCAACAGGTGTCCGTGATATCGAGCGACGGTCGCATTACGGGCACATTAGCATCACAACGGACACGTGTCGCACCGAGCACAAAGCACGTGTCGACGAAGACTCCGCGGTCTCGGAATATATTCAGGATGCTTGCGTCATCCCGAGGGTCGAGGATCTATCGAATAATATTACAGCAATATGCTGGGACCTAATTCAGAAGTTTGATAGTATAAATGATGAGCTAAGAAGAAAGGTGCAAGAAAAAGAACAGAATGGACAAAAATAGAAAATGGATGAGAACAATTCTATGGAAAATAAGCAACCGAGTCTCTATTGTAAGTTTTCCAACGTGTAACCTACTGAGTTGGAATCGAATCGCATAAGACGTCATGGTAAGGCAAGTATGACAAAACGAGGTCAACATTTTTGCATATGTAGATATTATCATAAAGGAGTTAAGAAAGAAGTGTTTTGTTTTGTTACTTCCATTGTAGAAGCAGATGCACGTAGCGACAGACGTGGCAGCCGCTCACGTTAACCGCCAACACTCAAAACACATTAAACAAGCGTAATTATGTATTACAGAAGTTGTGAGATAAGTATAATGTGAGTTCAGTTGTTATTGCACTAATAACGCCGTTCGCATTTGCATGCATCGCGCGAAGTCCCACATCCATCACACCTTCAGGATCCTCATACGTCAAATGCGCTTTATTCTGTTAATAATTAAGTCCGCAATCCTGCAATCAATAAGCAAGGTTAAGTTGGTGATCCTAGCATCGTGATTGCGGTCATCTTCGCCGTTAACCTTGAGGGAATAAGGTGTGTATTAGCGTGCTCCGCCGCACGCGCAGGTGGCGAGGGCCAGGTGCGGGTGACGCGCATTGTCATGCTAATAGCCGCGGTTTGATTAAAAAAGTTGGAGATTTGAGCGTTGTTATGATAATTGGTAGACTTAGATGGAAATGGGTGAATTGGGAGGTTTTACGAGTAAACGGAATTAGGTATTCTAGCGAGCTTTGTCTAAGGCTATTTCTTTAAAAAGTTAACGTCCTTACCAGACCGATGTCATCGGTCAAATAGAAAGGTACTTAATAAAATTGTATTCAAAATTAAGACACAAGTGGATTTTCTAAAAATGTCATCCTCAGAGGATTTATTCTCACTAGGTATATAGCATTTTTTTGTCTCAGGCATAGTAGACCAAGTAAGTCCTTTAAACATTTTTTGTTACATTCCCCACATCATAAAGAAAAACCCTTTTGCATCTTAACTTGTAAGTAAAAATAATATAGCAAGCCTCTGAAATTTTAATCCGCAATAAGACATTGAATCTTAGCTTGATAAAGAAATTTCTTGGCCGACACTAAAAAATGTATACTTATATGTGAGTAATATGGTTAGTTCCTTTCTAGGAAGGTTAGTATCGATGTATGTTTTAGTTTAGTCTCGTAGTACACAATAAATTACACTGTAGACCAGTTTGTCTTACTTTTTGTTGACACGTACCGCTTGACTTTCAGAATTTCAAAAAGGTTCACGGACCGCTGTCTAAGCTCCTCATTCTTAAAAAAAAAAAAATATTCTTTAAAAAATCTCGAAGTAAATATGTTAAAGGTTAACTGTGTTGGTTCGGACCCCTGGCACATATCTTACGAATCCATAAGGGTCCATGGACCCCACTTTCAGAAACCCTGCTAGGGGCTGGAGTAACCAGACCTAAAGGGTATTTATTTGTTATTACCAAAGTAAAAGATGAACTTGTGCAGGTTTTGTTAATACCAGCAGGGGTTACTTTCAGTCACAAATCATGCCCCACTGCGCGGAAGCGGAACCGACTGCCATTTCCCGGGGAAGCTCTCGAATTTTAAATATTTCAAAACTTTACGACTCCATGCGAAGCACAGACTTGGGAATTCACACGGCCAATTTTAAAAGATGCGAAAAATGTATCTCATACTGTGGAAGAAGAAATAAAATTACCTGTAACTCTCTTGCTGTGCCTTTATGGGGTTCACATTGATGTAACACTTAAGTAATTTGAGAATTTAAGCAGGGTATAAACAGAACTTGCAGTCGTATTACACTGCGGCATTTAATCGACGACTTCCAGTCTTCTGACCCTTTCCCATCACGGGCCGGCAATGCAATGATTGCAGCATTTTACTTACCTACTATGTACTACTGGCTGACCCTGCAAACCTCTTATCGTCTTAGAATCAATTTCATTCATGTCGTCAGAGATGGCAGTGCATAATATATGAATTGAATGATTTTTTTCGTTTTTTTTTGTTTTTTTATTAGTAATTCTGCTATTCGGATTCTAGACAATTCAACAAATTCAATCCAACAAAACAACGATTATAAAAACAAGTGCTGCAGTTCTCAAGTTATAAATGTTGTAAGTAACCTGACTTTGAATAAAACATCAGATACCACTGCTGCGATCTTACTTCGTAATAAAAAATCTGTTGTGATCAATACGAGCAATATTAATAAAGATTACACTCACGCTTCATTACTGTAACAAAACCACGAAACGATATCTCATAGATCACGCTCCAACCTGATAGTCGGAACATTCACATGCTCTTCTTACAAAGGAATTTAAACCTCAATCCATTCGTATATGTTGCATTGTGTTTTGGTTCGCCATGTGGGATGGTGTGGTGTCCGACGATGCTCAATCGGTAACGCATGATGGGAGACCACCCGCGCCTGCGCGGCTTTGGGGGTCCACTTACAAATAAACTGTTACAACTGACAAACATGCACTTCACGTTAAAATAATTTGTACTTTAATTGAATTTCTGAATCGAAAAAAATAGTTCGCAAACTTTATCCAACGACATCAGATCTGACGTAGGGCAGAGCGAGAAAAAAAACCACAAAATTATATAATCTACTAGCTGTCGCCGTTCGAGGAGGATACGTTTATCGCGTAAACACAATTTTCTGAGACGAAAGCTATCCTATTACTTGTCTGGACTTCTAATATGATGTATGCAAAATTTCATCGCATTAGTAAGGATAGAGGAGGGGGGGTAGCCAAATTACTTTTTTGTTTCAAAATTTCACTCTGCCAACTTTTTTGGCGTGATTGTAACGTACATTCATGCCAAATGTATATACTAGAGAATAAGCGTGGAAAGACGGGAATGTTAAAACTACAAAGGCTCAGTTTTGTCATTTTGACTATGTAAACTTAAAGAGGAAGTTCTATCCTTTTTCTATGTCCCAAGTTAGTACACTACATCAGGCCTAGGAGCGTGTTGGTGCGGCTGCCACATTACCGCCTAATCTGATTTATACCGAGATGACTCGGTGTCGTCCGTTACCAGATTATTGGGGTAGACCTGTTGCCCGAGTCGATGCTTTATTTGTATTAATTACGTGTTTTATGTACCGGATAGTACTAAGGATGATGTATCGTATGAAACAAATGCTGTATTAAAAGTACACCTTCAAGTGTCTAGTTATTCCCGAGTATTTTAGCAAGTGGTTAAGTTAGTTTCTGCACAATCCTGTAAAGGTTTTGTCATTTTGAATGCAAAATTAAGTCAATTGTTTGACGTCGTATACTTTGAGCAAGCTTTGAGCATTAACTTAATGTATGGAAACAATCTATCAAACAAAATGAAAGGGACTCAAGAGACTCAAGTTTACCTAACTTGCTGAAGTGTTCTAAATACATTTTTGGTCAAAATGTATCTCTAGATAAACAGTTGACCGCACCAAATGTAAACCCATATCAGGTTTATATTTTTTACTGCAAGTGGCCTTTACCCCGTTACTTCTTCTTTTGACACTTAACGATCAGCAATATGAAACTCAATTAATAACTTTAACAAACCATAAGGAAGACTTGTAAAAATATCCTGACACGCATCATCAGAGCCGTCATTTGTAACCGCGGCGACATCTGCGCCCAATTAACCGCACTAACGATGAGGAGGCTCCGAATAAAACTTATTAATTGTATCCGTTACGGGACTATTTCTGACAGCTCATAAACAATGTGCCCATTAGAGTTGCGACGGCTTTGAGAGAAGCGGACACACTCGCGGGTAACACGCGTGCTCACCTAGAATGAAGACTCTTGTGTGGGCAAGGGCCACTAGCTCTGACGGCCAAGGGTAACAGGAGTACGTTAAAAGTGATTCATTGAGACTATTATTATAACTGAGACTAACTATTGAGTTATCAATGACTTATTTGGGATTGTGGTTTTCGTAACTTATTTATACATATATTCAGATCCTTTTCTGATTGTTTCTTTACTTCACTTAATCACCTTGTCAGTTAATGTGATTTGACTATGATTTTCAGAGGTTTGACAGTGGAACTCGATTCAGTTGATTCAATAGTACCTTCAAAGGGGAATCAAAATAGTGATGTCGTAAAAAAGGTCTCAAAGCTGATGTTAATCAGAAGCATCCCCTCATTCTTGCAAGCGATGACAAACGGCGCGCCGGACGGCTCGTGACGGCGGGCAAATCAGCCGCTTCCGGCAATAAGTCGCCGATTAGTTCGACCCGACCGGGATACTCGTCGATGTTAGGATTAAAGGTTACCCTATTAGCCGGTGATCAATTGTTTAATTACAATATCTAGCGAGTGCAACATTGTACATGATGGTCTGTCCGGATAGCTACCAACATCTCACTTGCATCTCTCAACTGTGTTCCTTTATGGAGAGTAAGACAGTCGATGTAGTTATTAGCACATGATACCTCATGACTATTGTGTGTATTTCAACTTAGTCTTCTAGGCTGTCAATGTATCTGCAATCCTGTGTCTTGCGGAAGTCACATAATGATCACTCACCATCAAGTGACCCATTTAAGAACATGTACGAAAATCGACCGAAGTAAAAAAATACTACTTGATACAGACGTACCACCTACACAAGAGACATGCCAGTGGCTCATAAAACAAAGTGTCACCTGTTAGCCGGCTCTAGGGTTGGGTTTATAAGCATTCGACCCTGAACTGCCGAGGGCTATAATACCTCACGCCGGATTAACAATTCTGTCTCAATCGTTTAGCACCGGCGACACCACGACAACTTTATGCGGCGCTCGCCGCTGACTATTTACCGGCGATATGTTGCGCATGCATATAAATGCCCCATTATTTGTCCGCATCGACGCCGTGGGAAACCACAGTTAACAAATTATGTATAGAAATTGGAATTTTTACCACGAAACTGTGCAAATTTGGGCGCCGCGATGTGAATATAAAACGTGTCGATAAAACTATTTTGGATTGGGTTGTAAATTGAGTTTTATTGCTGACATCAGCCGATGTTTTCATTATATCTACTAATGTTATAGCAACAATACCACCACCTACACGAGAGACGACAATAGAATCATCTAAGTAGGTATTATTTTTTTGTAAAATTTTGTGTTTAACGAATGTGTCGAAAACCAATCGATGTCGGACGCCATTTAGCCTCCAAGATGTCTTCAAATTATTCGTGTGTATTTCAACAGGGGGTTGGATTAGTTTGATTTAACACTCTTATCAAAGCTTGAGTCGTATTTTGGATTCAAAATGAAGTCACCATTTGATGCTGTGCATTTTGAACATCTATTCGTGCATGTATTTTTTCTACAATGTGATTACCCCCTGGTTAACGAGCACGGAAGTCCTCTGATGGAGATCAATCACCGTCGCACACGGATACCCATAACGTACCAGCCCCTAACATTGCAGATTAATCTCAAGACACAGTGAACTCTCAAAAGCGTCATTCCCATTCAAATTGTTCCCTTACACTACAAATTGATTCCACAAGACTTAAACAGCCTTATTCATAAAAAGTCCTTAATTGAGGTTTGATCAGTTCATTAGTTAACAGACTGATTAAGCTTATTTGACAGTTGCTAAAAAGTATGATTCATAAACGCTTGCTAGCAGTCTGTTAACTAATGAGCTGTTGATGAATGGATTAGACGCGTTATGTTGTGACCTTGACAAATCATAGACCATAAATGGCTTTTTAGTGAATAAAAAAAAAAAAAAATACAGCTGCAGTGGCAGCGAATTAGCGGGAAACCAGCGAATTAACACGACAGACGAGGCAGTATGGATCTAGTTTCATTTACCTTTCTCGAAGGGGATACAAACTTAAAACAAAAAAAACTGTCTTGCGTATGGTTTTGCTCTTGCCAAAATCAGCTGTTCATATTTGTGGCGGCCATTTTGTGAGTTAGCAGAGAGATAAAGTAGGGTCTACGGTCCGCTAACTTTCGGAAGACTTAACAGACCCTTGAAGGACTGATTAGCGCTAATTGACGTTTATGAATCATGTTTTTTTGCATCGGTCCTACAGCGAGCTTATAGCGAGCCTCTAACCTTTTATGAATAAGGCTGTAAGACTAAATACGTAAACTTAACCCGAACGCTCCTAGTCGTAGTTATCAGTCGCCTGCAGCCTCCAGATACCCTTGACAGATGGCGGGCCCCGACACTGATGTCCCCCCCTCCTCCCTGGCTAATCGGCGACATCGCTCATAAGGCCCGCGCGAGCTGTTTATTGTCGTCGTAACCGGGTCGCGGGACGCTGGCGTTGACAAATGGGCCAGCGGGAAGACAGAGCCGCGCCGTTACCGGTATAGCCTATGGTCGTGACGAAGATGAGCGCTGTTACTAGTGTAGTGGAGTAGCACTGTACAACATTTTGTAAGTTTTCGGTGCGAGCAGAGTTTGGGAGTGGTCTTCTTGATCTGATAGGAGGTCGACCCAGCAGTGAGACGTATATAGGCTGAATATAAGTATATTCTTGATCAACGACAGATACGTAGGTAGCTTGAACAAGAATGATAAGATGGAGGTTTTCTTAGGCAGTGGTCGGATTGACGTGGAATTTGATATACTAAGGTAAGTCCAGTGATAATATTGAAGTGAAATTCTGGTGGCCAGGGCTAGATCGTCTCTTCAACGATAGTCCGATTGACTTAAAATTTGGTATACATAAAAAAAGCCGTGGTAGCCTAGTGGTTTGACCTGTGGCCTCTCAAGCAGAGGGTCGTGGGTTCGAATCCCGGGCTCGCACCTCTGAGTTTTTCGGAATTTATGTGCGATATCTCATTAGAAATTTACCATGAGCTTTTCGGTGAAGGAAAAACATCGTGAGGAAACCTGCACACAACTGCGAAGCAATTCAATGGTGTGTGTGAAGTTCCCAATCCGCACTGGGCCCGCGTGGGAACTATAGCCCAAGCCCTCTCATTCTGAGAGGAGGCCTGTGCCCAGCAGTAGGACGTATATAGGCTGGAGATGATGATACATAAACTTAATACATACCTATGTATTTAGGTTAAAATAGTCAATGCTGGTAGAGTTATCAAAGAGTATAGGTAACGATCAAAAACAGCTTGTATTTTAAAAATGTTTTTTTAATTAAGTGACGTAATTTAATTAAGATAAACGAGACATAACATAAACTGCAGATCTCGACTGGAGGTTGCAGTATTCGTACTCCTCGATCGAGTCGCCGACCAATAATTTATGGAGCGCGGTATAAATAGTCGATTTGTCGGATGTCGGCGCCGGCGCAGACAAACAGGGCACCGACTAATGAGTCGATTGTACCCAGTCGCGAATATAAGTACAAGAATGCAATAACGCTTTTTGGAACGATATAAATTAATGTAAGAATATCAAAGAAGCCGAAGACAAGAACATATTTACGACTTTCGCTTTACTTAATCAATTGTACTTTAATTTATTTTCGTGTGTTAATGTTATCTTAGCAGGATATAAAGTATTGAAAGAAATAAGAATTGGATACATAACTTAAAATCCACTTCTCGTCCCTATCTACTTATGTTGTAATACGTGTACCTACTTAGATATCAATTATAAGTACAAAGTGAGTAAATAACCAATGTAAAATAACTGCACTGCCTACATTTTGCTTGAATCCTAACACAGAACTTTTGCACTCATCTGAATTTTTTTTCTTAGCATTAAAAACGTCTAGACTCTAGAGAATCTTTATCACATTACTATCTAAGTATTATGATCTTTGATAAACAATAACTTTTATTATTGTTTATCAAAGATTATGATTAAGCTTTAGTACTACCCTTTATCGACACAAGAACACGAGCTTATCCCGGAAGTTAACTTCTCCACGTAACAGGAACAATACTCCCGGAGAGTCCCCCCTCTCCTGGGGCGAGATATGGAAGTTGCTACTGCATTAGGTATGCGGCCTGTGGGCAACTCCGAACGTGCAGGTAAACTATAGCCAGCCTTGTACCACGTTATACTCGTAGTTATCCGAAGTTTAGATAATACTAGCTTCTGCCCGCGACTTCGTCCGTGTACAGACATAAGAACCGATGTTGATAGTATTCTGCAATAATTATTTATGTTGCAACTCTTGGTAGCTACGACCTTTGGCATGTTTATCGCTATCCTGCGGGAACTATGCCATTTTTCGGCATAAGAAGAAGCCTATGTTTTAATCTAGGGTACCATTTATCTCCATTCCAAATTTGATCCAAGTGCGCCTAGTCATATCAGCGTGAAGAAGGAACAAACATAACACACTCACATCGTCACATCCATCCTCATCTCACAAACTTTCGCATTTTATAATGTTAGTAGAATTCGGGTTTGTTCAAGAAGAGTTCTGAACAGGAATAAAGGAGTTGTGTAGAAAAAATTGCCAAGCTTCTGTCTTTTTGGTTCGAAAGAAACTCCGTCAACTACTATAAATTTTAGTGCATTGGTTAAAAATACTGTTTTAAAAATACATTTGGTGGTAATTTAAAATTGAAATTGTCGTTCCGTTCTGATGAATAATTCAATAGCAAGATGTAAAGGTTTCCAGTACAGTCATAACGTCATATTAATATGAAGATCGTTTCATATTTTTACGATGAATTTTATTATGTCTTCTGATCAATTACATGCTGAGCAGTATTATAGTTTTATACGGCCAATCATCAGTAGTCGAAGTAATGAAGTATGCTTAGCATTCTGAGTAAGATCGTGGAAGAAAACTATCGTATAATGTTTTTTAATTAAAGTCAGCTTTTCGCAGTACAAAACCAATTGTAGCAGATACACTGAAGAGCAAATCAATAGGTCGCCTTTCAAACGAAGTTGTATGAAAAGCGTGGCGGTATTTTTGCTCGACAGTGTAGTTTGGGATACCTAGTTAACGTGCTGTTCATTAGAATGCTGCCGCGGGAAGCAGCTTCAAAAACACATCCTACTTTAGGTTATATCGAGCGCACACTAGTGTTGTCCCTCGACAGTCCACTATCGATAGTTTCTATAGACTATCGATGGTTTGAACAAAGACAATAGTATCGATATTTATTAATATTATCGATACCTTTGGTTGACTAGTTACTTAACGTCGAATAAACTATCGATAGTATCGGTACATAATATCAGAAATGCGGGAATAGGTTCGGAGAAGAAAAAGGGTCACCGACATAACCAAACAAAAAATTGCAGGCTATATAGCTCGGAGCGGAGAATAGAATAGATGGTCGTTGGGGCCGAAAGGTACGAGTGGAAGGAGACAGAGCATCGGCAAGCGCAGCGTAGGACGTCCACTAACGAGATGGACGGATGATCTGTAGGCTTATTGTCTAACTCGCTCGCAATCGCCATCGCGTTCATATTGACAGTTCTTGTATGAATGTGACAGCTAGCTGATTCCGATGCCAATTGCCAGCCTATACATGAACTGTCAAAATGAACACGATGGCGATTGCGAGCGAGTTAGACAATAAGCCTACTGGTTAAAGTCGGTGGATGCAAGCCGCTTCCAACATCTCTGGCGGTCTATGTCCAACAGTAGACGATGATGCTGATGAGTATCGGTACAATTTTGCTTTTCAGTATCACATAAATAATTGATACTAAGGTATTTTCATTCTTACCTGTCCTATTTGGTAAACAAAATTCTAACCTCAAAACGTCTCATTTTTGTTATTTTTTAACTATTTCATCGTAAATAAAGGAACTGGAGATAAAATATCAGCAAAATTATGTACAAAATATTGCCTCAGGTTTATTTGATAACATAATACACCTTATTCTTTACAAAAATTTGCACATTGAGGTTAGAATTTTGTTTACCAAATAAGACAGATAAGAATGAAAATACCTTACCTATCTATAGTTTTGAATAATCTTTTGTTACCTTCATTTCAATAGTATCGATAGTTTTCGTAAGTTTCTGTACAATACTATCGATATTATGGCATTTTACGATTAGAACTACCGATAGGGAAACTATCAATTTTGCGCAACACTAAGCGTATACTGGCGCCGCCTCTGCCATAACAAGAACGTGTTGAAGGAAACTAGCTTATTTTGTTATCTTAGTGTTCTCGAGAAAAGTTTCTGAGATAGCTCAATTTAGGAGACAAAAAAGTAGGTACTTTTAATATATAAAAGCTACAAGAAGAAGCCAAGTTAGTATTTGGAAACAACGATGTGAATTTGCTAGAACGCGAAGCTCGCTCTGCTACCGTAAGAGATTAGAGAATAACCATGTCACAGTAATACATAATATTGTAGAGAGAGAGAGTAAATACGTTGTTAGAACTGTACAAGTAATACGCAATACTCATGATAGAGTTAATTCAACTAGGTACTTCTAATAATAATTACTATTTAGAAACTACGGGATCGACTGTAGTAAATTGCCAATACAAGCCAAAGCCATTATTAAACAAACAAAAATAAGTCCTTTGGAAACCGTCTCTCATTGATTAAAGAGCACAATTCGAATTTAAAGTCCTGAAAATTTTCCTTCAATCTTAAAGTAAAGTCTCCAAACGCATGCTATTCCGCGTAAATTGGGGTTTTGATTGCAACACACAGCTCAAAGTTCCGCCTTAACAAATTATTTATCATTCTATTCCAAGATTATTATGTTAATGTTAATATAAAACGGATCCCGGCAAATAAACAAGCGCCTGAAAAAATATTTAGCAACAAAACGAAGCTGTGTACTGTCAGGGAATAAAATGCTAATTAATTTAAAGCGGTGGGTTTTGCATCGCATTAAAGTAAGTCGCGGAGTTTATTTTGTTTACAGTCATTTTAGGACGGTGTGCTTCGACGTTTAGTTGAACAATAAACAGAAGAGTTCGAGGACCGGGCTGGAGTCGAAGTTTATTTGTTAAGTTTGTATATTTTGACGGGGTTTACCAATCATTTGCGTCGCGTGTCGCGCCGTCGTAAGGGGCCCGTCCTCCGCGACTTGCGACGCATCTGATAACACTGTCGCCGACTGATAGCAGATACTTTATAATTATTGCGTCAACTTCCTTATTTATTAGAGAGGGCTTAGTTTAAGCAGTCCAAATATATTCGTAGTAATTGAGTGCTGCGGGAAGGCATTTGTATGCAAAGAGCTAATGCTATGTCGTATCGTGATGCCTGGTACGGGTATCTTAACGCATTCACTTCCACCGACGCATAATATAATATGCGTTTTCTTGTTTTTTTCGCCCAGTGTCGCTGTCATAATTTTACAGGCGTTTAGCGACAAGCGCATAGAGAACGTTATAATAAAATCAGAAAGTAACGCAATTACTAGATAATATTAGGCTTTTATCATCATTAACATTGTATAAGCTGGAAGAGGTCCACTGCGGGACATACGAGTACGCAGGGATCTCCACGGCCAGCCAATGGCTTCCCGCGATCTTTACCATATCAATTATCAATGGCCGTCCATTCTGCGAGCAATATCCCTACCCACTGCCACTTAAGCTTTAGGACTTTTGAATTCTTCCTTAAGGCGCTGTCAACAGCAAATGACCTGGAGCAGCGCCACTCTTCACACATATGGTTCACGTGCCTGTTAGTGAAAGAGAAGAAACTATTCCGGCAGCTTGGCGCGCGTCTAAAATCTTGCAAATAAGACACAAATCATAAGAAATAAACAAAAGTATGGATTATTTGTGAAATATGACTCGTTAGCCGTTTAGGTATGAATATGTTGACTTTATGTTTTTAATTGCAGACCCATACGTCGAAAAAATAAAGACATAGAACCGTTTAATGGTGATTTTAAGACCAATCTTTGCAATTATTTTCTATCGAGCCGATTTTGTTCAATTATGTATCGAGCCCGTCTAGCGTGTTTGAAATATGATGAAAATTAAATTTTTTTGTATTTTTTTTGTGTGCAGTTTTTCTTAAAAAAGTGTTTAAATAACGTCAATTTCAACAAAATTAGGTGTTGTCAGCCTCTTAACCGCAAATTTATAATGCACCTACTTCTCTCCACTTATAAAAACCATCGCAGTTAACAATGACCCCTCACCCTGGCACTCCATCTCAGCTCCGGATAAACATGGCCGATGAGTTGTCAAAATCAAACGCCTAAATCTGTCACCGCCAGCTGAGTTATCGGCAAAAACGCTCCGCGCGACGCGTGATGTGTTATTCGGGTCAAAATATGCGGGATATGATAACCGCGACAATCCCGCGTGTGGGGGGAGGGAGGCGAGGGGGGACATTCCGCGCAGCCCGCGAACGCGCGGCGGACACGTGCTGGAAGAGTTTGCGAAATGTTCCGCTACTTTGTTGGTGGAATACGAATGGGCTGGGATTAGATGGAGCCATCAAAGATTAAACGATTAGTGGTTTCTGGTGTAACTGTACACACTTGATTTCGAGCAAATTTTGCTGATACGTATATTATCTAACTAATATTATAAATGCGAAAGTATGGATGGATGGATGGATGGATGGATGTTTGTTTGTTTGTTACTCAATCACGCCAGAACGGCCCAACGGATCTGGATGAAATTCGGCACATAGATAGAGAAAAGTCTGGAATAGCACATAGGCTACTTTTTATCCCGGAAAATTGCGTAGTTCCCGCGGGATAGCGATAAACGAATTCTTTGCAGACGAAGTCGCTGGCAACAGCTAGTATTAGATATAAATGGACTTGAAGTGAAAATTTTGTTATTGACAGAAAAATAGGACAAAAGAATGAGAGTATAAAGAGAAAGTACTTAAGTCTTCGTCTTCGTTATAAAAAATTAATGGGGCTGTTCAGCAGTTCAAGACCACAATTGGAAATGATAATCATTTGAATGGTGTCCGTGATAGATTTCCCAGTTGGCTTCTGAATATTTCCGAATTTATGTGCAATATTATAAACGGGATGTGAACCGCGATTACCTTTATTGATCACCTTTACTTAACCGTGAATCATTAAAAACTCTTATGTGCAATACTTAAAATTTACGATGACGTTTTTAAATGAAAATGAAAAAAGTTTATTTCTTTTTAGGTTTACACATTACAGTATCAAGATTGGGACCTCCTAGTAAGCATAGGAATACTTGTGTCAGGAAGTCCCGCTCTTCTATTAATGCCAGATTTTACTATTTTTTTGTTTTTAGTAAAGACTTTACTAAAAACAAAAAAATAATAATTCCAAGAGTAATTCCATGCAGCAATATATTACTCACGATCATCCAGACGCTTCCAGTCCAGGCTACGTCAGTGTGGCGTCGAGTGTGATGTAAATCCGGACACTGACAGACTGACCAATTGTTTATGATATTCGGATCGCACGGGCTGCTGCGGCCTGCACGGACAGTGCTTTGACTTGCTAATACTCAGACGCTACTGAGAGACTGATCAATACGAATACATCAACAAAAACACCGTTACAAGCTGATTGGGACACGCTTTTGGCACTTGTATTACCGTCGACGATGAGCAACAAGCGAGTAGGGCTGGTAACTAAAAACGAGCAGCGAGAAGCGAGTGCATAGTTCCGATAGTTTTGTCGTTGGGTTCTAAAGCGAGTGTGTGAGAGCGTAAGTAGATTACTCGCACCTCTAAGGCCAAATTGCACAGTTCAGAGTTAAAAAATTAAAACAGTAACCCGGGGTTGGGTTCGACATTTCCATACATTTAGACACAACTTAACGCTAGCATCTAACACGGGGTTAAGTCGTTAACTTTGATCCCTGCAAGTGGCAATTATAGGGTAGAATGACCGCTGCTCTGCTTGGTATCTCAGCGAGTGGTCTCACCGCGAGTCCACGCGACGCGAGTATCGCTCAGCGAGTTTATCTTTAATAATCTTTGTCGGTAAACAATTCTCAACTGCTCGCAGCGTGAACAGCCAGCGATCAATTGTTAATATGAGTGTGGTTTTGTTTTTTACTAAAAAGGGATTTGTTCATTGTAGAACGCTTCCCAAGCAAGAAAACAATCGTTTTCTCTTCGGCGATGGGGCGAATGCCTTTGGTGTTTTTGTTAATCCTATCGTTCGTATTCAAATCGTGAACACAATCCAGAATCAGAGTGTGTAGAAACCTCAGCCTTACGAAACTGAAACTATTCTAAAATTCAAATCAAAGATAACTAAATCTCTCACGTAGCGCATTGCTATCCCTCCGACAAAAACTGAACGGCCGGATTTCCCTTTTAAATGCGAGGGTTGGAGCTTGGAGCACTCCGGCCGCGACTGACGCAGCGTCGGATCTCGTTTACACGTGAGCTTCTATAATGTAGTGCTGCTTGACTGGTGCAGAGGTCGCATCCATCATGCAGATGTTTATATGAATGTATAAATCAGTAGTGCTCACAGTGGATTACTAATGTTTGGCAAATAATGTTCCCCAAAGCATCACATCGCAAATTTTGTTTCCCAAACTTTTATTTGGCAAAAATCCAATTGTCAAAACTACTTATTGCAATATTGCAGGTAGCAAACCTTTTTTTCGGCAAGTGATTATTTAGCAAATAATGAATTGGTCATGTTAATTTTCCCAAATTTTTTTTTGGCAAATGTATCGTTTAGCATAACGTACTAAACCCAAAATATCACATGGCATACGATTTCTATCGCAATGTGAGTAATGCGTAGGATAAACATAACAATATGATTATATTTTGTAAGTCTTCTTTTATAAGTCCGAAATTTCAAAATGCCTAACGTTTACAATCGCGTTTTTCAAAATCCGAATTTCAATACACCGAACAATAAGAAGTCCGAATGAATAATAATCCGAAATATCAAAAATACGAATTCCGATTATTAAAATACCGATTTTCAAAACTCCGAATATTATTGGAGTAAAACAAACATGTTCCCGGCTTAGGGGTGGCCCAAGGGCCACCCCCGCCGCACCTTAACCTAAATTAATCCAATTCCTAATAAACAACATTCCGATCATTGAAAACACGAATTTCACTATCCCGAATCCCGAATATCAAATTTCCGAATTAGTAATGAAGTATCGGAAAATTAATAATCGGAATTTTGTTTTCGGGCCAATGACACTTCGGGCTTTTCATCATTCGGAGTTATACAAATCGGAATAATATACAACCGGAATTTTGAAATTCAATTAAATAAATTTCGTGTTTTTTAGTAATCGGAATTTTATTTCTTAGGAATTATGAAATTCGGAGTTTTAGAAATCGGAATTAGTGAATTCGGAATAAAATATTTCAGAGTCTTTGGGTGTTCCCGACTGTTTTGATACTAAATTGTGTGTATTTGTTTAAGCAATTAAATATATAAGTTCTGCCATTTGCTCATTTTATACTTAAAATTCCTGCAGTGTACCTACTATTGTATTACTGCAACAGTAAAAAATAATTATCATTTGCCAGATTTTTGCTATAAGTATACCATGCAAAGTGTCACATTTGGGAATTTTATTTTTGGAATATAACTTATGACAAAACAAAACATTTGCTTAAGAAGCATTTGCTTAATAAAATCTTGACGAAGTGAAACTTTGCCAAATGATAGTTTGACCAAATGAACTAAATGCTAAATGTAACTTTGCTAAAGGTTCACTTGGAAAATGTAAGTATTGCGATAAGTTGTTTGGGAAGTCATATTTGGGAAAAATAATTTGCCAAACGGCAGTACACCGCTCACAGTAAACCAAGAAGGAATTCATTGAATCGGGATTCGACACCAAATCGAGGACTGTTTAGATAATAACCTTAAATATTATAACTAAGTATTCATTTCAAAATCTTTTAGTAGCAGCTTACTCACTGTCTTAAAATTAATTCAAAATAAAATAAATATCAAAATTTTTAAGATTATTCAGTTGTATTACACCAATGTTTCCATTCACTGATGGAATTTTAAGTGTACGGCCTCAGAGGGGTGACGACATCAAAATAACTTCAAAAGATTATTCAATGACACTGAGCGAACCATATGCTGCAATTATTCCAGTAATTGAGTCTTTGAATTTAAAAAATATATAGATTTTTTTATGTTTTTTAAAACTTTATGACATATTATATAATATCTAATTCAAAGAATTCTTAAAATATTTTTTTAAAATTAATTATAAGCAATTAAAAATTGATGAAATTTGAAATATTACCACTTGACTGGGAACGGGCCATGATTGGTCGCCATGGCTGTGACGTCACAATGTTAAAGCAATTTCACGACAGTACTGGGTTAACGGCTGATTTGACTAAAAATATCCGAAATTTAATACAAAAAATATCTGCTGAAGTTTTTTTTATGAAATAAGGTGGCAAAAGAGCACGCGTGTCACCTGTTAGTGAGTAAATTGTTGTTTTAGTCATGTGTAGGTAGGTAATTAAAGCTTAATCCTGATAATGTTTCTGATGTGAACTGGATTGATTTTACTGGACCTGAGATTTCACTTAATAAAGTACCTAAGTACAGTGAAAGATACTGAATCGCTTACCAACCACTGTGGAATTTTAACATACACCCTGCCAGAGAAATTATTGCTAAATTGTATTAGGTAGGTTAGGTACGTGATTCAGTTTCTTCGACCGTACGTAAATTTTAATGGCTAGATTTTGTGGTTGATAGGTATTCCTAGTTTTTTTATAATCCTGTGGGATTGTATTATATACTCGTATTCAATGGGAATTTTTGCGGGTGTAAAAGCCTTGTTCTAGGTCCGTCCGGATCGCTAGGTACGGTCAACGTCAAAGATATCTTTACACTTTAGTGCCTTGTCGTAGTAAGTGGTTGTAACTATAATGCTTGAAGTTTCATAATGAATTTGTAAAAGTGCTTGGAGCGACAAGGCACTAAAGTGTAAAGATATCTTTGACGTCGACTGTACCAGCATCTTAGCAATCCTGCCGCCAAGCAGCAATGCTTGCGCTTATGTGTTCCGGGTGAGGAGAGTAAAACAGCCCGATTTTGGCATTTTATTTTTCGAATATTTTTTTAGATCCAAGATGGCGGATGACATTTTGACACTATTGACATTATGACACTAAAAATGTTTATGTGTGTCGTTTTCGAGTTACATTTTACACTTTTTTGTGTTTTTTGTGTCAGTAATGTCAAAATGTCATCCGCCATCTTGGATCCAAAAAAGTATCTCAAAATCAGGCTCAGAAGCACCAAATTACTCGAAAACGACACCCATAAACATTTTTAGTGTCAAAGTGTCAAAATGTCATCCGCCATCTTGGATTCAAAAAATTATGCCAAAATCGGGCTCAGAGCCACCAAATTACTCAAAAACGACACCCATAAACATTTTTAGCGTCATAGTGTCAAAATGTCATCCGCCATCTTTGCGCTTGAAATTCCGGGTTTTCTTATAAAATTCCCCTGGGATAAAATCAACGGGATTTTTAACTGAAATCCCACGACTTATTTACTTATTCATATATATAGTTATTACCAAAGTACTCATCACTATTCTCATCTAATTTTATGGTTTTAAATCCCGGTACCGTGGAAATGTTGGGATAGAAGCATGATAGAAGTATAGATAGTGCCATCCACAAAGACTCGTAGATGTATCAAAATTAACCTTTAACTACAAAATAATAAGAACCACGGTGGATGGCATCCATCGTGAATGACACCTACTATAGCCGGTACGTAAATCCAGGTTATAAATAATAAACTTCGTGTATGCCAAATTTTATCGAAATCTGTTTAGCCGTCTTAGCGTGAAAGAGTCACAAACAAACACGCTCTCACAAACACTAGCATTTTATAATAATAGTAGGATAATAACAGAATAGAGTAGATTAAAGTCAAAAAACTGTATCACCTGTATACTAACTACGAGTGGAAACTAACATTGTGACGGCACACGCGGCTCGGCCTTGTTCGGGAACTGTCGGTGCGTTTTCGGTGCGGTACTCGACGATCAATTTTCAAATCGGTATAACTCGTTAATTATAGCGAATAAAAAAAAACTAAAAATACTTTTCTTACAAAACTTATATATGATCTTTCCATTTATGACAAAAAAAAATTTGATTCAAAAACTCAATTCCGAGTCACCTTGTAGAATCCAGAAAAAATAAACTCCAGAAGATAGATAGATCAGATAATGATGAGATATACACAACACACATCACAAAATAACACGACTGTGTTTCTCTCGCACCTATTTAAGTGTTTGGAGTATTGCTGTCTATCAAGTAGTATTACTACAGTCATCACGACATTCATAAACTAATATCAGAACGTCGCAGCAATACTTCAAACTAAGGCACGACTTAATCATAGGTGCGAGAGAAACTCCCAACCCGCTGACTAACGCGGGGGAGGTGACACATGTCCCGGTTCGCCCAGCAAAGTGTCAAGAGTGATCCGCATACACAACTAGTGGCGATTTGCTACGTGCCGCGTCGCGCTCCAACAACTGTCGCTGTGAGATTTGCTCATTGACAGCATTTATGTACCGACAATAGCTCTATGTTACAGTTTTAAGGTGTGAGAGAGACGAAGTTACGAAAAAACTTTAGAGATGCAGATAAACTTAACTTGATTATTAAAAACTAGCTGTTGCCAGCGACTTCGTCTGCAAAGAATTCGTTTATCGCTATCCCGCGGGAAGTACGCAATTTTCCGGGATAAAAAGTAGCCTATGTGCTATTCCAGTTTTTTCCCTATCTATGTGCCGAATTTCATCCAGATCCGTTGGGCCGATCTGGCGTGATTGAGTAACAAACAGACATCCATCCATCCATCCATACATACTTTCGCATTTATAATATTAGTTAGATTAGTTAGATGATGCTCAAATTTTTAAAAATAGTAATAATACTACCTTAACACTACAGGTATTCATACCTGTTTTCCTGGATGAAGTTATCTAATAATTTTGACATCGTATTCAAATTATGTTGCTTTTTAAATGGAACGGTATCGCATATGGTTTCTAGTGAGTTATGTTACAAAAAGTAAAGAAAACACGCCCGTGCACGTATTTCATTCAAATCGCGTTAACAGCTGCGGAAACAAATCGTCCGCGCATTATTTATTCAAAACTTTTGCACCAAGTTCTCCCCACGTCAGGCGCCCGACATTTAAGTCGACTAAATTATAGGTTTAAAACAAGATAATATAAGTGGATATTTTCCCCGACAGTACTGTTAAGCCTCACCGAAATCGAATCGAGATGGTAAGCCAATGGAGCATAAAAAGGAACATGTGAAGCGACTTTGGTAATTCGGGAGACAATACGAGGCCGCGGGGTTGGCGGGGGTGAGGCCGGTGGGGGATAGCGGGGGGGGGGGGGGGGGGGGGGGGTGTCGTGTCGCGAGCTGAATACAAGACGACTCATTAGGGATCGCTCGCGGCCGCCAGGTGGAGCCAGAGTTGCCCGAACTTGAGGAAACGTAGAACATGTTGGCAAAAGGTTTTTCTTCTAAGTAATTTTCATTCAAGGCTTAATCATTCTGTAATTTAGTTTCATTGTGATTAATGAAGCTCACGGATTTCGATTATACTATTCCCTATGTTTCTTTAACTTCTGAAGCAATTTTACGAAACCATTATAAGTAAGTTTTTTTTAAACCGTCTCATTTTTATCTAGAAGATTGCAGAAGCATTGCCAGCCTCTGCCTACCCCTGTGGGAAAGAGGTGTGACGATATGTATGTATGTATGTATTGCCAGCCTAGACTAAGACAGAATGATAGGATTAAACGAACTTACCTGAAGTGAAGTTCGATCCTGATTATATGAAGTACTTAGTCCGAGATAACTATGTAGTTCCGTCCTTTCTTGCTACTTGAACGCGACGTATAAAGACACCATAAACAAAAAACAGCACCTGTCAATACTAATCACATATGTCATTACGTTTAGAGTCGTCATAATAAGGCCTAGGGGGATAGTAAGAAAGTGACTATCCGTGAGGAGGGCGGGAGGCTCCCTTATCTCGGACTAAGTACTTCATATAATCAGGATCGAACTTCACTTCAGGTAAGTTCGTTTAATCCTATCATTATATTCGTACTTAGTCCGAGATAACTATGTAAGTAGATGTTTAGAGCAAAAATAAACATATTTATAAACATCCAAATTAAATTTCGATAGGTATTTATTTTCTTAATAATAAATCAAAATGAACATAATTATTTAAAACAACAAAAATCAGTAACATTACTTCTTATAATTTTAAAACCACAGGAAATCCTAAGAAAATCAGCCTTTGGTAGTTTACATTCTACATTTAAATTTAAAATCTTAACATTATTTTAATGAATAATTAGGCAATGCCACAGATTGGGCAAATACATTTTGTGCATTACACTCAATGATTAGAGGTCTGTTATAATGTCTCGCAAAGGTAGACCACCTGCTAGACCACCCAACAGCTTTTTAAAAAACTGTCTGTTGTGAGACCTGTACGGTATGCTGGCGACGATGCTGCGTGCCTAATTGAATGTGAAGAAAACTTATTGACATCAATACTACTGTCTTTCATCACTAATTTGAGCCATCTACTTATTGTTTGTGTTGAAGCTGGTTTGTGAAGTTTTACAGTCAGAAATAATTTAATGCAGTCACTATCTGTCTTAAGTCATTAGTTCTTTTTCAAATATTCTAACAGGGTCTATACCGGGCAAAAGTCTGGATTATTACTGAAACATGGTAGAGATAATTTATTCATAAACCGTCTTGAAGCTGAGGTTTTTTGGATATCTGATAAAAATATGTCGACGCCTTCTTCATAATTTAATTTAATCTACTGTAATTAATTAGCGACCGCATTTAGACCCTCTGTCCTGTAGTCAAAACTAATACAATAGACTTTAAAGTGAGCTCTTTTAAATTTAAAGTTTCTAAAGGATAATAATAACAATAATAATAACAAAAGATATTTATTCAACAGTTTGCAATCTACAGATACCAGTATTTGAGGTAAGACAGAACAGTGGCTGGGTCCCAGGTACTTGATTATGATTACTTGAGTATTAGGTATACCTGGGAGTAGTTTATAAACTCCCCTACACCAGCGTTTTATTCTATCGTCATTATCAGATCTATAATTATGGCTATCTAAAATTAAAGACCAAGTTAACCGTTAGCAATTCAAAGTTTGGCTTCTTCTTGAAATACTAACATTAAATCTAAATATATAAAAGAAGAAACTGACTGACTGACTGACTGACTGACTGACTGACTGACATATCAGCGCAAAGCCCAAACCGCTGGTTCTAGAGATTCCAAATTTTGCACGTAGGTTCCTTATAAGGTCTAGGGGTGCACTAAGAAAGGATTTTTCAAAATTCGACCCCTAAAGGGGTTAAATGGGGGTCCAAAGTTTGTATGGGGAAACAAGATTAGTTAGACTATTTTACTCGAAACTTCACAGGAGTATTCCTAACGATAAATGAGTAAACACCTGTTTCAGGTTTTTTGAAAATTTAACCCCTAAAAGGGGGATAGGGGGTGACAAAGTCTGAAAATCAACGTGGGTATTATTATTATTATATTATAGTGGGTAGTATTGTTTGTACGGTTTATCGGGTCGCTGATTACGAAAACAACAACACACATACCTACCTGACACACAGGAACACACACACACACACACACACACACACACACACACAAATTTCCACGGGAACGGGAAAAAACGTGATTTATCATATTCGATACCGAGTGACCCTATCTCAGTAACTATACTTTAATAAATATACCCCCTTATTCATAAACGCACTATAGGCCTCTGTTAACTTAATAATCGTTTGTCCTTATCTGTCACTTTGACATTTACCTTTCACAGATAAGGACAAACGATTACTAACTTAGCAGAGGCCTATAGTGCGTTTATGAATAAGGGGGATAGACTTCAAGTTTCGTACACAAGTAGATGATTACAAAACTAAGAAAATAATTTCAGGATTTTTGGAAATTCTCACGGGATAAAGAAAAAAACGGGATATATATATTCAGTTCAACGAAATCCTATGAACTATAAATTACTAGACTCTTCAAATTTGGCATAGAAGTAAATGATTATAATAGTAAAAAACAGTTTTAAGGATTTTCGAAAATTCCAACCGGATAAGGAAAAAACGGGATTTATATTCAGTTGTACGGGATCGATTTTTCGTTTTAATGATCGCAGAAAACTGCAATTTGGCCTTCAGGTTCCTTGAGGAGTATAGGGGAGCATGAACGGGAAAATACGGGTTTTTTTGTTACACTGCAGGTCGTAGAAAGTTGAAATTTGGCATGTAGGTTGCTTGGGGAGTGTAAGGAAGCATTAAGAGACAATTTTTCTAAATTCCCACGGGAACGGAAAAACGGGACTTTTCGTTTCGAAATTCTTATGGGAACGGGAAAAAAACGGGATTGAAATACTCCTGGTACACGCGAACGAAGCCGCGGGCAAAAGCTATTTGTCAATAAATGAGTCTACGCGGACGAAGTCGCGGGAAAAAGCTAGTATGATATAATCTTGGGTACAACAACGCTTACTACATCTTCATTATGAGTTTTACAGAATTGCCACCACTGTCTTAAACGTGAATCATATTGCTTAAAGCTATTCTTGGCTAGAGATACTATTAGGTATCATTCTTCTCTTCATTCATTCTTCTCTTCATGTCACAATGACATGACAGTAATGAAACAACAATTTCCGGACAATGTAATTTTGATAGAAGGCATCAACCACTACGCTAACTTGATTAAATCTGAAACCGTAACTGCACGTCAGGACTATATAGAGGGTCGTATACAAAATAGCAAAAACTCTGTAAAAGAGATGTGGCGCGTTGTCAATGAGGAAATATCGTCAAAATCGGGGAAACAAACCTTGATACTAAAGGACGAAACGGGCAATGAAATACCTCCCAATAAAATACCTGAACACCTCAATCAACATTTTCTTACTGTTGCATCGAAACACATTTTACAAACGAACACATCTGCGTCTGTTAACTACATGGCAAATTTCCTGCACGATGTTAATATTCCTGAGTTTGTATTGCCGATAGTAACACTTGCGGACATCGACCGCGTGTTGCTGTCGATGATGAAGACACGTGGCACTCTGGATGTGTATGACATCTCTGTAAACGTGCTATTGTGTATCTGGCCGATCATTTCAGGCCTCCTGGTCGAACTTGTCAATGATATGTTTGCATGTGGAGTATACCCAGACGTAATGAAAAGCACACGAGTATGCCCTGTATTTAAAGGTAAAGGAGATAAATGTTTGGTGGATAGTTACAGACCGATTACTATAGTGCCCAACATCTCCAAAATTGTTGAATCGATTTTATCTTGTAGCTTAATGCGTCATCTAGAGACAAACGGTCTTTTGACAGACAAACAATTTGCGTACAGGCAAAGTAGGTCTACCACACTAGCTGCCTATAAAGTGTATGATAGCATTGTAACGGCTTTGGATGATAAAAGCAAAGTAGCGGGTATTTTCTGTGACCTATCCAAGGCGTTTGACGTAATTAACCACAAGCTGCTGCTTGAAAAGATCAGACATTATGGTGTTAAAAATAATCTCTTGCAATTGTTCAAATCTTTTCTTGAAGGCAGACAACAGACGGTTGCAGTTGAAATTAACGGAAGGAGGGTTAAATCGGGGGCAGGTGATGTAAATGTCGGTATTCCACAGGGATCGGCCTTGGGAAATACCCTGTTCTTGTTATTTATTAATGACCTTGCAGCCTCAGTCCCTGATGGTCAAGTAGTGTTGTTCGCAGATGATACTACAGTTGTGGTGAAAGCGTGTGCGTACGATCAGCTTGAGCACAGGATACGTGGCGTATGCGATCAGCTGCATGAATGGTTTTCAGCAAATGGGTTAATCCTGAACGTCACGAAGTCAAATGTGATGTTGTTTTCAGCCAGGAACCACTCTGGTAACCCACAAGTACAGACTCCATTGCCGTTATGCAAAACGAGTAAATTCTTGGGTTTTGTGATGGATGCTGGGTTAACCTGGAAACAGCATGTGGAAAGGCTTTGCGAGAGACTATGTAGTGCCGTCTTTGCACTGCGAAAGCTCAAGCCACTCATTTCTGTGAAAGCTCTAGTCCAAATCTACCATGCTCATTTCCATTCCCTCATCTCGTACGGCGTTATTTTGTGGGGAAACTCAACGAATTCTGACAAAGTATTCAGAATACAAAAGCGAGCTCTGCGCACGTTGGCAGGTTTCAAACCACGAGATTCGTGTAGGGATTTGTTTAAAAAATTTGGTATAATGACGCACTATTCCCAATATGTTTACGATATTTTATTGTGGACTCGCCGTAATATTGATTCCTTTAAAATAATTAATATTCCGGGCAGGATAACCCGGCAGACCGGGCGATTGCAAGCGGTGCCACGGCGGTTGGCGCTGCTCGACAAGAACCCGCGCGTCATCGGCCCTAGACTATATGAGCGACTACCCACTGACATAAAAAATGAATGTTCGGACGAGACATTTGGCCGCCGATTAAAAATACTTCTTTTGGAAAAATCATTGTACTCTGTAAAAGAGTACAGTGAAATGAATTTTTCCTGACATTCAATGTTTATTTGTACTTTGTACCATATTGTTTTTCATTTTTATTTATTTTTAATGTGTGACATTTTATCGCATTTTATTGCATAATTTTATTATATACTGTTTTATTTTATTTTTTATTTTGTAATCACTGACATTGAATTTGACATTTATTTTTTGATTGTAATTATTATTGGATTTCTGATTTCTATTTTTTTATTTTTTATTTTATTGTTTTTATTTTATTTACAATTGACGATCTTTTTGTGACTTTCTTATGTTTTGACATAAAAATATAATGTAATTTACAAATCGAAATAAATGAATCTAATCTAATCTAATCTAATCATTGATTCCCTGATAATATACAGGCCCCCAGGGTAAGTTGAAGATGTAAGGGATGTGGTGACCATACTTCTGAGCCTATGAGAAATTTTAACAATGGATACCAGGCTTGGTTGGGCCATACTGGAAATACTAATATTCCTGTTGTTCTATCGGTCTTAATTTTACGCAATACTTTTAAGATTAATGAGAATGGAGGGAATGTTTAAAATAACCTCCTCCATTCGACTGTAAAGGCGTCAATGTTCCATGCAAATGGATCCCTGTGCTAGGAAATGTATTTAACACATTTTTCATTAAAACGAGAAGCAAACAGATCAATAGATAGATACCCTATTGAGTCAACTATTGTTTGAAAGACTTCTTGTGATAATTCCCATTTTATATCCTGATTTGAACTCTGAGATTTATAATCTGTCTCAGAGAGTTATCTTTAGAATTAATATATGATGCAAGAATCCATAGATGTCTTGCTTCGCATCAATTCCAAATTTGTCTTGCAAGGTTATTTAACAGTGGAAATTGAATAGAACCCATCCTATTTATATAGGAAATGGCAGTAGTATTGTCAATTCGTAATAAAATCTCATCTGCAAGGCATCATAAAGCAAAATATAACGCTAATAACTCTAGATAATTAATGTAATTTTTATTTTCTTCTATTGGCCAACTTCCCTTAGCACTCTTTCCATTACATACTGTACCCCAACAACTAAAGATGCATCTGGGAAAATCTCTAAAGCAAAATTATATTGCTTTATGTGGCCTAGTCCTAATATTATTCTTCCACCATGTGAGATCTTCTTTGGCCTTCTGGCCAATGGTAATAATGTTATCATAATTACCCACAACCATTCCAAAGCCCTAAATTTTGCTGCTTCAAAATTTATTGTATACACAAAACCATTAGATATTATTGGGTGCCGTTTCATTAGCATAATTTCATTTTACTAATTTCAAAAATCATAATATTATTACCGAGCATAAACTTCAAGCAATATAACATTCATTAGTCATAACAACGATTGCAATAAATTCATTTCAATATTCGATAATTCAATATAATAGTTAAAATCCATAACGACATTTAGAACAATGATTAGAGGGTATAACATTATGCAAAATATGTTTAATAAGTAAGCGAACTATCTCTTGTCGCATATTTAAATTTGGCTGGTGCCGAATGCATAAAACATTTGCATTGTGCGAGCGAGCGAAGCGAGCGAGCAAGACGGTTCGGAGCAGAAGCGATTTGGATAGGTTAGGTTCAGAAGGCTAAGGCGGGAGCGAAGCGTAGCGTAGCTTCCGCCTTAGCCTTCAATGTTAGTTTTTTTTTTTTTTTCTTTTTTTTTTTTAATTATTATTATTATTATTTATTATTATTATTATTTAATTATTATTATTATTATTGTTGGTACGGGTTTCCGATCACGGGCCCATGGGGACCCGTTATGATTATTAATTAATTATTATTATTTTATGCAAATTGATATTATGATTTGAGAAATTCGGCAATTTGTTTAAATGTATATTGTTTTTGTATGATCTCAATATTTCGAGATTGAAATTCTGATATTTGTGTTATGAGAAATTAAAACTTGCAAAAATCGTTGTTATGACGAACATTACACACCCTAAGATGTTGTCATCCATACTGAAACTAAACTACCTAACATCCTAGTTCCTAACTAAGCAGTAATCTAAATTTAAATAATTCTAAATTATCCTCCGCAGCCTTTCCCATTTTATATTTGTATGGGCTAATGTCACCTTTACAATCTATTTGGAAACCAAAAAATTCTGATATTAAGTGGAGTAAAATTACTCTTTTCCCCATTTATGACAAAATCAAGATATAGTAAATGTCTTTTTTAAAATTTTTTCATTACTGACACATTCATCATAAGTTGAGCCCAGACAAATCAGATCATTGACATAAACCAGTAAGCGAATGCCGTCTTATCTTAAGATATCCTATCACCGGCTTTAACAAATTTGTGAAATGGAATGGTGCGGTGCTTATGCCAAATGGTAAGCAATTGTATTTATATAACCCGAATTAAATTGGAACCTTAAATATTTCTTATGTGTTATTTATGCATTAGGCATAGGTATATGCATTGATATTCAGACTGTCAAAGTCTTTGATAAGTTGTGAATAACTTGACACTTGCCAAGCCCGTTTCTAACTGTTTACAGTTGATAGGGACCAGCAATGACTCGAGAAGTTTCTCTTTAATTTACTTGGGCAGGCAATATACAATGATATACTTTATTGTATTATAAAACTGATCATGCACCTTGTCTCCATACTGTTTCTCACCAGTATTCGACTCACCTAGTGCCGACAAAATATCAGTCACTTCTTCTGAGTCACTTTGATCAGAATTATTTATTTGCTTATTAATTAAGTAATCTGAGTTTCTAATTCTGATGCTACAGGTTCCGTTTTTGGGTCAAGCTCTGGTATTTGAGCTGAATTATATGCAGGCAAAAAGTAAATACCAAGCCTGAATTTCAAAACAAAAATTTGTTTATCCCAAACAATTTAGGTTAGGATCGTGACAAACATGTCAAGGTTTGACCATTGGCCATAGTATTGACTATCCAACGGATAGATAGCAAAATCGTCACACGATAATGCTTTTAAACAGAGTTAATTATACTCAAGTCTCCATACAGTGAGACGTGTAGATACATAGCATTCCCACGGAATGTACGTACGTTCTCATCTCTTCGTAACTATTTTTTGGGAAAAGCTTTCCCGTGTTGCAATGAACTTATAATTATAAGGAAGAGAGATGTATATTTCTTTGCCTAAACCCCCTGTATTATATTAATCCTAATCACTTACCCTTTGGAGAAGCCGATGTTCTGTAGAAATTGCGTCGTACTTTTTCCTATCTCTATCCAGCCTTTTCTCTAATTGCAGTATTTCTCTTTTTGGCATGGTGCAATATAATATTTTCGATAACTGATACAATAAAAAGTATTTTTCCCGAAAGAAAAAACATCTTTTGTGTCGATTGCGCTCCAGCGCGAAATGACAGATGACATATGTGATTAGTATTGACAGGTGCTGTTTTTTGTTTATGGTGTCTTTATACGTCGCGTTCAAGTAGCAAGAAAGGACGGAACTACATAGTTATCTCGGACTAAGTACGAATATAATAGCTGATTGGCGGCTGAATTAGAGAATAAAACGATGCTAGCGACGCGACTTTGCTCGAAGTTCTACCAGCAAAATTCTATCACAACATCAAGGGCCTGTCCCACCACTCTCTATAAAGAAAGTTATTCATTTATTCATTCATTGCAAAGTCAAGTACATATTAAAAGATGTTATATGAGATTAGTAGGCAAGTATATGACGCACTGCACGTCTAGCACGACAGCGCACAAGAGTCGCGTCGCGCGCGAGATAGATTGCCTGTCTTTTTCTTGCTGTTCGTTCTAGAAAGGGACGGGTAATCTATCTCGCGCGCGACGCGACTCTTGTGCGCTGTCGTGCTAGCCAGGCTGCAAGGGCAAGTGCAAGTTCAAGTTCCTGATATCTTAAGTGTAAGTTATCTCTATGATTCCCTCTCTATTTCTTACTAGAAACAGACAGAGACGACATCATGGATAACCGACACTTAAAATGTCGGTAATGTTCTCTCATGCTGTTATGGGAGTAAAGAAAAAACATACAATGTAACAGTTGCTTCTCTTCCCGCGCAGCTGGTAAAAGTCCATCGAGGCAATTGGCGAAAATCTTAGGAATCATGTTATAGGCGATGCGGCTAGCAACCGATCGCTATTTTGATTCCCCTTTCCACCTCACCCACACCGCCCACAATCATGGTAAACGTGGCCTTTAGGTCTTTTTACCCAGGCTCTGTACCCCGTAAGGGATAAAGACGAGATTTATGTATGTACTAGCTGTTGCCAGCGACTTCGTCTGCAAAGAATTCGTTTATCGGTATCCCGCGGAAACTAAGCAATTTTCCGGGATAAAAGGTAGCCTATGTGCTATTCCAGACTTTTCTCTATATATGTGCCAAATTTCATCCAGATCCGTTGCGCCGTTCTGGCGTGATTGAGTAACAAACAAACAAACATCCATCCATCCATCCATCCATCCATACTTTCCCATTTATAATATTACTAGCTGTTGCCAGCGACTTCGTCTGCAAAGAATTCGTTTATCGCTATTCCGCGGAAACTAAGCAATTTTCCGGGATCAAAAGTAGCCTATGTGCTATTCCAGACTTTTCTCTATCTATGTGCCAAATTTCATCCAGATCCGTTGGGCCGTTCTGGCGTGATTGAGTAACAAACAAACATACATCCATCCATCTATCCATCCATCCATCCATACTTTCGCATTTATAATATTAGTTAGATTAGATTAGACTAGCTGTTGCCAGCGACTTCGTCTGCAAAGAATTCGTTTATCGCTATCCCGCGGAAACTAAGCAATTTTCCGGGATAAAAAGTAGCCTATGTGCTATTCCAGACTTTTCTCTATCTATGTGCCAAATTTCATCCAGATCCGTTGGGCCGTTCTGGCGTGATTGAGTAACAAACAAACATCCATCCATCCATCCATCCATACTTTCGCATTTATAATATTAGTTAGATGTAGGTAGGTATGTAACATAAATATCAGGGTGTCAACTGACAGGTGAGACAGGCCCTTTGGAGTATTATTACCAATTGATGACGTAAAATCGTCCCAAACATGTAGATAAATAAAACAATAATGGTTCCTCTGCAGTCGCGTCACGTGCGTCTGCCGCGCCGACACCGCGCGTAGCCGCTCGCCAGTTATCCCTGCTAATGTGTTAACCCCCCACTTCAGGAGAGGACTCAATAGCCCGCTATTGATGGTCCTTTCACGAGAACATCTCACGAACCTATCAGGGTTTTGTTGCGATGCTTCTACAATTAGTTTTACTAAAACTGGTAGCAGTTTATTTTCTAATTAGTCTTTACGATTTTGCATTTCACGTCTTCTAGTGTTCAGTTATGAAATCGTACCTTATTGTTCTGTCTTTCTAATTAAGAAACATACATTCCCTTGCAAAAAAATCGGGCACCCATGGTTTTTCAGATTTTTAGGCATTATAGCTTAAAAAGTAAGCTTTTATGCACAGTTTTTATTTTACAAAAACCATGGGTGCCCGATGCCCGTTTTTTTGGCAAGGGGGTATAATTGAACCTCAATTTTGTGAACTTATAAAAATGAACATAATTTCACCAAAAAAGAAGCAAACATAAAAGAGTAGCTTTATTGGTGGGACATCCAAGGTTTTCAAAAGTTGTCATATTTTATTTTTAAAATGTACCTAGGTACTGTAGAGCTGCCTTGAGGAGGCACTTTAAACTAGTACGGGGATTCAAATAGAATTCGGCCTATAAGAACTGGGGGTGCTGAAGGCCTAAGAATTGATATAAACCACCACAATACGTTTGAATATTTTTTATTTCGCTTTGGAAAATAATTGTTAATACAAAATGGGTTGCATCGGCAAGCCTCGTTCAAAACGATCTGACCGTGCTCTCGAAATCCGAAAAACAAATATTTTAAATCATCGAACGAGCGTTCGATGTATGGATTTCAATCGCACCGACGAACCAGCCAGTCCGACAAACCAGCCAGTTCGCAGATTCGCATGCTACCTCACATGTCTCCTCCCTCTTCAGCAAGGGGAGACCCTAGCTAAAAGCCTGCCTATCTAGGAATACAATAAAAGAGATGACTATTGCTAATAGTAAGCTACACTTTCCATGTTGTCTAATAAAGACAGTTTATTATACTAAGATTCTATTGAAAGGAAAGTATTGAAAGGAAAGTGGAACTTGGTAGGTTAAAAACCTAGAAAAAAGTAACCAACCCATCTCAGGTGGTCACTGCCCTAGCTAAAGGATTCATGAACAGCTGCCTGTGCTAACTGCCATGACTATCGAAGACAGAGAGTCAAGATTGGAAGACTTTTATTATAAATTAATAAAGCTTATGCCCATAAGTCCAAAATCTCAACCCTATGCCACCTTGCTTACCATCAAAGCCAATAAGCGAGTTTATGGGCCTTGATAATATAACTCAATACTGCGATGGCTTTATCATAACAAAGACATCACTTCAGACCGTTCTGAAATGATCTCCCATTATAAACCACACCAGATAATTCCAAAGAACACTCCCTTATAGGTGCAATGTCCCTTGAAACCAGCCAGCTTCACAGTAGAACTAATCCTACCTATCCAGAACGCGAAAGAAAAACCTAGCTAATTTATTAAAAAGGAACTAGCTGATTCGGCATTGTCTTTAGGGACCCTACTGAAAATAAATTATTTAGTGAAGAAGCTGTGCACGCCGAACTTCGTTGCAGGCCAATCTCCATCTGCCTTCAGAGCTGCACCGCAGCTCACTGATCATCAGTCTTTCATGGACCTTGGATCAGCCACTCTTTTCACTGCCTGCTCACGAAGTTGTCTGTGCTAGGAACAATGCTACGCCATAAAATCCGAAAAATATTGCACAATAAAGTCAGGGCACTGCTAAATTATAAATTATTTAAATAACTCGTAAGACAGATAACTTAAAATATTACACTCATATAAATATCTTGTCTGCAATAGCAACAACTCATCTTTGGATTTAAACGAGCGATTACCGATGCCACAAAACATTATAATAGCATAACATTATACTATAACAGATAGAATGACCTTTAATTCGTCCAACTGCAACTGCAAACTGCCAATTTTCAAACTGCAAACTGCATTCCACCTGGTCATCGGTAATACTCACACAGCATCTCAGCCATCGCAGCATCACATAAAAATTACAACATTAATTAAACATACAATAATATTAATACAGACACCAACAAATAACCCTAAACTAAGTTTGACTGACAGCAATCTCTGACATGACAAGTTTTATATTTTTTTTTACATTTGCCAAATAACCATAGAACATAACAGGCAGACACCCTGCAAGGCAATTTCTGACTAGAAATTAAATTGACCCTAATAGAAATTCTTGAAAATGTGCAACTTTCCTAAAACTGTACAAATAGTTAAAGAAACTTAGTCTACCATAAACTCTGAGAAAAAAAAAAAAAAAAACTAAATCACACGTCATCATAAATGTCAGGAAATTTAATTGAAAATTAATTAAGTTGCACTGCCCCTATTGAAAAAACGTTTTAATCTATTTACATTAACCAAATTATGAAGCCCCAAGCGATTTCTAGCGCCAAGTTTTCTTATTATGTAATTTACTTGGCCCACACGCTGGACAACTACATAGGGACCTTTGTAATGTCGTGTCAGTTTGTTAGTTTGTAAAGTGACTCGTTTAGGAGCAAATAACATAACCATATCACCTGAATTAAAGCGATGTTCCTTTGCCTTTCTATCATAATAAGTTTTCTGCCTCGCCTGTGCTCTTACAATCTTTCTCCTCACTGTTTCAATCAAGGCTGCCTGCCGAATGCATTTACTTTGAAGCGACTCTGAAACATTCAAAGAATTAATACCCAATTCCACATCCGAAGCACACAGTGGATGTCTACCATACAAAATCAGATGAGGAGATTCCCCAGTTGTCGATTGCCTGCTAGAGTTATAGGCAAAAGTCACCAAAGGTAATAAAGTACACCATTCATTTTGATTTTGATCAATGCACTTCGCCAGCAAGTTAAGTAAAGTGTGATTTGCGCGCTCAACCTGGCCATTACACTTTGGGTTCATGGTTGAAGTATGCAACAATTTTGCACCAAAATTTTCCACTGTATCCTGGACAATTCTGGCTGTAAATACAGATCCTCTATCTGTTAAAATTTCCTTTACTCCTCCATATCTGCAAAAAATTTCTTGTATAAGGAAATCCACCACTGTCTCTGCTGTTACAGCTGGAACAGCCCGGCAAACCATGTACTTAGACATGTATTCCATGGAAACAATAATAAACTTGTTGCCACACAAAGACTCCGTGAAAGGTCCCAAAACATCCACACCCACTCTTTGGAATAAATCATTCACTGGCAATGGGATCAAAGGCGCTATAATCTTGTTAACATTCCTTTGCTGACATCTCAAACACGATTTAACATACGCTTCTATTTTCTTTTCAGCTCCAACCATGAAATATCGTGACTTGAACTTTGCCAATGTCTTGAATAAACCAAAATGGCCTCCAGACCAAGGACAATCATGTAATTCCTCCATACAATCTGTGAACAAAGCTGCGGGAATTACCAGAAGATTATGTACATCACGCTGCACACGAATTTGTTTATATAATATTCCATTCTGTAAAATAAAGTTATTAAAGTTTCTGTCTTCCTGTCTTCTTAACCGATCCATTATTGGCCTACAAAACGCATCTTCCTCTTGCTGAGCTTGTACATTCACTCGTGTCAATGCATATAATTTCAATCCATCTTCCTGTTCCGGCACTCGTTCCACCTTGTCCTCTGAGACTTCCAGTAACGGGTTTCGACTTAAGAAGTCTGCCACAATATTGTCTTTTCCTTTACAATAAACAATATCAAAATCCCATGCCTGCACAGATAGGGCCCATCTCGCTAGGCGGCCATTCATATCTCGCTTACTCTTTAGCCATACCAACGCCCGATGATCTGTAACAACCTGGAACTTAAGACCCCACAAGTAACTCTTGAAATAATTTAGTGCCCATATAAGTGCCAAACATTCCTTCTCAGTCACTGAATATTTTTGCTCTGCACAACTCAGTTTCCTTGAGGCATAGGCAATCGGTCTTAGTTCTTGATCTCCTTGCATCAAGCAACATCCAAGCGCAAATCCACTGCTATCCACGAACAAACGCGTTGTCAACCCTTCTGCTGCTGAGTGATAACCTAAAATTGGAGCTTCACAAATTTTATACTTCAATTCTTCAAAGGCATTCTGTGCAGCTTCTGTCCAAACAAACTTCTTATCTTTCTTCAATAACGTAGTGATTGGCAAAGCTATCTTCGCAAAATTATCGATGAATTTACGATAATATGAGAATAATCCCACCACTGCTCGTACTTCTTTTACATTGCATGGTGACTTCACTTTCTTCATCGCTTCCACCTTCTTGCTATCAGGACCGATACCATCCGCTGAGACTGTGTGTCCCAAAACTGTCACTTTCTGAAAGCCAAACCTGCACTTCGAGGGTTTTAGGGTTAAATTTGCTTTTCTAAAACGCAGTAGCACTTCTTCCAATGCCTTCATAAATTCTTCAAAAGTGGAACCATACACTAGTATATTATCCACATAAACCAAGGCATTTCGATATTTCAAGCCCGCGAGGACCTTGTCCATTGCTCTTTGAAACACAGCTTGGCTGATCTTCAAGCCAAACGGTAGGACATTAAATTCATACAAGCCAGTATGCGTCACAAAAGCCGTCTTCTCCTTGCCTTCTCCCAAAGCCAGTTGCCAATAGCCTGAATTCATATCCAGATCTGCAAAGAACTTCGCACCTTGCAAACAACCCAACAAATCCTCCACTCTTGGAATAGGGTATGAATCACTGTTAATCTTTTTATTGAGTGCCCTGTAATCAATACAAAACCTTGGCGGACCTTCTGGTTTATCCACCAAAACAACTGGTGAAGCATAAGGGCTACAGGATTCCTGTATTATACCATACTTCAACATCTCTTCAACTTGCTCATCCACAATTTGTCTTTGTTTAGGCGATACTCGATATGGCGCTTTATGCACCGCCACTTCATCATTCGTCTTCAATTCGATCAACGTATCTTTATAACAACCCAATTCTCCTGCTGCAAAAGAAAAAGTATCGCGATATTTTAGCAAAAGCTGGTTCAGCGAAATTCTATCCTTCTCCGGCAATGCTTCATTGACATTAAACTCAACTTTACTTTGCTCAGCCTTTAATGCCAACAAACTTTCCTTATTCTCTTCCAACAAACTTACAAAATATAAATACTCGGATCTGTTTAAAGTAGATTTTTTTTCAGATTCCGGTATCGGCTGAATTGAACAATTCCTATTTCCCGCATCGGATGTCGAATTGAATTGAATTTTTATTGAATTATTCAATGTCAATGTCGCTGTGGAAAAATCAATTTTAGCTTCATTTTGTATAAGAAAGTCTTGCCCCAGGATAAGAAGTTCGCTTTCATCCTGAATAATTAGCAGCCTTGATTGAAGACAGTGACCCCTAAAATTCAAAGGCGCACTGGTGGATGCAAGCACTTTTACCCTACTTCCGCCAACGGCACGTAACGGAAAACCGACTGAGTCCTCGAATTTTAGCTTTAATTTTTCTGCAAATAAATGAGAAATGACAGACACTGAAGCTCCCGTATCCACCAGCGCATCACAAAAGACATTATTTACACTAATATTTACAAAAGGTGCTCTAACTACGACTTTACTACTTTCTATATACAATGCTTGATTATTCGCCGGCGTTTCATCTAACCACGTCCCATCATGCCGACGTTCTAACGGCGTGGTGGCACGTTTGGGAAATTCCTTCTTGGCTGAGCACCCTGGTATCCTTGACGCTGCTGATAGCCCGAAGATGGCCCCGGTTGCGGTCTATCATCTTGATTTCCCCTATATTGCTGCTGCGGATAGACTTGTCTTGGACGCAAATTGTACCGTCCATATGGAGTATACGAAGAGGATTGATGAGCACCCTGAGGTCCAACTGCAGTCACCGGCGTCTGCGGTGTGTCATACTCCGATTGAGGAGTTTGTCTTCTGTTAGTCGTTGGCGTGGCGTCCCCTTGAGCAAAAACATGCGTGAAACTTTCTTTGGATAGTTTTATAGGTAATTCCACACCCTGTATTTTACTACCCATATCTGGATTAAAAACGTCTTCCATCTGTTTAATCGTTTTTTTCAAGTCATCTTTGGAGGCATATAATCTGCTCGCAAGATATCCCTGATATCGGGGTTGTATTGACTTGAGAAAATGCTTCACAAATTTCATGTCATCTGTTATATTTGCTTTAACAGCGAGATTCTGAAGCTCATAGAAATACGCCAACAATGTTTCCGACCCTTCTTGCCTCCGATAGTAGAAAACCTGTGCGTAGTCTAATTGCGAAGGGAACTCTTCTCTAATCTTCGCCTTTACAATTTCATATGTGGAAAATGTATTAATATTCGCTTTATACCATTTCAGGGCTGGGCCCTCAAGGTAAATGCTTATTGTATATCTCTTCTGCTCATCGGTCCAATTATTTATTATGCCAATCGCATCTAGTTGCTGTAAGAAATCTTCGACATCGGTCGTTCCCGTGAATTTTTGAAGCGCCGCCATTCTATTACACAAGGAAAAACAACAAGAAAAAACAAGCTTTAAAGAAAATAGTTTACGATTACGACCTTAGAATCTTCCAGATGTGAGGCTTCTCTCACACAACTATATTTCAAATAGGCATTCCTCTTCCTGCGTGGCCGTAGTTAATAGTGGGATCCTTGTCCAAACCTCATGTACGCTTTTTTCATACAGATATCTTGAACCGCACCCTGAAAAAGTTTTAGGAAGAAATGCGCGCCGCGACCTCCACCAAATGTAGAGCTGCCTTGAGGAGGCACTTTAAACTAGTACGGGGATTCAAATAGAATTCGGCCTATAAGAACTGGGGGTGCTGAAGGCCTAAGAATTGATATAAACCACCACAATACGTTTGAATATTTTTTATTTCGCTTTGGAAAATAATTGTTAATACAAAATGGGTTGCATCGGCAAGCCTCGTTCAAAACGATCTGACCGTGCTCTCGAAATCCGAAAAACAAATATTTTAAATCATCGAACGAGCGTTCGATGTATGGATTTCAATCGCACCGACGAACCAGCCAGTCCGACAAACCAGCCAGTTCGCAGATTCGCATGCTACCTCACAGTACCTACTTACTTTGACTATGAGGATTTCAGTCATTGTAAAATCTTGAGGAAAGCTGTTTATTTATTTTCGGAGAACCAACAGCTATAAATTACAAAATAGATTACTTCTATAGTACCAATGAAGCCAATTAAAGCATCTCACAACTAGAAACAAATTGCGTACAATTAAGAAAAAAAAGTACGCGCATAGTATGTATGTATGTGAATGTGTATGTGTAGTGTGAAGATCCCAATATGCTATGTGATTGCTTGGGAGCTACAACTAAAGATCTTAGCAGTGGGGTTTATACAGGCAGAGATGATAACGATGAGCATGCAAATACATTGAATATTTTAAAAGAAAAACGTTCCCTTGACACGAATCCCCTTGAACTTTCCAACAATACAGCTGATACCAATACAATGTTACAAGATCAGGATAACAGTCTGCAGACGTTACGTGAGAAACAAAGGGGTATTGTTTCGTTGTTGGATATTTTTTCCTCGTCGGGATTACCGCATTAAGGGGAAATTCGACTAACGCGATCATTTGTCGATCTACGGCTCGCGTGGGTGTTGGCGTTACCAAAAATACGGATATGAATAAAATGAAATACTTAGGTGAGGTTGCACGGGCCCGAACCAAAAAAATTACGTGTTGTATGTATGTATAACTCTTTATTGTTAAGTACATAAAACACATGAATATAACGAACACAGTTCACCTTCGAACTATTGACAGGACATATTGCAAGAGACACACAGAAAAAGTAAAAGAACCGACCGAAACCTAAAATGTATCTATGTATGTAAACTCTTTATTGCAAATAAAAATGTAAAAATAGAGAAAATGGTACAAAGGCGAACTTGTCCCTAAGAAGAGATCTCTTCCAGCTAACCTGGTAAAATAGGCCTAACTGCCGAAATAATGATACACCTTGTTACTACCCGACGAGCGTGTATGAAGAGATTGATGAATGTGGATGAAGCGAAAGAGGTATGTCAGGATCGTAAGCAAGTGGAACAAAGTAGTCTCTGCCTACCTCTGTGGGAAAGAGGCGTGACGATATGTATGTATGTATGTTGTTACTAAACTTGAGTTTTTTGATTATGATGTGGTATTACCGAATTTCTATGGAGCCTCTGTCGCGAGTTCCATTCGCACTTGGCCAATGTTTTTAACCAGCTTGGTTAGACTGAATAATCGATGTAGCAAACCAATCTGCACGGCCGCTCGACTTGTCGAGCTGACAGTATTCATCTCTTACTTGTTACATGTAATAGACAAGGACGGGCGCTGTCGAACCGCAACGAGCAGCGTGGGAAGCTACAGATGGGAAACTAGACCGTAGCCAGTGGATGCGGATTATTCGCTGATACACGATTTTGTATGGTTTTGGATGCAGGAATTAGTTTGACTTTACTGAATAGAGGTACAAGTAAAATAGTTCTTAATGCCAATAATTGGCATACTCTGGCATGTGAGTGTTCCAGGTAAGGATTTACTTACTAAAGAGATGAACAAAAAAACATTTATCTTGCCACCGTAAACTGTTGCAACTTTGCCATCTGGCCACAACATTGCCCGAACTGGTTTAGAGTTGGCCGAGTAGGTAAATAATAAAAAAACAAATAGTAAAAAATTAAGAAAACTTAAGTTTCTCCTAAACTAGCTCTACGGAAATGTTGTGGTAAGGTGGCAAAGTTGGTCCGCTAGCGCGCGCGTTGAGTACCTACCTAGTAGCTGAGTAGCAAGGTAAATGTTTTTGTTATTGAAATGGACCTTCGCAAAACGCCTGATTCAATAAAAATGATTTTAAAAGCAATTGTAAAATCATAATATAAGAATACATTGGAAAAGTGTCATCATTGTATGTAGCTTTTGATGCGGTATAAAGCTTCCCGGGTAAACCAAACCCTTTTCACAATCTTTCACGAATCGCCGTCATGCGACAAAAATCTCACGTCACCGTACAACTTTTCATAGTCATGGCCACTTACAGCGCGGAAGGTGAAAAAAGGTTCACCTGAAATTTTTGACGCTTTGGAAACATCGTAATCATTTTTAACTATAAATCTAATATTATGAAGATTCGCCTTCATCTAACTTTAAATGGATCGTTCGCTTCCATTACCATTTTGCTCGGGTATTTTTGTGATAACATCAAGTTCATCGCTCTCTGTGAGGTTTCAGTGCCCTGTAGAATCTCGTATTAATGTAAGTATATTCTATAGATTGCTTTAAACAATGAACAATGGAAGCACTAATGCTTCCATGGCCATGTTGTTAGGCTACCTATGTAGTAAAAGCTTATTAGTTTTATCAATTTTGTAAAGAAAAAGTAACATTCGGAGTTCTTTATTTTAAGATAAACATAGACTAACACAGACTAAACACGAACGAAAACAAATTAAAAACAAACGTATTCACTAACAGCTATTGAAAGGAGAACGATAAAAATCTCGGAAAAAGATAAAGATGAAACTTTACACGTTAGCCAGTACCTAACTCAAGGACATACACTTTAAAAACAGAAACTAATAACACCACAATACCTAGTGCAGAACAAAAACAACTTTGCTGATTAAAGAAACTTCACAAACAAGTTGTAGGTAACTCGTAAAGTGCAAGCAATAAACTCGGAGCAGACGGCGAGCAAGAACGCGTCGGTTGTTGCCGCGTGGGCAACGCGCGCGACACGCCGCGCGGCAATCGCCCGCAGCTGACGGTTTTATTGCATTAAGAATAGTCTCATATTCCGGTGTCTCGACAATGAGGACATCAGAGCTGACAATTACGTTGCAGTGCTATTAAACGAGAATACATTGTTTTCAGAAGTTTAGCATTACCAAGTCGCCTGAAAAGCCGTGGTAGGTCGTGAGTTCGAGTCCCAGGGTCGCACCTTAATGCACCGAATTTATGTGCAAAATGACATTTGTAATTTACCACGAGCTTTTCGGTGAAGGAAAAACATCGTAGGGAAACCTGCACACATCCGCAAAGCAATTCAATGGTGTGTGTGAAGTTCCCAAACCGCACTGGGCCCGCGTGGGATGGAGATGATGACGATGATGAAGTTGCCAAAACCTTTGGCCCGGTCTCCATTCTCCATTAGGTAGGTATATGACTGTATGTGCGTATTACAGAAATAAAATAATCAAACGTCGTTGGTATACCTCAACAAAGTACTTGAGATGAATACAATAGATAAAACACGTAAAACTCAATTGCCTTAAACAGTGCCTCTGGTGGTTTGAGCAATAAAATACTCTGGAGTATTCCGTTGCAAGTGGAAATGTATCTGAGCCAGCTAAATCTGAAATTGCTTTCTACAACTAACAATGAAAGCATCGATAAGAGCGTCATGAACACAGTAACTGAGTTAAGCGCTTAATGCATCGCGCAGAAGATCTTTCGCAAGTCAAAGACTTAGCTGCAGTTTGCCTCAGAGAAAAAGCATTGCCAATAACCCTGTAACTTTGTTTGTGCAAGCGATTCTTTTTAACTAATTGATGTATTGGAGGAGGGTGCTGGGAAGATAGTGGATTAAAAACGTAAAGAAAACAAAAAAAAAAAGAGATTAAAATGGAAAGGACTAAGTGACAAACACTCTTTAATTTGGCAGTTTCAATGATAAAGCTACTTTGCTAATTCGCTGTCGCAAAAATTGATAACAGTATTATTAAGAAACATGGTTAGTCAATTACGAGCTAAACAAAGCTTTCCAATCAAGCTTTGTTCTTGTTACGTAGTGGGATGCGCTTACCGAAAGCACTGAAAATGTAGGATGCAGAAATGCTAGTTCTGAATCGGTAATGCAATCAGTACCTCAGGTTTGTATTCAGCATTGCATTCCTTCAATTATTTTGGAATAAATCCGGCTAAGTGCACGTCGGGCCATGTGCAATTTTGGGTTCTGTACATGCGGCAAATATTCAGTTTTGATCGACTTCAAACTATTACTTGATAGTTTTAACATTTAGCTGATTGATTGTGATGGGTTTCTTTTTGATTCCATTTTGTGCACTTATCTTAAAATTACAGCTACCTATCAAATACTAACTAAATGCTAATGGCATGGATTAGACGGTCAATAATTATTGTGATACTGGTACGTCAATATGGGATCGTGGATTTCAAAACAACGGGATTCGCTGCGATGCGCATCAATATTTTGCATGCATTTATTAGGTAAGTACACGATAATATTGAACGTCGAATCCATGCCTCTGAGCTAAGCCGCGGACAGTCCGGCCTGCAAATTAAACGGGTTCCGCTACCACCATTTTGACTACGGAACCCTAGAATGTGTCTTACAGCAGACAAGCGCAGTACGGAATAAAATGTGTTTGTAAACTGTCTGTACGCTTCCAGCACTCAAGCTGATGTTGAGCGCACACCGCTATCCCATTATAATGTATGTACCGTGATTTTTGCGGGTCCCGTTGGGGCGCTGTCGCCGACACCCGTTTGCCGCAGACAGACCTTTTAGCCACACACAATAGGGCGCATTTTAGCGCACCCATTATGCAGCAAAATCTACCCGGCCGTTGCTGTCTGCACATATTTGCATGCGCGGATGATAAGGAGGGGGCAACTTAATTTGGGAGATTTACTGAAGATGCGGAGTTCCGGCGAGATCTGTTTCAAAACTTTGCTCACATCGGATACTGAGCCGTATACCTCTTTGATATGCTTCAATTTGTGTGATGAGAGCCAATGCTTGCACTTCAGTTCCGAGATGAGTTCAAGATTGAGGCGGTGCGAGTTGCTGCATTCGATTACAGCAATATATGTTGGTTATAGCTGTCTTAGTTCCATATGCAATGTATATTCTCGATTCCTCAGTTTCTCTATAATGTCCTTTTGATTTTACTTGAAATTCTTTTCATTCAATAGGCTGCTCAAGCGATTAATTTCCCATTAGTTGCTAACGAGCGCAAAAGGCCACGAAAATGGAAGAAAACGAATAAAGTAATAGTCAAGATTGTTTTTCTGATGTCTGGAGAACCGTAAGCAAGAGGAACATACGTGGGCCTATCTATTTACAAAACACACTGTAAATTTATACCAACACGTCGTATATTTACGCGTCTCGCGCCTTAAAAAGTCGTTTCCCCTCGCGGCGCCGGCAAAAACACGGAAAACACTCTCCAAACGAAATTATCTCCAAGTGGAGGGTGTGTGAATGGTATTTATTTGCAATCAAGGGGGTCGTCGGGAGGAACTGCGTTTAGGAGTTTTGCAATTTTATATAAAGACAAAGAGGATTAGATGGGGCGGGAATCGGTTTAAAGTGCAGAATTTTTTGAGGCAGCGTCGGCGAAGTCCCACTTACATTGATTAGGGCGGCGCCGCGACCAGCGCTCTCGTTAGCGCCTGCAGATGTCGTTACGATTTCCGTGAGAATCTAACTGATGAAATTTCCGCTTTTGTTTTCGCTTGCATGTATATATATGCTCTCACTTCCTATCATTGTGACGTGTGTCACTTGGGCCAGTCCGCAATAAACTGTTCAAAGAACATTACAGTCATGTTCTGGAGTTCCTTAAGTTTCCGAATACACCATATTATAAGCAGGGACTTCGTATTTAACGCATGATATTGGGAGAAAGTGTCTTTTAATGTCCGTTAGATGACATGACGATATTTTCTAAAAATAAAAAGGCATCACTTGTAGCGGGAAAGCAGCTGATACGCTTGTAGACAACATTGAGAAGCCACTCCTCCATGTTTTGAAGAACATTCCAAGGCAACTCAAATCTACAAGATTTTAAACGGACCTCGATAGCGAGACCGCATCCAACTCGCAACTTACAGCTTCCTTTTACAACGTATCACTTGAACATCATCCTTGCTCAACTAAAATACAATGTCCGAACGTCACATGCAAAGCCAACTTTACGACAAAGCGTTATTGTAAATGAGTTAGGACCGCGCCAGACGATAATACACCGTACTCTTAAACTATACGATCCAAACCAATCCAAATGGATGTTCTGAATGCACTAGGGATTGAGGGAATAAGACTTTATGTCCCGGTGTTAAGGCTGGTTTGCGGGGGTTTAAAGCTGTCGTTGCATAGTGTGACGGTGAGATGAATGGGTTTTACGAGCGGCTCTGCCGGCATCATTCATAGATTGCTTCACTTAAATCGGACGTGAGGTGCGAGCTGTTTTCAGATATAACTTGATTGCTATGGACACTGACCAGACCTTTTAATTTTTGACGCAAAATGTGTACGTTTCATAGCCTCTAGTGTAAGATTTAATACAAAAAGTCTCGAACGCGTTCACGTAATCGTCTTAATTGCTATGGAAAATTTAGCAACCCCACTTGCACATCGAAACAGCAATAAATTGTTTTCATACATACATACATACATACATACATATCGTCACGCCTCTTTCCCACAGGGGTAGGCAGAGACTACTTTGTTCCACTTACTACGATCCTGACATACCTCTTTCGCTTCGTCCACATTCATCAATCTCTTCATACATGCTCGTCGGTTTCGGGTACTCTTGACCTGGCCTTTTTCCAAAACGTCCCTAATTTGATCATGGAACGTCCGCCTAGGCCTTCCCCTCCCAACGCACCCATTCACACATTCATTTGTTTTCATAGTGTTTGAAATTGTAACGCAAATGCGATCGCCGTATTTTGTGACCGAAAACTTACACTAAGCGCTTGGGAAAGCTTGCTGTCCCTCACCAACTCCTAGCCAATAAAGGAGATAGCGAAGAAGTTTGCTTTATATATGAGATGGGCCGACTACTTGCCGACTAGTCGGGGAAACCGACTATTCGGCGGTTTTTACAGTCGGCGACTAGTCGGCGACTTTTCGGCAAAAAATGACGACTAGTCGGTTGTTTTTTTTTTTAATAAAAAGGGCGCATACAGATAACCACGACGATAAGTTAAATGTCTTATACCTAGCAATAATTGTAAACAAGGTAAAAAAAGAACCGGCCAAGTGCCAGTCGGATTCGCGCACCGAGGATTCCGTACAAATTTGGTAGGTAAGTGAATACAAATCCAGTGTTAGTAGAGCCTGGGGTTATAATTTTAAGCAAAATTAAGGCAGTGTGTGGCCACTTCATATTGCTTACTTACGTAGACAGACATAAAGAAATAGTTTTTTTGGATTGATTAATAGTGGTAATATAAATAAAATAATAAACTTAAGTACGACATACTCTATAGTTGTTTCTGGCAAATTGAAAATATAAATCATAATAAATTAAGTTGTTATTCTTTAACAAGACAAATAAATTATTTTGGGGTTTCATATCTAAAAAATACAAACAAGGAACTTTAGATAAAGTTAAAGTTACACACTTTTTTTTTGAAGAAAAAACGAAGTGAATTGACGAACGCCCAGAATGTTCGGCAATGCCGACTAGTCGGCTGACTATTCGGCATTTTTAGAACCGATTAGTCGGGTAGTCAGGTAGTCGGCAAAGGCCCATCACTACTTTATATTCACTGTGTTGCAAACTAAACGTCCTGCACATATTGAAAGTCTAGTCTTAGCACATTAATATTGACTTTAAGACCCTCGGTATATCTAATTAATCCCTTGCATCCACTAGGTATGTTCCATTAATTGGATTCCCCATGTACAAAAATTATAAGAAATGGATGGATCCAAATAATAGAGCCTAGTGGACACCGCAGATTAATCAGCCTTTCTTTGTAATTCTAGTTTAAAAAATATTTTCTTATCTTTCTAGTTCCAACAAGAGTTATTTAGTTTTTTATATAATTTAGGCTGACTGAAGCTTGTCACAATCGAGACTGATTATATTAAATTAGTTCAGCTAATTAACTAGCAGCTGAAAACGTAATTATCGTTTAATTAACTACAGTTGCCACTCACTAATTTGATTATAAGTTGTAAGTAAAAACCAATAGGTTGTTTACTTTTACAAGGTATTGTATTATAAATGTGTAGAAAGAAAGTACCTTAAGTTGAAAATGTTGCGTATGAATTGAAACCCACTGTCAGTGGCGCTATTTTTTATTAGTGTTTTTTAACGTACCTAGGTAGGTTGATTTTAATTTTAGAATATATAGTAAGTTACCAATGACTGTACCTACGTAGATCTTAATTCAGTTATTTTCACCTCAAAAACACACAGCTTGAAAATAAAAACGACGCGAGAGATTGCAAGACAATATTATTGGTATGTTTGTTATAAGTTACAAAATATTTAGCGGTACGTTTGCAGTTGGTGTAGGGGTGGGGGGCGATGGGCAAACTTTTCAAATAACCACCGCGTTGTCTATTAGCGGGCACACCCCGCCCTCGCCACAACGCAAAGGAACTCCAAACCCCACACCGCAAAGTCCAATCTTGACTGGGCAAAGTTGTATAGAAAAACGTATTACACTTCGAGCTAATTTGGTAAATTTTGCAAGGAACTTGCTTGATATTACTTCCGCAAGTTTTTATTGTTGCGCGATATTGCCGGGGGAGTAGTGTTAACCTGTTACAACTTTGCCCGCGGACGTTATTGTTATACTTGGCCGGGGGCGAGTAATTATTGAACAAGGATAATGGGAATACTTTCCATATTACTATTTCCTATAACCGATTTATAAAAAGCATCAACCCAGTGTGGCGATTGCTGCATTTTTTGGCCGGCCCAACGTCAAGCAGGTCACTAGTGCTAGCTAAGCAACTATTGCAATCAATGTGGATAGTTAAATTCAGTCCTTGCGAAGCATGGTGATTGAAACGCGCTTATAGGCAATGCGGCTAGCAACCCATCACAATTATGACCCCTTTTCACCTATATATAGCACCGTTAGAATTATAGTGACCTAATCGAAAATTTCATGATTTTGACTTTTATTCGAAAAAGGACTTATAACGACCATCTTCATCAACTCTTATTAAAACACCGCCTCATTTTAGCCTAGAAAGATGTTAAACGTGGCTTTTAAGGTATTGTTACCATACCCAACAAACGCAGATAGCAATACAAAAGTCCACTTTTGGTGTAACACGGAACCTTAAGAGTTAATAAACATTTAATATGGTACAACCGTGAACTTATAGCGGCGCATTACGCTTTTGCCTGTATAATAGCATCATAAAAACAGGAACGGATACTATTGTTACGCGATCGGTATAAGTGCAGATGTCAAAAATGCCTTCTTACAGCCTCTAGCAGCATGGTTCCTTAAGAGCATTTTAGTGGTAGTCAAATACGTTAATTGCTGTATAAAGGCGTAGACTTATACCACTCTAATGCCGCTGCTTAAAAGAGTCACTGTGAACTACTATACAGCCAACAGTTTTAGAGTGGTGCACACTTAGAGTGATTTAATGCAAAAAGTTACATATCGGCTCACCTCGACTCTGTTAAACAGCTTTTTAGAGTTTTATTTCAAAGCTGCTTAACGGCGTTTTATTAACCCACATGAACACCAATGGTCTTGCGAGATCCTTATATAACTCAGAAATGCAGCATTTGGCTGTAAATTGGCTACACACATATACTTCTATACTGTTTTAGTCTGCATATTAGAATTGTCGTTAGCTATTCTAGGGCACATTGAGCAATATTGGAACTTTTTGCAGCCATGGGAATTAATTCAGGATTAAAACGGTTCACATAGGTTTCTTCCTGAATGTCGCCATTTTGCTGCTACCTTATCCTTAAAAACAATGTTATTGTTTATGTTTTAATCATGATTTCAGCCTTTTTACTTTTTGAATTACATGTTAAAATTACACATATTTTAAAATAAAACAAAAACTTTGCATAATTGTGTGTAAGTCACATAAAAATGTATTTAATAATATTTACTTTTTACTTCTTTCACGATATTGATAATTAAAAAAGAGATATTTTCGAGGCGCGTAAAAATTTAGTCATAAAACCATATAGACATTCACAGTAAACATGCATTCCCAGCTATTTTCACAGGCTGTTACAAACTGTACTTACCAAAAATACAATGCTCCCCTAATTTCACACTTCACATCGCGCGGCCATTTCTTTATTTTTCGACACCATTGAATGAATGTCAAATATTCTAACTCGGCTGATAGTCCAAAACAATTTACTAAGGGAATATTTTCAATATTATTCACACGGCTGATGATATTATACAGGTTTATATCAACCAAAAGCGTTATTTAAGAGGATATGTGACCTATCCCTACTCCTTAGTCTGTATAACGGGACACTCGTGTTCTGTTAAACAGCAGATAATCAGCTTTGTTACCTAGAATAATTCCAATATAGTGCTACTATAATTCTTTTAAGTAGAAATGTGAACTGAATTAGAACCAAAGGCTGCATAATTTGTGCCCAAATAAGAGTTATATTGGTGTTAACAGCGCTGTTAACACCATTATACAGCCTCCTTATACAGCTTTTGGTGTTGTGTTACACCAAAAGTGGACTTTTATATTGCTATCTGTGTTTGTTGGGTAAGCTCTGTCAACCCGTGCCGCGAAGAGGGAACCCCATCCTAGGGTGGACGTGGGGAGTCGCGGTGACACCGTGTGCTCTCGTAACGCCTCACATACGACCGAATAGGGAATCCGTGTGGTGTTTAGTGGGTCTGCCGTCGCGGGAGAGCCCCACATACCCCCGGTAACCCCGTACCGGGCGGATGCAGAAGGCGCATTTTCCACAACATAAAAAAACCGGCCAAGTGCGAGTCGGACTCGCGCACCGAGGGTTTCGTACCATTATCTATAAATATCTATAAACCAGTGTAAGCAGAGCCCTGCTACAAAGCAAAATGTACGCAGTGTGGGGTCACTTTATATTGATCACTGATATTATGACACATACATATTTACGGTTTTCGCAATTATTCCTATATTCTGTGCTATAAGCCCTACCTAGCTACCTTCATGCCAAATTTTAAGATTCTGAGTTCACGGGAAGTACCCTGTAGGTTTTGATTCCCTTGCGAGTTTCGAAAATTTGCGGAAATTAGCGGCATAAACGGCTGTATCTTTTGATGGCGTAGGCTTAGAAGTTTGATTTCTTCACAGCTCCATGGGGCAGTAGACTTGAGTATTTGACATAAATTTCAGCTGGATACCTCCACGCGTTCCTGAGAAAAAGGGTCTTGACAGACGGACGGACGGACGGACAACAAAGTAATCCTATAAGGGTTCCGTTTTTTCCTTTTGAGGTACGGAACCTTAAACAAGGCTCTGTCAACCCCGTAAGGGATAAAAACGTGATTTATGTATGAATGTACAGACTTATGTCAGTGGCTCTCATTGATCAGCTGTTCCAAGCTGTCCACCCATCTGGGATCATCAACGAACAGTTCATCAAACAGTGCCATCACTCGCACATCGCATGCAACGCCCACATACATTATTCATACAACTAATAAGCATAGAATGGGACACTATTTCCATCGCACTCGCACTTGATTAATGTAGCGATGTTATTTATTGTGGGAGGGAAGCTTTTAGGGTATTGGTGGTGTCTAATAAACAGTTATATTTTGAGATGAATACCGGTTACCGTTTAGCATAAATAATAGTAGAAAGTATTCGTACGAGATGTGGAAATAAATGTATTTTATTTTTATCTACGCACATATCAATAGTATAATAGTGTAGCGTGACTAGCATTATTACACCCTTAAAAAAATTAACGTACACTTCGAAAATCGAACGCGACTCCAGCTTCATTCGTATTTCAAATAAGCTCTTAGGTAATCCTGACATCCTGGTACTTAAACTCTCCCTCCGTCTTACGCCTGACGCGAGTTTAACATTTTTTACCCATCCAAAACCCGCTGAAGAAGTTTTCACTTCAAACATCTATACTGTAGGTAATTAACATTAAAGTACCTACAGATTTTACCTACTACCACAGACAAGACAGTACGTACTTACATAAATCACGTCTTTATCCCTAACGGAGTAGACAGAACCTAGTGTCATTTCCCTATTGCTTCTGAACCTATCTTAGAGTAGGTACTTTTGATACGTGTGTAGATAAAGGTAATGTGCAACTGTACATAATGAGGCCTTAGGGTGCGACCACACCGCCGCTTAAAAAACGGTGACGTTACGGAATCGCAACAAAATGTATGAAGAAACGGTAAGAAAACGTGACGCATACGACACGTCACTGCGTATACGCGGCGGTTTGGTCGCACCCTTATTATGTAACGGCTGCATAAAATATTAATGCAGAACTGGGGCCTTACCATGACGTCTTAATGCGATTCAGTTTAGGTTGGCTCGCTGTCAGATTCATACTAAAAGTGACAACTAAAACTTGAACAGAGTCGGAATTAGGACGTCATGGTAAGGCCCCTGTACCTATTTACTTACATGACTGTTTCTGGAGTTTGCAGACAGACACGAATATCAAGACATACCTGAAATAAAAGAAAATGATTTTTTAATGTTTGTTTACACGTTATGTACCCTACGAGAGTATACAAATCATGTAAAATGTGATACTTATTAAAAAAACAACAAAAACAACAACACAGGACAAACGAGCTAAGTTAGCAGAAGCCTACAAGCGTTTATGATTTATGAATAAGGGGGTAAGTAAGAAAGTTTTTTCTTTGCTCCCAGACCAGCATGGAAGAGTGGAAGTGATTTTATTAGATGTAGACTGTAAACTAAAAAGCCAGCCATCTTGCTAAAAATCCAGACGCTAAAGCAGCGAGCAGCGAGCATCAAGCACCCGGCAGCGAGCTGACTCGTCACAACCGACTCTCATTATTATTTTATGCAAACGAACGCCGAACTTCTCAATCTGCCCAAACAGATTGTTTTCAGAGGAAATTCAATTGAAATTTATCTGAGCGTCGTAATGAAAGGGGCTTAATGCCGTATCGGTAAACATTAGCATAAAGTATTCGGAAAAATTGCGTTCCGGGGGGTACGGGGGGCGAGGGGGGGAGGAATCTTAATATAGCCCTTACCGTGGAGTGCGTTCTGATGACGACGCGCGGCGTGTCGCGGCCGCGCGAATACCGCACAAACGAATTGAGGAGCGATTCGGGGAGGAAATTAATGACATGTGTCGTGTGTTAAGTGTTGACGTTTTGAGTTGATTGCAGGATCGATTTGGGAGTTAAATTTAATTCGTTTTGGTTTGTCATAATTATTTGTAGCCAGTTTTTTTAACCCCCCCAGCAAAAAGAGGGGTGTTATAAGGTTGACTTCGATGTCTAAGTGTGTGTGTCTAACTGTGGTAACTTACCTCCCAAACGGATGGACGGATTTCGATGCAGTTTTTTCATTCGAAAGCCAGTTTCCTTGCGGTGGTCTCAGCTATGTTAGGTAAAAATCGATCCGGCAGTTTGAAGAATATCAGCTCTTTTCCTTAAGAATATTGGCATGAAATTGAATTATTTACGTATTTAATGATTACCTACTCGATTAAATGCGTCATATGCGTGAGGGTTCTTTAATTTTTTATTTAAAGTGCTTATTATAATATTTCGTGTTTATTTACAGTGCGCTTCGTGCAGCAGAGCTTGAGGGTGTGTAGATGTTTTCGAACTATGTTTAAGTTGTAACGCTGGCTGTACGATCGTAGCTCATTTACTAAGATTTCTAAAGTTGCTGCGATCAGTGATGTTAAGAGTAAAGTAGAATTAGCTGCAGATTGAGTTCCGCGACCTAATGAGGTGTACCGTTATGGCCGGGTCGGGCTGGCTGCGGCCACAGACCTGTAATGAACTGTTTAATACCTTGATAATTTATCTAAAGGCAGTAAACACTTAATCATCAATATTTGAATCCAGACAACGGGATAAATATACGTTTATATAAATAAATACATCATATTTCAGCATCCAAGACCCGAGAGCAAACATTCGTATTTTTCACATAAATACACCCCCTTGCAAAAAAACGGGCACCCATGGTTTTTGTATTTTGTGTGCATAAAAGCTTGCTTTTTATCTGAAACACCATATTAAGTGTCCGATTTATTTGGGGGTATTACCCCCTTGCAAAAAAAAAATACCCGGTATATTACATTAGATCATAATATAATATGACAATAAAATTATCCGAAAAACACAGAGGTGCGAGCCCAGGATTCGAACCCACGACCCTCTGCTTGAGAGGCCACAAGTAAAACAACTAGGCTACCATGGCTATATTAGGTTTAGGCGTCTGTCGTAACATCATATTATTATGAAATACCATTACCATTCCAATAAACGGAGTGTCGGACAGACAATATTCATAACGATAAAGTACTCGGTATATGGGAAGCCGATAGTTATTGGAGAATAAGTTCCGCAGACTACCGCTTTGCATAAAGGCGGGTTCTGTGTTTACGCGTAGCAAACGTATTCTGGTATATTTGTTACTAATAAAAGATTATATCCGTGAATTGACAGTATTTTAAACCTCTTCGCATGATGGCGCTTGTCCTATACTACGTTTCTACATTATTTCTATACTAGCTGTTGCCAGCGACTTCGTCTGCAAATAATTCGTTTATCGCTATCCCCCGGGAACTACGCAATTTTCCGGGATAAAAAGTAGCCTATGTGTTATTCCAGACTTTTCTCTATCTATGTGCCGAATTTCATCCAGATCCGTTGGGCCGTTCTGGCGTGATTGAGTAACAAACAAACATCCATCCACCCATCCATCCATCCATCCATCCATCCATCTATCCATCTATCCATCCATCCATACTTTCGCATTTATAATATTAGTTACATAAAATGTAGGCAGTGTGAGGCAATTTTATATTGGTACTTAGATAGACCGTCAGCCATAAAAATTCAGTTTTAACATTTTTTTTAATTTAGCGGCAACAAAAAAATAGGTAGGTACATCATCTGCGGAAATTGCAACTGTCTAGCTCTCACTATCTAGGTTCCTGAGATACAGCCTGGTGACAGACAGATCTGAGTCTAAGGGCCCTTACACAAGAGCGATTTGTAGTGCGATTTCTCAGCGATTTCCTCGCCGCGAGATAACGCACGCGGCGAGAAAATCGCTGAGAAGTCGCCTCACAAATCGCTGGGGTATTTTCACTTTTTTGTATTGTAATCATTTGAGAACTTAGCATTATTATTAATAGAAAATAGACATAGAATGCATGAAATGAAATTTAATTTAGTCTTTAAATGGTTTCTTTTTTTTTTTTTTTTAAGAGTTTACTAATCTAAATTGTAATAAAATTGTATTATTATTGTGTGCCCTTACAGGGCGTCATGGACTAATCAAAATTCCTATAACATCTGTAAATTATGTACATGACTATATACAATGAAATAAATGATCAAATTATCAAAAAAAAATGTAGAGTCCATTTTTACCCCATTTTTACCTCTTGGGTACGGAACGTTAAAGAGTAGTCATAAGCGTCGCAGGCTCGAGGCAGTCGCATCTATTGTGCTAATCCGCGTACTACCAACAAACAGACGGAGTACGAGGTACGAGAGCAGGCATTAGCATGCTAATGAGTCGAAGCCGACGAGCCGCCTCGCCACGTGCTAGCATTGCTGTCTGTTTGCCTGAAAGGCACAAGTTATTTAACTAGCCCCTCCTAATTAGTTTCAAAAATAAACATTAAAAATCTAAACGTCACTGAAAATTAGAACAGAAAAATCCGAAAAGTAAAGCTATGGCCGGGAATCGAACCCGTATCTTCATCGTTCCGTGATGCGTGCTATACCGCTACACTACTCATAGCAAGTAACCTACTATGCGTCTTTTATGCTCTGCTAGCTATTACATATTTTTTACTTTTTACCTGCTATTGGTGGCGTAACGGTATAGCACGCATCATGGAATGATGAGGATCCGGGTTCGATTCCCGGCCATAGCAATACTTTTCGGATTTTTCTGTGTTCTAATTTTCAGTGTTTAGATATTTTTGAGATATTTTCAAATATTCTGAAATAAAGATATTTGCAGTGGAATTTTAATGGACTTACTCATATCCCGGACCTTAATCAAAATTGTTACAGATGTATAACAGGTAAGAAAAAATTGTCTGTCTGACTAAAGCAAATGTCAAAGTGTCACAACAACAAACGAACGTCAACTTAACATGAGCGTTTATGTATAAAGGACTAGTTTCTGTTTAATAAACCAGCATAAATTCAGATCAAACGCTGTTTACGGAAATGAATGCCTTCGGCGCTACGAATGGCGACGGCGAGTTCCTCATCGTTGCAGGGTGACTCGAACTACCTTCATCACTGTCTTAGTGCCTGGGGTCTACATCTGATGTCATACGAGAGTTTGATAACGTAGATGATAACCATACATACATACATACATACATATCGTCACGCCTCTTTCCCACAGGGGTAGGCAGAGACTACTTTGTTCCAATTGCTACGATCCTGACATACCTCTTTCGCTTCATCCACATTCATCAATCTCTCCATACATGCTCGTCGGTTTCGGGTACTCTTGACCTGGCCTTTCTCCAAAACGTCCCCAATTTGATCACGGAACGTCCGCCTAGGCCTTCCCCTCCCAACGCACCCATTCACACTCCCCATATAAATCTGTTTAGTTAATCTTCTTTCATCCATCCTCTCTACGTGACCAAACCAACTAAGCATACTTTTTTCTATCCTAGTCACTATATCTTCTTTCACACCAGCACATTCCCTTATCACACTATTCCTTATTCTATCTTTCAGTGATACACCTTCCAGACTTCTTAACGCTCTCATTTCTACTGCATTTATTCTACTTTCATGCTTCTTTTGCCATACCCAACTTTCGCTACCGTACATTAGTGGTGGAACGAGCACCGCTCTGTGAACAGCCAGACGCGCCTTCTTTGACACCTTCTCACTGCTCACAAAGGCGCGCAGCGCTCCATTGACCAAGTTTCCTGCATAACCATAACATTAATTATTATATTACTGTTCACTCATCTCTGCAGTCACAAACGTTTTAAGATGCCATTCATGTTGAAATGGGTTTTGATTACGAATTCATACATTTATTAGAGTACCTACGTCATAGACATACACAAATCACGTCTTTATCCCTTACGGGGTAGATAGAGCCCAGGGTAACAAGATCCAAGGACCACGTTCAGCATGATTGTAGGTGCATAGAGTGGAAGTGGAAAGGGGAATCAAAATACTCTTACTCGCAAATCCTGCCGCAAAGCAGCAGTGCTTGCACTGCTGTGTTCCGGTGTGGAGAGTAAGACAGCCAGGGAAATTACGGGCACAAGAGGCATTTCATCTTAGCCCTCTAGGTTGGCAACGCATCTGCAATCCCTCCGGGGTTGCGGGTGTCTATGGGCAGTGGTGATCGCTTACCATCAGGTGACCCACTTGCTCGTTTGCCTTCCTATTCGCATAAAAAAAAAAATAGTGATTGGTTGCTAGCTGAAACGCCTAAAACATGATTCCTAAGATTGTCGTCCATTCCGTAGATGATTTATTTGAGTAATTTGTGTGAAATGTCCCAAGATTTTATTTTACTACTTTTTACTCGCTACTTTCCTCGCCTGGACCACAGGACCAAACTGGGGGAATATTGGGATTAAAAGTAGCCTATGATTTATTTTGGAAATCTAACTGTCTACTTAACAAATTTCAGTCAAAATTCGGACAGATTTAAATGCTAAAACTAGCGTGAAATAGCAACAAATATTAATACGAAAACGCGAATTATTAGGAATATTAATACAAAGGAACTTTTGCATTAAGTAAATAATACAATTATTTATCATTATATTATTATCATTTATCAATACAGAGAAGAAGATCTAGTGAACCATGGTGATAAGATTCATTATTTATTTATGAAGTATTAACATAATCTTATTTATCTTATTACAATAATAAATAAAACTAGAACGAATTGGACCAGCTCCAGAGGGAAATTTATATTATTCGCACACAAAAGATTTATCTCTCTGAATTACATTAACAACCTACTCCAAATACAGCTAAAACAAGCACTTTGCTATTCAGAATCTGTAATATTTTACTCGAATTTACCTTTTTCTGCGACGAAATGCCTCTTTGAATTAGCTAAGTTCTCGTTAAATACTTGATTCATACGACTTTCATTCTTGATTAACGATTTGTTTCCACGATCCGAGGCAGCGTGGCAGATGTCGTTTAAATAACTACCCCAATAAACATACGAACACTCATAACACGTCCGCAGCACTTATAAATAATCCCCCGGACGTAATTTACGGGACTACTCAGATTAGAATGAAATCATTATAAAGTAAAGAGATAAGCATGTTATGGAAACAGAGACGAATAATTTAACATCTACGTCATAACACAAACTGTTACTACGTAAATCACATTTAATGCTGATGATAATTACTGTCTACATAGGTAGGTACATACCATCACGCCTCTTTCCCATAAGGGTAGACAGGGACTACTTCGTTCCACTTGCAATCCAGACATACTTACCTCTTTCGCTTCATCCACATTCATCAATCTATCTAGTAAAAATACCTTATTCGCTGGTTCATCAAGTACTTAAACAAAAACACAAAAGAGAAAGTTACTGAGAATTTCTACAGAGTCAAACAAAGATATCTTATAGTAAACGTCAAGAATCATGCAGTCTTCAGTTTTTGGCACACAGATCTAGCTCCGATTAATCTACTTTCCGAGTCGGTCTACATAAACCAAGCTTAGCAGTATTGCAAATCAAACCCAATTCATAACCTGTCAAAATACATATTCCTAGTAAGACAACCATTTGGTATTCCAGCAAGAGAATGCTCCTATATTCTGCAGTCGTTTATCTGGCATTAAAATTCTCCATCCTGCTCTCAATCTAGTGGTATAAAAAGGACGGTTAGTGGTGGTCGAGACTTGGCGACACGCCAGCTCGAAATCCTTTTATTCGCTGCGGCCACGCCAAAAAGTAAGAAGTGCTTGTTTATGATTTCTGCTGCATCGGTATTACTATTGCTTTAGTATTGTGTTGCTCTCTTAACAGCTTCTTCGATCTGCAAACTTGATTTATTAACGTTTAAGTTACACGCTATTACTCTATTCTTAGTACTCTTCAATGTTCAGACATATTTCATGTCATTCCGTATGAACTGTATCATTGTATCATTTTATTTACTTGCTAATCTGAGTTTTGTATTACTTGAAAGAACACTTAGACTTGTTTAATTAATCTACATTCAGAGCAGTTAGTTTTGCTGTGATAGTTTAAAGTTCGGGTAGGTATAATTTACTACTTTTACTTCATTTCCTTTACCACCGTTTCAATGTCATTTGGACGTCTTAGATATTAAAGACTATTGTCAATTGTTAGACAATCAGCCTTATTGTTTTTTCTGATGTAGGAAATACATACTTGGTCGCCTATTTATAATGCTACAAAGCCTGTATAGTTCAAATCTTGAAATATCACTGACCGGAAGGAAGCAATCAATAAATCTGGCGCGTCGGGCGATAAATTAGCGTTTTTTGTATGCGTTTGACCCGCTGCCGGTAAATTTATATTGCGTAACCGAAATCGCTGTCGTAGCGTTAAGGACTGGGTTCCGCAGCCCGCTGCCCCACACAAACCAACGCTGGAATATTAAACGATAAAAACTGCAAATGGTTTTTGTTTTAAAAACTTTACTTGCGTAATTTAAATCAAATGCATTCGCAAAGGTATGAAATATGGAAGTCTGAATATTTTTATTTAAGTTTGTGTTTTCTTTAAGAGTGAATAGAATGTTTGTCCGCCATTTGGTACCCTTAGTAGGTGTAAGCTTTGCTTTACTTTGTACTAGGCCAATTGGTGTCAAATAGTCCTTTGATATTTATTTATTTATTTTGAATCAATTTATGATACAGTTTTAGCATATTAGCGAAAAATTCAATTAACATTAAATGAAAAAAAAAACCTTTATCATCAGATACCATGTAAAAATTTCGTAACTTAAACCAACTCATTTCAATCACCACCAGATAAAACTTAAAGACAAGCACAAATTTAGTTTAAAAACTAAACATGGCCGCGGTAGTGCCTTAGTTAAAAGGACTGCTGTAGGGCTGCGGGACTACCAGTAGTCCTACAGGCAGTGTAGAGCAGTCTAACTACTGCCGTCGCTGCTAACGGCGCGCGGCGCAAACGCGCGGAAGCTCAAATCGCGCGACAAACGATACGCTACAATGTATTTAAATAAAAGAGGTTATAAATCGCGGGGATGTGTTTATCCACTTGATTCATGGGTCTGGAGCCAAAACGGTCCGGTTTAATTTGCTATTTATTGCGAATGGGTATCATTTGAAGACCCTAGCACTCCGTATTACGAGAAAGCATTTTTTTTTTCTCTCAGACAGTTGTTTTTATACTTTTTATACGGTACGTATTAATTCTTTGCAATAACGAAGAACTTTCTATTTTTGTGAAATAAAAATGCTCTCATCTTTAATTGTTTTATTTTAAGATTAGTTTTAGTGATATATTAGATTTCGATGCTTCCACCGACGTATGGAAACATTTTTGTCGACCACAATTTTAAAATTCCTGAAAACCTTTTGCAACAGCGTTCAGTCCAAACTAACCCAACCAAATACTGCAGTTTTCCAGATTAATTGTTAAGCACTTCGTATTGATCTTCAAGTATATAATATAACACAGCGTATAACTATGAAAATTGAAACGTAAACAGCGCCAACAATTCACACATTTTCTTATAGTCTCACTCTGCTGTATAATAAAACGGATAAACTGTCAGATAGGCGTGTTAAATGGATTATCGCAGCCGCGCAGTGCGCTCCCTCCATTGTTCGCAATATAAACGAGACGTAGATATGGCTATGTTTATCAAACCGTTTTATAATGTTCAGTACTGCTGACCGCGACTTATAAGGGCGTTGTGGCACTAGTGCAGTATCCTAGTCTACAGGGATATAATCTAAATCAGAAGCCGTATCGAGATCAAATGGCTGTATAATATTATTGTCCGCTTCTGAAACACACTAAAGTTGGAATGTTATTGAAATGGTTCTCATACTTAAAGTTTTATTATGTTGCAAATATTGTTCTATTTGGTTCCCATCGTAAGAAATTCAATTCGAGTATCATTGCTATTTATCCAAAACTTATCTAGGTACCTTTAATCACGCCGGTTCGGAATTACTGCTGTTCTAAAAATTCTAAAATGCCAGATTTGATTTCATTTATTTTAAAACAAAAGAACGTAGCCTGGTCATTATTTCGCAAACGCGTTATGATAAATGTGAAGTGAAAAAGTCGCCGCGTTCTGCGAATCCAAAGAGATGCAATACAGAGGATTGAATAAAGTATTATTCTTTGGAACTTAATGAAAATGCAAAGCCCGCAAACAAAGCCGAAGTAAGATAAGATTTATGGCAGAGCAACAGTAACATCAGTGGATTTTTCGCTCACCAGCAGACCGGGACTGGAGATTAAATGCAGGAGTAATATTGCAAAAGGATGAAGGTATGATCTCGGTAATATGAAAAATCGTCTGTTTGCGAGAAAGCGGTTGTAGCTTCTGAGAATGATTTGCCGACAACGCCAAAAATAGCCTTCACCTTACACACCTTTACGTAGATACTTAAGTACTGTAAAACGGGGTGAGTACGGACAAAATTGAAGTTCAATACCTCGATAAAAAATATTTTCAATTGTGGCAAGTAGATTTTTATAGATAAAAAATGTTCCGGTGTATGATTTTTAGTTTAATAATGACTAGGTATAATTATGTCGTTTAGTTTCATAGTTTAAGCAATAATCACAAAAATATAGGCAAATCCCAGCTCACCCCGTAGTGGGGTCAGAAGGGATAGGAACAAATAAAAAAATGTCGATAACAAATTACCAGAAAAAAGAAGCAAGCTGACCCAGATATTTTAAGTAGCAAGTGAAAACACAAAGTATTAATTCTATCCCTTCTCACCCTGTTTAACGGTACCTATAGGATAAAAAATAACACAGACCAAATCAGTTGTATACTTATGTAAGCGTGAATTTCGTTGAAGAAACAACGCATTTATAAATTGTAAACACAAAGATGGGCATGAACTAAAATTTAGAACTCATGTCTTGTTTTCCGTGTACCGAGAGGGAAATCTTGATGATGGGGAGATCCTTGGGAAAGGCCTACGTCCAGCAGTGGAAGTCTTCCTGATGATGACCTATTTTCTAAAGCAAATCAAAGTGTGTATAAAGTCTTGAATAATATTTAATGCCACACCTGCTCCAAAAATCAAAGCAATCTGTAATCGTATCAATAGAGATTTGCTTGGCAACTAATGGCAACAGAACTTTGCCACATGAAAGACAAGCTCGTTAAGTACGGCTAAAACGGTCTTCTCATATGCCATTGTCTGCTATAGTTAGCCTGTAGTGTCTAAACAATGGCGACAGGTTCTGGGAAGCTCGGATCAGCTGCGAGCGCTCTTCGGCTGTCAGACAACGGACGAAAGACCACGATTAATGCAACATTACGATGCGGCGTTTGATGTATTTGGTAAACAAAATTCTAACATCAATGTGCAAATTTTTGTAAAGAATAAGGTGTATTATGTTATCCAATAAACCTGAGGTAATATTTTGTACATAACGTTGCTGATATTTTATACCCAGTTCCTTTATTTACGATGAAATAGTTAAAAAATAGCAAAAAAGGGACGTTTCGAGGTTAGAATTTTGTTTACCAAATAGGACAGGTAGAAATGAAAATACCTTAAACAAGCAGCAGATTGACGGATGCTAATCTGTACTGACGTTTAAGAGTGCGGGGACACATTAAACTAATCTTATTAGTTGACTAGCTTCTGCCCGCGACTTCGTCCGCGTAGAATTAGATTAAAAACCAATTAAAAACTGATGTTGATAGTTATTTCCGCAATAATTATTTACGTTGCAACTCTAGCCAGCTACGACCTTTCACATGTTTATCGCTATCCTGCGGGAACTATTTAATTATCCGGAATAAAAAGTAGCCTATGTGTTAATCTTGGGTGAAAGCTATCTCCGTTCCAAATTTTATGCAAATCTGTCCAACCGTTTTCGCGTGAAGAAGTAACAAACATACACACACACACTCACAAACTTTCGCCTAATATTCGGGTGATAGCTTTTTCGGTCCCGTTTTTTTCCCGTTCCCGTAAGAATTTCGGGAAATGCTCTCTTAATGCTCCCATACACTCCCCAAGAAACCCACTTGCTAAATTTCAGCTTTCTACGACCAGTAAAACGAAAAATCCCATTTTCCCCCGTTCCTGTGGGAATTTTGGAAAGTCCTCTCTTAATGCTCCTCTACACTCCCAAGCAACCGACATGCCGAATTTCAGCTTTGTACAACCAGTAAAACGAAAAGTCCTGTTTTTCCCGTTCCCGTGAGAATTTCCGAAAATCCTTAAAACTGTGTTTTTACTATTATAATCACCTACTTCCATGCCAAATTTGAAGAATCTAGTAATTATAGGTCATAGGATTTCGTTGAACTAAATGTATATATCCCGTTTTTTTTCCTTATCCCGTGATAATTTCCAAAAATCCTGAAATTAGTTTCTTAGTTTTGTGATCACCTACTTGTGTATCAAATTTGAAGAGTCTAGTTATTATAGTTACTGAGATAGGGTCACTCGGAATCGAATATATAAATCCCGTTTTTTCCTTATCCCGTGGGAATTTCCAAAAATCCTTCCTTAGTGGATGCCTACATTGTATAAGGTATCTATGTGCAAAATTTCAAGTCTCTAGGTCCAGTGGTTTGGGCTGTGCGTTGATATATAGTTAAGTCAGTCAGGACTTTGAATTTTATATATATAGATGTCGATGAAAATGACGTAAAAACTTTGTGTAATTTTAAGAATTTGAATTCAGAAGAAAACGACACACAAAAATAAACTTTTTGAGGAATTAACTTCTTCAATGTTTTGTATAATTTTCATTACATACGATCCAAATTTTTTCACATTTTCACACTTTACGCCTGGGCGACAATATCCATTTGTTGTACAATATTGTACTGGATGAATTATTCAATGGAATTTCAATTCACCGGAGGGCGTAGTGTTGACAGGCCTCCCACTAGGTGGACCGACGACATCGTGAAAGTTGCGGGAAACCGGTGGATGCAGGTGGCGAGTGGTCGTTCATTGTGGCGTTCTAAGGGGGAGGCCTTTGTTTAACAGTGGACGTCTTCTGGCTCATCATCATCATCATATCAGCCGAAAGACGTCCACTGCTGGACATAGGCCTCCCCCAAGGCTCTCCACTCGGACCGGTCCTGTGCCTTCCGCATCCACCGCGATCCTGATCAGGTCGTCGCTGGCTCATGATGATGATGAATTTTAATGGATGTCAAAAGTGACTTGTCGCAGTCAATGTCAGATATCGATGGTTTATAGAGTTACGATAATTTTTTATAATTAAAGGGGTTTGCAGATAAATAAAGTTATCCAACTTAGCCATTACTTATGATAATGATGGTTAAAAATGGTTTTTATCGATGTCGATAAACTATGTAGATTCTTAATCAATCACTAGCACTGGTACATTTTTGCCTCTGTCAATCCGGATTGCTTATAAAGCGTCAGCTCATCGGCCGCGCAATGTAATGCTAGCTGCAAGAAATTTGCACGATGCAAACGGCAACACGAACGGACTGACCGGTTCATCACGAATGCTTATCCGCATTTTGTTTGTTTGATCTCGATCTGCATTACTCGAAGTTATTCAAAGTAGAATGAAAGGCGATCACGTATTTATTCACTTCAGCGTTAAATACATTGTTGTTGCTGCTGGCATTCGATTTATGCATGAAAACTTGAACGTTTTGTTAAATTTAGGAAGCCCAAAGTTTTGCGGTATTGTTTTTCTAAGTCTCGTGGCACCGTGTGGACTTAAATAATAGTTTTAAATGGTTAACGGTTAGGGCCAGTACAGACGGACTGCGTTTCGACTGCAACGTAACTGCAAACTGCCGACTGCCCATACATTTTCTTTTTCACGTTGCCCTTTAAGAAAATGAAATGAAATAATTCATTTTTCAGACCATGTCCATAATCAAATAAAAATTCAATAAATAGAAAATTAAAATAAAATCAAAAATAAAAATTACATTTAATATGAAATCAAAAATAATCAATATTATATTCAATGAAAATACGATAAATAGAAAATTAAAATAACATCAAATATAAACATTTTATTTAAATAAAATTATTTTGAATCGGAATATTAAATAAAATTACACATTAAATTAAATTAAAAATTACAAAAATTAAAAAAGAAAAGAGTAACTCGTTTTTTGAAGATCACTAAGTTGTACCTACCTCACAACATCATTATTGACATCATTTTGTGTGTAATGTGCTGTAGTTTGTAGCATGCATCACAATCACGGGTCCGTTAGTATTATTTCCACTGAATAATTAAAATTAGAACCTCTATTAATATCAAATCTTCAAGGAATTCTGAGAAACATCTGTCTAGGATCTGCTAACACGAATAAAAAATACCCTTATTCCTTCGCATCAATTAGCTCTCTAATCATACGGTTCAAGAAAACAAAACACTACCCGACCTGTCCGCGCGCGATTCAAGGAGCACTCGCGCGAGTAACTCGCCTTAGTATTGTCAGCAGGCTGGGCGAGTAACTCGCCGCGTATTCACTTTGCTGAGGCCAGTAAATAATAGAGTGCGACGCTAATGGACGCGAGCTGCCTCACGGGGCTTGACTTGTTTAACATGACGGATTATAATAGGTATTTAGTGAAACATTGTAAAAGGATTTTCGGTGTTTTTGAAATTTGTATAGTTGGCAGAGAATTTTGGGACGATGATATTTTTTGATAAGCGCGAACATAAAGATAATAAAGTAAGAGAATATAGAAAGAGATATTGCAATTGTGTTTGTCTTTCGGAGTTCCATCCCGAGTTTTGTTCCATTTAAGTATTCATGTCTTAACATTGTATGCAAAAGAAAATTGTTATTGAAACTGATTCTATTTCTATAATATCTTACCAATATGAGTATTACTTTTGCCTTATTTAATTAATTTACAGTGAAAGAAACTGAAAAATGAAGACTTTATTGTTTTAAGTTCTAGTGTTCGTGGCTGTTGGCGGCCACATCGCCTTGGTCTTGGAAAATAAACTTTATGCATTGAATGCAGCCTACATCCAGAAAAAAAGAGGATGACCTAGACTCTAGGTCCTAGAATCTAGACGGATGTTCCGTGATCAAATTGGGGACGTTTCGACAAAAGGTCAGGTCAAGAGTGGGTCCTTGTGGGACTCTTGGTGGTGTACTTGAACCGATGAGCATGTATAAAGAGATTGATGAGTATGGGTGATTCGAGGTATGTCAGGATCGTAGCAAGTGGAACAAAGCAGTCTCTACCTACCCCTACAGAAGAGAGGCGTGATAATGGTATAAGTATGTAAGCAGGATGAACGAACTTTACGAGCATGAGTAGCTTAGGAATCATGTTATAGGCGATGCGGCTAGCAACCCATCATTATTTTGATTTCCCTTTCCACCTCGCCCACAACTACGCTAAGCGTGACCTTTGAATCTTGTAACCCTAAACTCTGTTTACCACGAAAGGGATAAAGACGTGATTTATGTATGTATGTTATGTGTGCTCTGGCCCGCAACAGTTCTCCGCATCTGAGCAAGCGGCGCTATCTGGCAGGTCCATCTCCGAGGAAATTGGACGCGACCACAGTCTCACGCCGACGCAGTAACGTGCGGGCGCATCGGAGGCGAACTTCCGCAGCGTACCTACATATAGTAGTCGGAGAAACAGCTTGCGGCATTTAATTTCGTCTATAATAAACGCTTTATAAACAGTACGTTCTTGTAGATTGGAATAAGTAGTTATACACTCAGCGGCCTATTTAGCGAAACACAAGAAAAGTTATCAAAACGCGTACTTAATGCTTAACCAGAAAAGATAAAAATAAGAAAATAGTTACCTACACTTTTTTTGTGTTCCGCTAAATTTGCCACTGAGTATAGTTAGATATTGGGGTAGTGAGGGCTTGGACCCTAGTTCCCACGCGGGCCCTGTACAGATTAGAAACTTCACATAGACCAATTGCTTCGGAGATGTGTGCAGCTTTTCTTACAATGTTTTCCTTCACCGAAAAGCTTATGATACGTATCGTAATTTCACGCACAAATTCTGAAAAACTCAGACGTGCGAGCCCGGGATTCGAGCCCACGCCCTCTGCTTAGGCCATAGTTCAAACCACTATGCTACCGCGGCTTTTAAATTTCTATTGCTTAAATTTATTTACACCAGTCACAGTTTATCAATCATACTTGGGCGTTTTCCAATCCACAATGATTATATTTTCCAGAATTTTGGGTTTTTCTTACTCAGAGTCGCTTACCCTCTGATCCTATCGATCCTTATACTTACAAGAAAAAATGTGTCACAAAATTTTCATTCCAGTTCGTCACTTTTTTGATATAGATAGGTAGATTAGGTAGGGTATGTATGGAACGTGAGGAGCGAGGAAAAAATCCGTAGTAAAATCTGGGACACATTTCTTCTTCTGTGAGAATCGATAGGGCAAACGATTCTGAGCAAGATAAACTCAAAATATTTAAATTCTGGAAAAAAATGTACATGTGGACTTTTTTGGAAAACGCTCACTTACACCATCAAGTAATTCAATTGCTCTTGTAGCACGTACACGCACACGTTGAAGTTCTAAAGGAGCATGCAACTGGTAGACGCGGCGGCGCGCAATCGAGCGCGGAAACGCCACCTACTGGCGTCACAAGTGAGTAGCGGCAGCGGGCTGGCAGAGAGAGATAGACTATAAATATGAATACAATGACGCAGGAAAAGGACGGCCGCATCTGTCTGTAGCTAATTGAAATTATTTTTTATGCTAGAAATGTTCCGAATTCAACAATGAGGTAGAAAGTAGTATAACTACAGTTGATGTCCTGGCGAGGATTATATCCTGAAGCAGAACAGCAGGCTTATTATGTAACTCGCTCGCGATCACTATCGTGTTCATTTTGACCGTTCATGTATGGGCTGACAATTGGCATCGGGATCAGCTAGCTGTCACATTCATACAAGAACTGTCAAAATTAACACTATGGTGATTGCAAGCGAGTTACGTAATAAGCCTGAGCAGCTATGCTTAGACATGCCTTCTTAATATTAAATTGGCTACAGTAAAGGAAGAATGGTGATCGATGTCACCATCCCTGATAATAATAATAACGACCATGACCACTTTGCCAAAAGTTTGACTACGGAGAAAAATTATTGAATTGAAATATACATAGGTATTTTAAAAATTCAAATAATCGTAGTAGAAAGTTATTTCTCGTAAGTCGTAAGTTATGAAAAGTATAAAGTTAATGTGAGTAAATTTATGAGAATTTAAATTAAGTTAGGTATAATAAAGAAAAAAATATTGGTTCCAGAAGCACAAAACTTATTAATACATAGTTAACTCAAAATCAAAAGTTATTTTGCGAATATGCAACAAAGTGCTTCCTTTTTCACAATAAAAGTGCTCGCTTCTCTCCCATAGCTCGGAGCGTCTCCGCGCCGCGCGCCGCCTGTCCAATCCATTTGTTCTTACCGGGCCGTCGGCAGATACGATTACTAACTTCATATGTATGTGCTAGTCTTTTTGCGCAGCTTTACTCGCTAGCCCCTTCCCCCTGCCCCCTCACCTCACCCCCTCAGCTGCCCGCTGATATGGGTAACTTTTATCTAGAACTGCAGAGAAATACACCTCTAGAGAAATTGAACTGGCGCCATGCGTTGCCTCTGTTCCGACGGAATCGAAGTAAGGCGAAAAATGGTTACTGAGAGTTTTGTAATGTAGGTATTTGAATAAAGTAATGCCGTTTTCTCCATCTAATCGCACCGGAAAGAGTATGAAAGGGAAAAACTGTAGCCTGGAATGATAACGCCTATAGAAAACTGATGAAAACGGTCTTTCGTTGTCCGCAGTTTCCTATTTCAAATGAAGCGATTTTGTAACTATAAGAAGAACTTTGGCTATGCTTTCATGTTTCCTTTTTATTTATTTGATTCGGTATAGTGATTTTAATAACGTCTGAATTGCGTCATCGAAATTCGGCAACTTTTGTGGTCTCTAATTTTTTTAATAATCAAGATTGGCAAAAAGTAAGACATGGGGACATGGCAGAGTAATACAAGACAAGGGTGCGACCACTCCGCCGCTTAAAAAACGTTGACTTTACGGAATCGCAACAAAATGTATGAAGAAACGGTGAGAAAACGAGACGCATACGACACGTCACTGCGTATACGCGGCGGTTTGGTCGCACCCTCATGTATTAAAAAATATCCAATAAGAAAACAAGGGCATACGTTTGCATGTAGAAACGTCCACCCGTTGCACCAGATTTCCTCTTAAAATATAAAACAACACTGCATCGCTATTTTTGACTTCGCGGAAACGTTATTAACAACAAAGAGCATAAAGAACGGCTGATGTCGTCAATTTATTCGCCGACGTCCTAAATGAAGAAGCTTGTCCCGAAGAAAAATCCGAGGAGATAAAACATTTTTGTAGCAAATTCTCGCAGTGAGTTTCCGGAGGGGCGCGAGAGGGCAGTATATTAAATTCCGCGCGGACAACAATTTACTCATTAGAGCTGGGTCGAGATGTGAGGAATGGAGCGGCGACATTTGTCTCCGACTCCACTGACGCTGCTGGCCTCTGGCTGCTGAGCAGTGGCTCCACTCAGAAAAGACGCCATCGCAAATTGAAATTGGCAGTCATATTCTGCTTCCTACTACATAACATACATACCGTTACGCCTCTTTCCCACAGGGGTAGGCAGAGACTACTTTGTTCCACTTGCTACGATCCTGACATACCTCGTTCGCTTCATCCACATTCATCAATCTCTTCAAACATGCTCGTCGGTTTCGAGTACTCTTGACCTGACCTTTTTCCAATACGTCTCCTATAACTTCCTGCTATAATATTGTTTTATAACTAGCTTCTGCTCGCAACTTCTACAGTGTTGTGTTGACAGTCAAGTGACAGTCACATTTGGACTCTATGGACGGTCATTCGCTGAACAGAAATAAATATCGATATAGTTATGTACAAATCTATCGAATTTGAATACGTATAATATCCAATAAATGAGGTAGAACCCTGTGTAATGCAAATTCGAATATGCTCATATTGATGTAGGTAAGAGGTTATTTTCACTTTACCAAGAACTTATCGAGTGGTTATTAGACACTAATGGTTTTTGAGATGTATATTTTTGATTGCTAGTAGGATTTCCTGTGAACGTCGCTTGCGTTCAGAACTGCGGAGTGCACCATCTGTTCATTTCTGATCTTTGCCGGACAAGATTTAGTGACCCCCTCGAGCGATATATTATAAGCATTTCTCATTCCGTCCGTTTGTTGCTCAAAAGCTTGCTCATTACTGCGATGTTGCATTACAAATGAGCACAAAGACATTCAAAATTGTAAAAATGTTTATGACAATACAAAAAGCTAACGGCTGTTGGAAATTTGCTTGAAAATACTGTTTGTTCTTTGAGTGGAAGACCGTGTTTTTGAATTGGCCTATGGTATGGTATGTTGGTATCCGAAACTCGAATGGCATTCTAAGCAATCACGGACTGCTGATGCCTTCCTTAACACAAGTAATCTTACTATTATTGCTCACGCTGAATCCAAACTTGAGGCAAAATTTTCTTCCTCTCTTCGCAAGGTCCGAGTTGGTCTATCCGTAGTATCACGAATCACAAATAAAATCATGTTACATGTTTGTGTCTCCATTCCTATCAATTGGAATCTAACACGTTAGGAAAACAAGTCAGTGTTTTTAAAATTATGCCCTGACAAGGTAAACGAAAAAGTGGATCACCTGATGATAAGCGAGCACCACCCATCGACACCCACAACACTAGAGGATTTCAGATGCGTAGCCTAGAGGGTTAAGACGGAACACAACGGACTGTTTGGCGGCACTCGGCGATAAGGCAGTAGTAGCGATCCGAACGGACCTAGCACAAGGTCCTACTACCCGCAAAATTCACTTAAAATATTATTGCTTATAAATATTCACTTAAAACACTAAGAACTTACAGTATCTTTGTTAGGTATGGAGATAGGTACTTGTTGATCGACGCCGAAACTTCGTCGTGGCCCCCTCCGCTAGCACTCCTTCCTTGCAAACTCCAAACAACTTCGCCCAATCTAAATATATAAAAGAAGAAACTGACTGACTGACTGACTGACTGACTGACTGACTGACTGACTGACTGACTGACATATCAGCGCACAGCCCAAACCGCTGGTTCTAGAGATACCAAATTTGGCACGTATGTTCCTTATAAGGTCTAGGGGTGCACTAAGAAAGGATTTTTCAAAATTCGACCCCTAAAGGGGTTAAATGGGGGTCCAAAGTTTGTATGGGGAAACAAGATCAGTTCGACCATTTTACTCGAAACTTCACAGGAGTATTCCTAACGATAAATGAGTAAACACCTGTTTCAGTTTTTTTGAAAATTTAACCCCTAAAAGGGGGATAGGGGGTGACAAAATCTGAAAATCAACGTGGGTATTATTATTAATATATTATAGTGGGTAGTATTGTTTGTACGGTTTATCGGGTCGCTGATTACGAAAACAACAACACACATACCTACCTGACACACACACACACACACACACACACACACACACACACAAATTTCCACGGGAACGGGAAAAAACGAGATTTATTATATTCGATTCCGAGTGACCCTATCTCAGTAACTATACTTAATAAATATGGACTTCAAGTTTCGTACACAAGTAGATGATTACAAAAGTAAGAAAATAATTACAGGATTTTTGGAAATTCTCACGGGTTAAGGAAAAAACGGGATTTATATATTCAGTTCAACGAAATCCTATGAACTATAATTACTAGAGTCTTCAAATTTGGCATAGAAGTAGGTGATTATAATAGTAAAAAACAGTTTTAAGGATTTTCGAAAATTCCAACGGGATAAGGAAAAAACGGGATTTATATTCAGTTCTACGGGATCGACTTTACGTTTTAATGATCGTAGAAAACAGCAATTTGGCCTTCAGGTTCCTTGGGGAGTATAGGGGAGCACTACAAAAGGATTTCCCAAAATTTTGACGGACATGAACGGGAAAAAGCGGGATTTTTTGTTATACTGCAGGTGGTAGAAAGTTGAAATTTGGCATGTAGGTTGCTTGGGGAGTGTAGGGAAGCATTAAGAGACGATTTTTCGAAATTCCCACGGGAACGGGAAAAACGGGACTTTTCGTTTTACTGGTTGTAGAAAGCTGAAATTCGACATGTACTTAGATAGCTTGGGGAGTGTAGAGAAGCATTTAGAGAGGACTTTCCAAAATTCCCACGGGAACGGGAAATAACGGGATTTTTTGTTTTAATGGTCGTAGAAAGCTGAAATTTGGCATGTAGGTTGCTTGATGAGTGTCGGGAAGCACTAAGAGACAGGCATCGACGATAAACTTATAACACCCCTCTTTTTGCGTCGGGGGTTACAAAAGCTAGTTCTGTGTGCAGTGAAATGATCCAACGAAGTCTAATACCAAGTGGGGGGGTCATACTTTGCATAAGCTATTTCAATGTTGAGCATGCGACCGTCCAGCCGTCCGACCAGCCGACACGGCGCATCCAATTAAGCGGCGCGACGCAGTTTAAAATAAAATACGTCGCGATCCGCGAAATCCAGCTCGTTTCATGCACGCCTAACAGCTCTACATAAATTATTACGGCTTACTCCGATTCCACTTTTATAAAGCCCCCGATTTTTTTCAAACAGCGCGAGTATATAAAATTTTACGCGTTTCATTTTTCAGTCAAAAAGTTTTATCTCACGCGTCGATTCGCACTAGAAATATGGGTCTTTGTTCGAGCTAGGAGCGGATGAAAAATCGAATTCAAATTTTCGAGACTCAGCAACCAGACGAATCCATTTATGGTAATAGATTCATCGCATGTTTATTTTCCACGCAAGATATTTCTCAGGAATCACAAAAATCTTCACCATCCGAAATACTGCAAACTTCAGTAAACACCATTTTTCGATCTCTTCGAACGTAAAATCGAAATGAAATTTCAAACAAAAACTACTAGGGATAACTTTGCTCTTAGTCTGTACTATCTAATTTCTAAACGACACTGAAAATTAGAACACATAGAAAAATCCGAAAAGTAAAGCTATGGCCGGGAATCGAACCCGGGTCCTCGTCATTCCGTGACGCGTGCTATACCCCTACACCACCCATAGCAGGTGTACTATGTCTGCAGGTGTAATATATCTGTACTATCTATTATATTTTTCTCTTTAAGAAACTATATTAACACACTACATTACAGTTAGGCTTGTTTTCAGTGGTCAACTTTAAAGGATGTTTGGACTGATATCAGAACAATTTTTTCCTACAGCAAGTAATTACAAACCGCATTAGGATCCATTTACCAGTCGGGCAACAATCGAACGTCCCACAGATACTGGTTAGTTTTCATTAAGGGCCCACGCGACCGCGGCGCCCTCTGTCGCGTCGCGACGCAAACTTTTTCAATTAGTTGACCACCCTCGTCCGGCGTCAATATACTTTACTACTTCAAATTAAATTAGTTTGCCGAAAACAATGTTCCACTCATGTTATTGGTAACCGACCACCAGCTTTATTAGTTTCGGTAATATTGTCTCGTGTAATTTACAAAGCTTCCGTGCTGGTCTGATCAAAGATGACCCGTTGCTTCTCTTCCCGCGCAGACTGATGGTCAAAACCAACGATGGAATGGTTGAACGAAGTCGTAGGAATCATGACATGTTAGAGGCGATGCGGCTAGCAAATCATCACTATTTTGATTCACCTTTCCACTTATACTCCTACAATCATGCTAAACATGGCCTTTAGGTCTTGTTACGTTAGGCTGTGTCTACCCCGTAAGGGATGAAGACGTGATTTATGTTTGTATGTATGTAATTTACGAGTAGGTATATCGCGTAGTTTCTACGCTGTCGTAAAACAAATCGACAGTTGTTCAATAGCGATGATCCATTATAGCAGTGTCGAAATGCATAATTTACTGCATGCGAGTGCATAATACTGCTATCAATTCTCGGCGGTAGCCTACGCTTTTTCTGGCTGGTAGCGGCCACCCATGTCGACGGCGATCGCATATCGAATAGTCATTATTTAATGGATCCCAATGTACACACTAAAAAGGGAGCTGGAACATGAGTTTGAATAAAAAGAATTACCTTGCTACTACGCTACCAAATATCTTCGCAAAGTGACGTCTGATTCAATTAAGTAGGTAATTACGAGAATTTGAGCTCATTTTATGTAACAAAGAACTTAGGCGTAACTTCATTGGCTTTTAGATAGTAGAAGGAATACTTTATTCGGCTGTGACATTACAATAAGAGAAAAAAATGCCACGGCACAGCCGCGAAGAGCCGACTTAGAATTGCTGGCATTGCTGCCGCAGCGCTGCGCGTCTAGCACGAGGGTGCGCGAGAGCTTTGTCACGCGCGAGATAGGCTACCCGTCTTTTTCTTACTGTTCTGTCTAGAAAAGAGATGGATAATCACAGATAAATGTGCTGGTATTCTGCCGGAACCACCTGTGTGCGAGTTGACGCTCTCAATCACAGATCTTTTCTACGTAGACTGTTTATTTTTCTTAAATCGACTCTACATTGAGCATCATTGAATGACTGGCCTTTGATTGGACGGGGATAAAATATGCCCGCACTGCGACGAACAAATGTGTCCGTGTAAGTGAATATTTGTGTACGAGCGTTGTCTCAACGGCGGCAGATAAACTCTAGATATAGCTTCATTTGGGCGCATCGTTAAGATTACAATCGAAGCCATAATGCGTCGATTTGTATGCGCGTGCGGCAGCCTAGCGATAAGGCCACCTACACACGCCCACCGACCGTGTACTGATAATTGACACTTTGTTGTAAAATAAAGGCTTTAATGATTCGACGTGGTCTCCAATTATTAGACATGAAGTGAAACTAATCGCTTCCCGTTGATAATATTTCTTAGTAACTCGCCCGGTTTAAAACGCTCTCGATCAGACTGTCCCGGTAATACCCTATCAATTATTTAGGCGAGCTTGCGCGTTCTCGAGTGAACTTTAAGCAGGCATTACTCCGAGTGAACTACTAACCCAGGGTTAAGTATCTATCAAATTGTTATCCCTGACTAACTGTTTCAATGAACTTAAAATATGCAAAATACAAAATTGTTTACCGTATGCGGCAATAGCGTAATGAAAGAGACAGCGAGAAATCAGTAACTACTTTTTTGGATGACGGGTAAAGCAAGGATCTTAAATGCTCCTGCAATACATAGCTCGCACATACGCTCCTTACGTAAAGTTTTAGGTACACGAGCCAATTTACCAGCATCCGCGAGTCTAAGGACTAGCGCTGTCTAGCCTGCGTCCCACACTGCGCCATTAAGCTTATCTCGCGAGATGCTAATCTGCATGTCGGCGGGATGAGGCATTCGCTTGTCGATAAAACACGGCAAAATTACAGGGAACCTTTGGTTACCTCAAGATCTTAATTAGGAATGATTTCTTAGGAAATAGGTCGGCGAAAGTGAGCACCACCACGCATGGACACTCGCGAATAATAACTGGATTGCAGGCGCGTTGCCTAGAGGGCTAAAATGTAAAACATACTGTCAGTAATTTCATCGACCGTCTTACTGCCACACTGGAACAACAGCGCAATTGATCAAACAAGCAATGGGTTGGGATAATTCTCCCGATTTAAAGTTAGATAATGTCTTATTGAATCAGGTGTTACTTTGCGGAGGTCCATTTCAATAAACACAAAATATTTACCTTGCTACTCCGCTATTTAGCGCAAAAAAGTAAAAAGTAGTATTAAAAAGTTAAGTAGCGGAGTAGCAGGGTAAATATTTTGTGTTCATTTAGATAATGTCAACAACAAGAAGCCTGCCTCAATAGGATGCCAAGGCAACATCACCCATTTGGCGATGCTTTGGCGACGTGTGATTTGTATAGCATACGTAACTGGCGGTTGTCGCCATGGTGTCCCAATGAAGCAAGCCTGACTGACAGGTTGCTGAATTTAACTCCAGTTTCTGATAAGTTCCTTTGATCGACAAGACTTATGGAGAGTTGCAATTGAATTAAATATTTTGTTGCATCTATTAGATGAGACATCCATAAATCCATCAGAAATAGATGATTATTAACATAGACAGCTGTAAATCAAGCTCCCGTCTCAGTAGTGGTTCCGACGCGTCAGCCTTATTTCATCCGCGGCAATTTGCCGCTCGTAACTCCCGGCCGGCGCATTAACGCCGAACACAGGGAGCGGCATTAAGATTCTGCACAGCCTCGACGCGCATCTGGCCGACAAGTGCAGCCAGGAACCTGCCGTATACATCATCGTCATCCCTCGCACGCAATTATAACCCTTCAAAGGCATGAAATAGGACGCGAATGCGAGTGATCGGATAGAGATCGCGTGCTCTGCCGCTCGGCATGTTTATGGCCGTGCGCTGATGAATTATAATCCATTACGGGATAAACTGGCGCGTGTTATTATACCGGGCTTACATTAATTCGTCAAGTGTGGTCCTCGCCTCCGCTTGCGTCGAATTACTCGTCTTAATGCGATATTAAGCGGCGAGAGTTCCGAACTGGATTACACCTTACGAAGCTTGTTTTGGACTATTTTCTGGGAATAATGAATAAATCATACCTTCATGAGAAATAGAAAAATATGGTAATGTATTCATTTCTCCGTAAATATTCTTCGATTAAGCAAATTCGAGCAGCCGTCTGCCGATAAAGTTGCGTTCGTTGTAAATAACATGATTTCGTTGAATGCTTCGGCTCTGCTCCGGTGGCCATTTTGCGGATACATTTTGTAGCTATTTCGGTCGCCCTCACTCGAGTCATGAGCCTTTAAGCCCTGACAAATCAGTAGTCGATGCTTGCGTTGCTTGTAGTGTATAATTTGTTTTGTTTGGCGAGCTTGGCCGTGTAAGCGCTGCTGCCGGCGGCGCGGGCGCAATAGACTAAACACCCGCCGGCGCGGGGAACAGCCCTATTACAATAATGATACACGCGAGAGCATAATACGTCCCGTGTTATTACAGAGAATACATCTAACAGATTTTCTCGGAATGACTACTTGTGTTCCAACAAATAAGATCGAAAAATCCAAGAAAAGTTTACGTTGGTATGGTCATGTAATGCGCCGGAGTGAAGAGCACATGGCAAGCCAAGTGATGGTCATTACCGAAGGTATAGGAGGTAGAGAACAACTGCCCACCACCCGTGTCCACAAGCTAGGCCTGAACAATCCAGAAGGTGCTACAGACGATGTGCTTGATGCTAGAGAAAATGGAGAACCACCTAACCACAATTTTAAATTTATCTTGAGCATTTTTGTGAAGGAAGAACATCACGAGGAAACCCGCTTAGACCTACGAGGCAATTCAATAGTGTGTGTGAAGTACTCAATCCGCACTGGGCCCGCGTGGAAACATAGCTGAGCCCTTTCATTATGAGGGAAGGTCTATACGCCAGTGGGACGTATAGGCTAGAGACGATGGTGATCATGATAATTTAAAAAACTTCGACATAGCACAAACAAATTAGGAGGTCATCGAAAAAAAAAAATATTGTCTTCAATAGCAAACCTTTAGGACTCAACAAGGCATAGTAATGAAGAGTCAGCCGGAGGCGATAAGACACGCTGTAGACTAAACACCAGCTGGAATAAGCGCATGCGTGATGGATGAGCTGCTCGTCTTATTGCAGCTAAGGGCTATTAATAGGGTACTACGCGACTATCAAGTGCTATATGTGGCCATATTTACTCGAGCACTGACGTGATGCATTGCGGGGTATTTGCAGCTTGCTCCTGTTTTTGGAATTCAATTACTAATCCGTGATAGGATGTCGACTCGATGTAAGTCTAATTTGTGTTGATGTCCGTGTTAAGATTTCAAGAAAATAGTAAGTAAAAGTTTAATTGCAGCTGTAATATAATCTTGTCTTTTCAAAATTGGTTTTTTGTCATGCTATTTTATGGCCGAATACGGCAGACCAACTAACAGCAGAATAACTATTATGTTGTCAATTAAAGAGATTTGATTGGATTTGATTTGATAATCTAGCAATTATTCATCATAACGTTTTTCTTTTCGGTTTTCTGCTTTTATTACGTTGTTCAGGCATATCTTCTCAATCTTTACAGTAATAATATGTTTGGTTTATCCCGTAATGAATTTTTTCAAAGCTAGTTTTTAAACTCAAGCATAACATCCAACTTTATGCTCATTTATTATGCCGTTAGAAAAGTATTTCTCTTCAAGATCAAAAGGGGAGCTCAAAAGATTCCTTTGTAAATAGATTAGGTATAAGGTATTAAGTTAATTTCTTAAGACTTATAAGAACTTTTTGCTAAAGGCCCTAACTCAAACAGCGGACCCCTAGAGCCCGAAAGGTCGCTTGACAAGTCGAAGGTTTAAATTAAATTTCGTGTGTTTTGGGAATGGAAATAATTTGGCCCTTCTGTAGACTTACTGGATCATGATAAAAAGTTATATTATTTAAATTGTTTTGGTGGCCACTTTTGTGCGTCAAACGATGAAACTTTGTAATGTAATGATCATTTAGTCAGCTTGTAACCATGAAAACTACAAAGGTCTCAAAACGTTCGCATAATTTAAATATGAGAAGCTTTTAAGCCACTGTACTGTACTTAGCTAGAATAAAATGAAGTTAAGGTAATCATTCCTTGAGTTTATCATGACATGTCAAATTTTGCAACAGAAGCAAGGAAGAACTTTACCATTTTTATGGCAGCGTCAGGAAAAGAAACAATTCTACTGATTGGTACTGACACATTGACTTAGAATTCTTACTTGTAGATGGCATTGAACTTTAGGATAGTAAAGAAAATTGGTGAGTCGCAGTTCAAACATAAAAAGTACTTGGAATTTTAATGAAAACATTAGGTCAGCTGTTGACGAGCGAACTTATAAACACGATGATGGATTACAGGGGTTTAATCAATCACAACATAAACTAAACACATAATAAATATACAACTAGGAGCCTAGTGAACCGTTCCAAACTGACAACGCAACTGCCGTAAAAGTCCATGTCGTTGTCAGTCAAGGTATTTTTAAGAATCGAACAAGAATACGAGTAAAAGATAAATATATGCTAGAAGGAGGCTGTAACCCAGCCAGTCGCCAACATACCGGACCCCCAGTGGATCACTAAGAGCTGGTGGCAACTGGCTGTGGCTCAGCCTCTAATAAAATGAGCTTGCGGACTGGTCGGCGTAGCGTTCCGCCTCTTGTGCGTACGTCAACTACGCGGACCACTCCGTCTGGGCCACGGTAGGCTTTCACGACCCTTCCTAGGGGCCAGAGACCGCGAGGGAGGGCGGCGTCCGCGATGAGCACCACATCTCCCTCACGTATCGTTGGTGCGTTGCTGGCTGGGCCTCTTGATCGCAGAGTTAGCAAGTATTCCCGCAGCCAGCGTGCCCAAAAGTGATCGGCGAGGCGTACTACTCTTCGCCAGTCACATCTCCGTAGCATGTCGGCATCAGTCAGTGAGCAGGTCCATGGAACGACTGAGGACGTGCCCAGTAAAAAGTGGAAAGGCGTTATCGCTTCAGGTGCGTCGGGTGAGGATGGTACGTATGTGAGCGGCCTGGAGTTGACGATCGCTTCCGCTTCGAGTAGCAGTGTCGTCAGGACGTCTTCCTTGAGGGATCTGTCGTGGAGGCAGGATCTTAGAGCTGTCTTCACGGAACGTACTAGCCTTTCCCAGGCCCCGCCCATGAATGGAGACGCAGGAGGGATAAAGCGCCATTCGATTTGATGATTTGTAGCGAACTCTTCAACTGACTCGTTGTGTAACGACCGAAGTTCACGAGAAGCGCCGATGAAATTGGTTCCGTTGTCTCTGCTTCCGCCTTCAGCCGAGCGAGTTCACGCTCGCGTTCTAACTGCTGCTGAGCTAGTTCGCGCTCGCGCTCGACTTGCTGCTGAGCGAGTTCGCGCTCGCGCTCGGCTTGCTGCTGAGCGAGTTCGCGCTCGCGCTCCGCTTGCTGCTGCTCACGCTGCACGCGGCGCCGCAGGGCGTCCGCTTCAGCGGCCAACTTCTGTGCACGGACGGTTGCAGACGAACGCGAGGATTGTGTGCTGCAAACACTTAGAAGGGGTGTTTTTGCGCCGCCTTCTTGAGGCGGGTAAGCACGGGCACTAGGACGGGTGGCGGAGCACGGTAGTACTTCGCTAGAGTTGTCGCCCACAGGTCGTGTGCCCGAGCTAGTTGGCAGTGCTAAAACACTTCCTTGAGTTGCTGCGGAAATCGGCCGGACGCCGCGCGAGGACGGTAGGTCGCGCTCGCGCTGCGTCCGCTCGACTTCTCCGGCTGTCAGATTGGCTGAACTTTGGCTCCTAGTTAGTACCATAGCGGAGAAAACGTCAAACCAAAGGGGAAAAGATTTAGAATTTTTTACTTACGGTTCGAAAAGGACCAAAATGTTGACGAGCGAACTTAAAAACACGGTGATGGATTACAGGGGTTTAATCAATCACAACATAAACTAAACACATAATAAATATACAACTAGGAGCCTAGTGAACCGTTCCAAACTGACAACGCAACTGCCGTAAAAGTCCATGTCGTTGTCAGTCAAGGTATTTTTAAGAATCGAACAAGAATACGAGTAAAAGATAAATATATGCTAGAAGGAGGCTGTAACCCAGCCAGTCGCCAACATCAGCGGTTCCTTTCTTTATTGTAGGGCTGTATAAACCTATGCGCGCGCTTGCAGTCTACAATAAAAAAATCGTTAAACTAGGGTTAGCGATGACATTTCCATACATTTGACACTTTGTAATCTTGGGCAAGTAACTCGAAGTTACATAGATGTGTGAACTACTAAAACCCTTAAATTCATCAGAATAGGTACATTATTACACAGTGATATTGTATTACAAGACGAAATTGCTCAAACACTACCACAGCTAGAGACGTTATATGTATTATGTATTATAATTGGTATTTTTTCGGCACTCAACATATGAGCATGACGATAAATGTGCGATAATACAGGATGAATCAAAAAAGGGAAAAGTCGCTTTCTCTGTCCCTATGTCCCTAGGTATGCTTAAATCTTTAAAACTACGCAACGGATTTTGATGCGGTTTTTTTAATAGATAGAGTGAATCAAGAGGAAGGTTTGTATGTATAATACATGCATAATGTACCGTGCGAAGCCGGGGCGGGTCGCTAGTAGTTGATAATAAAAAATATATTATCGTGAATTAACTGTTAAATCTAGCTATATTTAATCATCGTTATTTTTTTAATTAGAGTCCCGATTGTGCTCACCTTACATACATTATCAAGCTGTCATACCATAAAAAATTGGTTGCCTGTAAAGTCGGTATACGGGCGAAAGTTTTACGTGACAACGACTTTGAGTGGTAAAATAATTTTAATGTGAATATTCATTCGTATAGTAGGAAGAAGGATGAAATAATAGTAACAATTTAAAACATTTATTTATACAAAGAATTATATTTAACACTAACTGTGCTCGAGTGGAAGGGACGCGTGCCTTTCACTTTTTATGTCTGTCTCTCTCGCTCTTAGGCGGGCTAACCATGCCCGAGTGGAAGGGACGCGTGCCTCTCACTCGCTCTCATTGTGAGCGCATAACGTGAGCGGAGCGTAACGCAGTTTCTTGAAGTGTCACCCGGCAAACCAATTTATAAGACGTTGTCACGTCAAAAAACTTTTTTTTATTACTATAAACCGACCAGCGATTGATTGACCTCTATCTCACCTGATGGTAAGTGCAGATGAGTGGCAGTAATCAAAACGCGTTTACTTCATAATCTATGGTATGCCAGATGAAGCTATGTCAGATGGTAACCAAAAAGGAAAGTATTGATTTCAAATACTTTAAACCTCTTTGTTTTTAATCGTATATACTAGAAGAAAATTTTAAACTCAAATAAGTAAACATATTTTTGATTATTTTTGAAACATAAAGCTTAGTTAAGGGGTTTAGACTAGGGATTATGTAGGTAAAATATTAATTTACATATAAACACATACCTACACAAATCACGTCTCTATCCCTTGCGGGGAAGACAGAAATCAGCCTGTATATTCTATATCTGACATTGTGAAGGCTTGTTCAGGTGAACGGGACACGACGCCCTACAACTTCTGATGAGATAATCTTACGTTGACTCCATCTCTAGGGTGCAAAGGCTTTGATATGTGAGTTACGTTGTTTGTGTAAATGTAAGTCGGTGAATTTAGGTTATTGGTTAAGCTTTAAACTTATCATTCGTTTGTCTACAAAACATATTTTTTTTTAAAGAAGTAAGGATTTTTGTAAAGAAGATAGCTATAATCTTACTTCACTACTAAATATACTGCATAAAAAGTCAAACACGTCATGAGCAAACTTATAATTCAAAAACTAAATATGCTGAATCAGAATCAGAATAATATTCATTTACCAACAATAATAATCATTTTTAACGTATGGCAAAGTTTTTGTAGTAGGCAACACAGATGAGTTTAAAATTGACCAACTGAAGTGACACTAGACGATAAAGTAAACGATAAATTTGTAAAAACCCATCAAAAGTTTCAGGATTTCAGGAATCATGATAAAGATGACGCGACTATCACTATTCATATAGAAACCTATCAATATTATTTTGATACTCCTTTATACCTAGGTATACGCCCACAATCATGCTAACCGTGGCATTTAGGTGTTGTTAATTTAGGCTCTGTCAACCCCGTAAGGGATAAAAACGTGATTTATGTATGAATGTACAGACTTATGACAGTCAATGAAATGGTTTGCATTGATCAGCTGTTCCAAGCTGTCCACCCATCTGAGATCATCATCAACAGTTCATAAAGTAGCTATCTTTCGCACATCGAATGCAATAATCGCATGGATAATGTTATGATTTTTGTATGTATGTATATAAACGTATCATACTGCAATTGCTCAGCCAGCAGGTGCTCACTCTCCCACATAAATACTTGATTAAAATTTTAATTCACGGTTTTTCAATGACCGCTTAATCCCCATTAATTGCAAAAAACCTGGACATAAATCTGGTGATAACTGTCACTATTCCCGAGGAGAACGCATCGAAACTTTTAACTATCGAAGCGGACCGTAATGGCCGCGGAGTTGCGATAGTACAAGTTGAATGGATTCGGTGCACTTCGTTAATTGCCGTCTGTTTGGATGGCGGGTATTGTTGGGAGTTCCATAATTAACTAGCTTTTGTCCGGTGCTTTGCCGGTCGCCTCGGCTGTGCTTTGGCAGCCGTGAAAGTTGTTGACTCCAAGTTCATTAAATATAAAGTTATTGTCACAAATTACTTTTTGTTTGAACAAGTTAGAACCAAGTCTTGGGTTACGTTTGTCGTTTCATACCCGTTACTGCTCCTGCTATTTTAAAGTAGTGAGACAATTTTATAGGTAGTAATAATCTGATAATATACATTGGTTCATTAATTCAAGGCATTAGTCCCACATTGGGCGCCACTTAAATTTAGTAGTCTCATCAGATGTACCTATAAAACAATATCGTACTAATTGTCTGACAAATAGCACATAGGCTAAAAACCATTGAAGTCTGATAATATATAAAATCTCCACTAAACGGTTTTGGCTGGATATTGATGAGTCAGTCAGACAGACATGCAGGACTTTCTGATTTCGCTTTAGCAAAGGTTAGCCTTGTTAACACACTTTTTGCTACGAGAAATAATAAGTACATTCCAAAGGAAAATATTTTCACTCATAAGGTGAGGAACACTCGAGCTTCCAATTCAAGTGAATTATCCTCCCGTAATATTTTACTGTCATTGTCCTATTCAAGGCACACAGTGACACAAATGATCCACCCCGACATGCCCCACTAATGATGATCATCAAGGGGGAAGGGGGGATAATAGAGATCCCGTGTCGCGCTAATCAACGATTAATATGCCTCTCGCCTTCCGATAGGTGCCTCTGCCTATGCCAGTTCGGCGACACAATTAGTATCGACGTTTATCGACGGGGCTGGAGCAATTTGATTAGATTCAGAGGTTCAAGCACCTGGAAGTATCGGGAACGTGTCATCATTGCTTGATTTAGCCTGGCAATTGGGAACGCTTGTTACGGATGTTTGTATTGCTTTGTTACCTTAAGCTGTCAAACATTAGAATTACATATCGGTACTATTTGTTTAGTATAAAATCATTGACTGTTTTTTTCTGTTTATTTTAAGGTATCTCTTTCTTTTATATATGTATATCCATGTGTATTTAATATGTGAAAATAAATCTCTCTCTCTCTCTCTCTCTCTCAATTATACTTGGTGTCTTAAAATCGATACAGAATATTTCAGCAGGTGATAGCGTTAGTTTGACTGAACACTCTTGATAAAGTTTTTCTTAGTAATTTTGGATTTCTAAATTGTCACTCATATGATAATCGACACGCGGTACACATTGAAAATCGTCCAATAAAAAATAAAAAAAACACTAACGATTAAACTAAGTCCACCGTCTGCTGATTTACCAGCATTTTTCAGTCAAGTGCAAATCAAACTCAGTCTTAGTTATCAGATATGGACTTTTAAGTTCACGCGATTAAAAGATGAAACCTTTCGGAAATGTGTTAACTCAACCAAAACCTATAGGTATAGAATTATGCGGGTAGTCTCAGTGAGCTAGTCCGACTTGCACTTGGCAAATTTTTGCTCATACTTAAAAACCCTAAGCAACGTTCAGTGCACCAAAAATTCTGTGCTGCAATAGGCATCCGTTCCATCTCTTCAGGTATGTAATTAACCAAGCTGTATATTTCTGTCGCGGTGTACGGCACACGCCAGGTATAATTAACTAGCGCCGCGCCGCGTGCCTGCCGCGCCGTGCATACCGACGGACAAACACACACACTTTCTGTAGAGATAGGCCTAGACTAAAATCTACCTGATAAAACATCATTGCTTACTAGATTGTCACGTGTAGACGTCGCAGGTAGAAGTTTATTTAGTTTTAAATAAAAAAAGATTAAAAGCCGGTATAAGGTTTCTAATGCTTGTGTTTATTTTGAAAGATAACTGATTATCAAAAAGTACTTATTTAGGTTCTCGAATGGCGTTCGCGCACTGGGACAAGATGGAGCGACGATCTGAGATCGCGGGATCACAAGATTGGTCTGAGTGGAGTGGTCTTGGGGGAGGCCTATGTCCAGCAATGGACGTCTTTCGGCAGACGTGATGACTTATTTAGCTTAGTGGTAGATTCAGCTTTTTTAAATCTGTTTCATGAGCAGCTGCGATTGGATACAATTCAAAACATGCTACGCTCGTTTGTACCCGTATCTGATTTCAGTTGTGAACTAACATGAAACATTTACAGCCATCCATAAAGTCGGGGAATTATACGTTCGCGGAAATAGACATTGGGGGAATTAGACGCCATGGACCAAACCGTGTTGTGATCGCAGCCTAATAGACCCAAATTTTGCGGGTGGTAGGGCCTTGTGCAAGGTCCGTCCGGATCGCTACCACCATCTTACGCGCTAATCCTGCACTGCTGTGTTCCGGTGTGGAGAGTAAGACAGCCGGGGAAATTACGGGCACAAGAGGCATTTCATCTAAGTCCTCTAGGTTGGCAACGCATCTGCAATCCCTCCGGGGTTGCGGGTGTCTATGGGCAGTGGTGATCGCTTACCATCAGGTGAATCACTTGCTCGTTTGCCTTCCTATTCACATAAAAAAAAATGCAAAGGTAATCATTCGAGTATGGAAAACTCATCTTATGTCTTAAAACGTATTCAATCGGTGCTACTTAAGGCGCTGTCAACAGCAAATGACCTTGAGCAGCGCCACTCTTTGCACACTTTGCCTCTTAACTTATGAGTGTAAGGGCCTCTTTCACAACTCTCTGTTAAGTTCCAGTATCTATGATGACATCTCTGTCTGATTTGTAGTAATAAGTAAAGACAGAATCATAGATAACTGACACATCTGATAATCTAACTAATATTATAAATGCGAAAGTATGGATGGATGGATGGATAGATGTTTGTTTGTTACTCAATCACGCCAGAACGGCCCAACGGATCTGGATGAAATTCAGCACATAGATAGAGAAAAGTCTGGAATAGCACATAGGCTACCTTTTATCCCGGAAAATTGCGTAGTTCCCGCGGGATAGCGATAAACGAATTCTTTGCAGACGAAGTCGCTGGCAACAGCTAGTTGGAACGAAACAGAGGTGAGACAGGCTCTAAGTCTCCTAAATGTTAAAAATCACTTAAATGATACATTTACGGTTCTTTAAGTTAGGAGTGATGAAAACTCGAACCACAACCAGCCTTCCGGGTTCCCAGGCATTTCCTAATCGTCTTCTTAATCTGTTAACACCAGTGTCGACTGTCTGAAGGTCTGCAGCCTATCGCCGACACGTGTTCATAATTAAGAGTGATCGCACGCGCCGCCGGAGCCGGACCGGCCGGCTGATGGGGATTTGCGATTCCATTACGACGTGTTTATTGTGCCTTAGTTCATTTAAGTGAATTGTGAGGTTTGGCCAGGCGTCATTAGGTGCGAGTATTATGTTATATTATGTGTAGCCAATGAATTAATAAATCCGATTGGCCAAATATCAAAATTAGGGGCTATCGACTGATCTATCTCATTGTAAATTGCGGGTGAGATATTCCGTCTTGGCTTAGATAATGCGTCTGCAATCTTTTGGTGTTAGGTGGTCCATTAGTGGTAGTCACTTTGTCACTCTTTTTCAGGAATTAATATTAAGAGCGTGCATCCCTACTGAGCTGGCAACGTCGCATTTTTGGTGATTTTTTGCGATTATTTCACGGAAATTGAATGAAAGTTTCAAATGTTCGTCTGTAGTGCACTTCGTTTTTAGTGTATTAAATGTGTTTAATGCAATGATTAATCGTGATGGACTTTTATTTTCGTATTAAAGGGATAAAATACTATATCTCGTTTAATAAGAAAATAAAAGTATATTACGATCAACTATTGCATTAGACACATTAATACACTAAAAACGAAGTGCACTACAGACGGATATTTGAAACTTTCATTCAATTTCTGTGAAATAATCGTAAAAAATCACCAAAAATGCGACGTTGCCAGCTCAGTGGGGATGCACGCTCTTAAATTAAAAATTAATAAAAACCCCCACGTGTAGTCGAGTAATTCAATTTTTTGCCAAAAATTATTTACATAATTATGTACCTACATCGTTTGGAAAAGAGCTGATATTGCTAGAAAGCTGTGATGCCATAGACATACACGCATACATACACACATACATCGACATCAAACTTACCCTTGTTTTTGCGTCAGGGTTAAAAAAGTAATGCTGTAAACGCTAAACACTTGCTACTCTACAAGATGTCTAAAAGTGCTCCTCGAGTAGCTTTAAAAATAAGTGCGCCATAATATTTATTTCATGCATCATGTTCTTTTTTGTTTCTGTTATGTGGAATAACACAGTTCCAAGCAGCTTCATAAGAACAAGCGTCTCCCCTACCCTCTTTATCAAACTTTTTACTCTTACGTCTAGACCGTACCTCACCATTGTCCCTTCATAATTTGGGCGTGACATTGTCCGGTGTATGCCCCTGCGACTGTCACTGCCGACGACACCCGTGATGGATTAGAACGGCAGGAGTGACGGGGAGAGTGACGGAGTGACGTCTGACGGGGTGACGGGGTGACGGGTGACGTGACAGAGACGCCAGATACCTGCGCTGATGAGAACTGTTACCGTACCTGCAACAAGGGATTAGATGCTGTAGATTAAATGTTAATACAATGCAAGTGATTACACAATGCTAATAGTAGGATGATTGATACACAGCAAGTTAAATTGTTTTAGACAAGTGCACGATAAGTTTCATTACATTGTAGGTTACTAACGTATACCAAATTCAACTAATCTTTCTGAACACAAAATATTTACCTTGCTACTCCGCTACTTACGTGCAAGATAACCAAGCTTAATGATCCCGTAGGGGGATCGAAACGCGCGTCAGTTTTTGTGTGGTGATAGGATTAAGCAAGTTTGTGGGATTTGTGTGCGTTTTGTGTGGCAGTAGTGGAGGGAGGGCTTGCATGCAGAACGTATACATTTCGCACAAGCTTGGTTATCTTGCACGTAAGTAGCGGAGTAGCAAGGTAAATATTTTGTGTTCATTGAAATGGACCTCCGCAAAGTAACGCCTGATTCAATAAAATATTTAATCTGTTGAATTCGTAATACCTACCTCATCATCTCCATTCTATAGGTATACGTCCCAATTCTGGGCAAAGGTCGCCTCTGAAAATAAGAGGGCTTAGGCTAATTATAGTTCCCAAACAGGACCAGTGCGGATTGGGAACTTCACACAGACTATTGAATTACTTATCAGTTGTACGAAGGATTTTTCACGATGTTTTGCCTCACCGAAAAGATCATGGTAAATTTCAAATGTAATTTGCACATCAATTCCGCAAAACCCTCTGCTTGAGAAGGCTGTAGGTCAAACCAGACTACCACTGCTCTTGTATGTATCTTTAGTCCTTTACTTGCAAGAAATTACTCGAATGCTAAAATACATTTAGGTAACTGATAAAACCACCTAGATACCAGATACCTAATTGAGTAAGTTTTCGATTTATATCTTTGTCGCTATCTCATGTCGTTCTGCTAATAGACATGTATTCGAAAACTAAATCACTTCGGACAACGCAGATTAAAATAAAACCAGACAAATTTGCAAACCAAATGGAGCGTTTGATTTTATCTGAAATATGTCCAATTAGGGTTCCCTAATAGCAGCCGAACGGAAGCCGGCGTCAAATAGTTCACGATTTAATTTAACACGAGTCAGGCTTAATTTAGTTTGGGATTCAAATTGTTACGTTAGTTTGAAGTTAGTGCTGATAATGGGGACAAACTGTCATTTCAACGGCAATACGCTAAGGAACGACAGAAGATGACAAAGCGTAATAAAATAACTCGTGGTAACACGACACAGAATAATCATAACACTTTAAACGAAGATAAATAAGGGCACGTCGAAAGTAAACACGAACAAACGCGTCATTTATTTGCGAAGGGAAAGCAAAATGAATCAAATGCAAATGCACGTGTAATGAGATGCAAATGGCGCAAACAATCGCAGTCAATACCGTCCTGACCCCGCGGACACGCTCGCGGGAGTCGTGACGCCGCAGCTGATATTACACCCAATGTTACGGCGAAAACAATCGCTATAATAAACAATCAATTGTAACAATCGAACGTTAGACACCACGCTTAGTTCCAATTGTGCCTTGTATGCACGGTCAGATCGCCCATACAAGGAGTCTTAGAAATAATTATTCCACAATATTCCAGCAAATTAATCTTAGGAATCATGTTGGCGATGCGGCTAGCAACCCATCACTATCTTGATTTCGCTTATATACCCACAATCATGCTAAACGTGGCCTTTAAATCGCGTTACCTTAGGCTCTGTCTACACCATAAGGGATAAATGACGACGTTATTTATATTTAAGGTTTATGTTATTCCAGGATGTGGTTGAACCAGTTTGTATGATTATTTTAAAGTTTTTCATCGCTATTTATAATTAAATATTAAATCACCTCTTTGAAACCGTACACTTAAAAGTCTAAGAACGTTATTTGCCAACCACAATAGCTAAAAAAAATCTGAAAAACATTTACAAGGGTGTTCGTGTTCAGTTAAAGTTTGATTGTAAACGAGCCCAACTGCATGCCAATGTATTATGAATCAATTTTAAGACACAACGTATAAGCAGATAGTCTCCCAATGTAAGTGGAAACACGTCATAGATTTCAAATTCAATTGTTCTGCACAACAGCGCGATGAGCGTTAAAAACGTCCTCGCAATTCTACCACGATCCACTTTATTGTACACAAAGCTGAGTCACAACAGCAGCGCTAACTCCAATTTATGTGCACCATATCAACTTGCATTTAACTCCCTGTTTTATGTCCGGAAATATACGAGTAGACCCGAACAAATTATCTCGCCTTATGACATCTAAATAGTAATAGAAGAGGGATTGTAACAGTGTACACTGCAACCGGCTGTAACTGACCAGCAAAACAAGACCTACGCCAAAGACCGCATATGCTCTGAACAAGTATCTAATATACTAGACAATGTGAAAGCTTTCCAGCTAGTTTAGCAAGAACCCTATTCAGGAGAGTGGTTGTCTCCCGTAAAGACCTAAGTTATTGGTCGGCGGCGTCCAATCTTCCGTGCACGAATGGCAAGAGCGCGATAGAGCGTGCATTCTGAATTTTGATGTGAATTTGATGCCAAGATTTTGACTTTTAAATATTGGATTTTATACAAAATGTTTACGGCAGCCGCTTTGCCATATAACATTTTATGATTTTATTTTACGTGGAAGCAGCAGAAGTAGGTATAAGCTCGCATAACTCATGTGCATGGTTTTTCTTTATATTTTGATAATATCATCTCTAGCTTATGCACGTACCACCATTGCCCAAAAAACTCCTGTGAGAATGGGAGGTTTTGCTCTGTTCCCACGGTGGCCGAGTGGGAATTGATAACTCCACACGCTCCATTGAACCAAAAGATTATATCCTCAGAAAATTTCCATTCACCGAAACTGGAACTAAAATTTTAAAGTACACATAAAAATTCTGGAAAACTCAGCAGTGCGAATTTTCCGATATGCATTTGGGAAACTGTGGAAATATTTGACAGGGTTGGTCAAGCTTCAACAGACGATGACAAAAAAAAGAAAGAACGAAACGTGCAACAATGTTGTCCTTCTCTTATCATTGGAAAGTCGTCGTCAGCAGTATACCCGCACCAAGGATTATCATGTAAATGTATGTAAATAGCGACGGGGGAAATGGTCAAGATAGAACCGGCGAGAACAACGCGGAAACAGATAACGAAAAACTCTATTATAGCGCAGTAGAGCGCGTAATTGAGGAAGAACAAGTATTTAGTAAGAGATCTGAGTTAGAGAAAACTTGATCTGTGTTGCTGCAAGATAAAACGTTGAAATAAACGAAAAAAAAGTAAGAAAACACAAATTATTAAGACGCTTGATCATAGTTACTTTCAAGATTTGATAACAAACAGACACCGGGACAGATGAAACTAAATAATAAAGGCTTGTTTCAAAATTCAACATCGGCTTAAAAACTTACCTCTATTCATTCATTCGTCGCTATTTCATTTTATTTTCTCAACAATTTAGGACATTTTAGGTAGAAATTTAACGTCTAAATTTCATCGTAAGACTTTCTATAATTAGTGAGAGCTATTTGTCGAAGTTCCACAAATTCAAACAATGAACATTGTCTGTTATCTAATAATTCAGGCAAGCCCACGGTCCCGTAATGCCGGCCATTTCGTAAGCAAATTTCGTTCAGAAGTCGCCCCAGAAACATTAACAAAGAAGCATTATAATTAACTAGTATTTAAGTCTGTTTGCCCGAGCCGCCCCAGCTGCCAAACTTCCAGCCCAGAAATTACAAGGAACATTGTAACGTTTTGTTTCTGGAATAGTCGGCTAAGAAATGCTGGTTTTAGTCGCGTCTGGGACGGTAGGTTAGGTATGATAACAGGATTGTTTTCGATAAAAGAAAACACGACTGCTAACGAGATTGAGTTCAAAGAAATTTCATGTGACGTACCGATTCCAAATCATATTACAATGTGTAATGAGCAGTGATCCTAAATTTTTCAGCAATTTCAGTGCTGCATGGAAAAATAAAGGAAGTTCTTCCAATATTTTCTAGGGAGATGATCAGTTAAGGCTAATTAACGTTATTAACTCTATTCCACGATGCACGTGAAGAGAAGCAGCACCTTCTAACCTAACTTTTCCGTTCCTCGTTGTATTTTCCTTATCTGTTCGCGTAAAGCTGCAAAGGTTATCACCGCATTAGTGGCTCGTATATTAATTAACGCGTAGAATCAATGGCCGTGCGGCACAGGCGTGTAATCGATGTAATGGCGGACACGGCGACGCAAATGGACACTATTGCTGAAATAATATAATAGATGCGACAAGCTAGAAATGTTGTTGAAATATTTTATAACATGTATGAGTGGTTCAGTGTTTCGACTAGCCAACTCCAGCTACTGAAAGGTTTGGTTTATACAATGTAACGTTTTTGTCCATGGCTCCATCGATACTGGGTAAGTAATACGAGATATAACAACTTATTATCTAATGTTCATAATATATACGCTCACTTTATATAAACTCGTTTAGTATAACGTTTACTGGATAAAATGAACGAAAATTATAATCTTAAAATATCTAATTTTGTAAGGTATAACGTTGTTTATATATAATATCAATTGAAATAGCGATCAAAGCATATAATGTTCATAACAGCTAACATCAAAAAGCATAATGCACAGTTGTTTATTGAATTTGCTATGTGGTTAGGGGGTTTTCTAGGTGGTTATAAAAAAAATAACTAACACCAAAGGCTAATGCGTATAGGCATTAGCCTTTGAAACTAACCTATCCGAGTCACTTCCGCTCCGTACCGTCTTGCTCGCTCGCTTCGCTCGCTCGCCGAAAATTAAACAATGTCTTGCAGCTGTTTCAGTTAGGTTAAATGTTTGTTATGTTAAAAGAAATTAGGCCATATAAATCTTATACAAATTGAAGTTATATAAAAATAACGTTATATAATTTAAGCCTTATACGTTAAAAAATTATACTTTTTGCTGTTATAGCTAACGTTCATTATATCTTGTGAACGTTATTATTATGAAATTAGATATTTTGTAGTTATATCTCGTGGGACGCACCCATCGATACTGTCGATGATTCCGCCAATGTCGAGGTTGAAGAAGACAGTGTCGTTATTTATTTAACCGTTGTTCGGTGGCTTTCTTTCTTTTTAACTAGCGTAGATTCTTATCGAGTATGTAATGTAAACAGAACTGTCACTTGTCAGCGACTATTGTCGCATTGCTATAGGGGCCGGGTAGATGAAACTAATTAAGCAAATTAGATACGCATCTAATCATGTCGGCATCTAACTGTCATGCTGCTAACCTATGCCCTCTGCGCCCTGACTGCGCTCGCACTGCACCCGTAGTTATTGCGGTACCTAATGCCCGTGTAAAATTAATAATGTACGCCTTGAGAGTACAAGTACATGAGCTCCAAGCTCCAACCTTCATCTCCAGAGGCTCCGCAGTAAAATTAAACAGGTTAGCTTGGATACTGTGATCATTTTAAGGCAACTTTTGATATGCAAACATGTTTTTTTAGCCCTATGATAGTGTCCAACTTCGTTCGGTCTCCTGTCTTTGTCAAGAGCATTTTTTTGAAGTGGAAACTTTTTTAGCGGCGTTGGGCACTTTTTGGGATGGGTAAAAAATGTTAAACTCGCGTCAGGCGTAAGACGGAGGGAGAGTTTAAGTACCAGGTTATCAGATCCTCTAGGAGCTTATTTTGAAATACGAATGAATCGAAAAAGTACTAGGGCATCAGCACATTGTTAGAGGTCTGTCGATATAGATAATACGTACGTTTTTTTTGTGAGCGGCCAGTACGGTACGCGTCTTGAGCGTCATGGAGGCTACAACATTAAAATCTAATCTAAGCTGCTGTTTTCACTTCTGCCGGCACTCCCGGAGTGCTATCCGTCGCTTTTTTAATACAAAATAGGCATGCGTTTGATCACAATCACATAATATACTCTTGGCTCCCTGTCTGCCCATATTAATTGGTACGAATCGAATGTTTGGTCATCGCATGTCTATGTTGCACAAAATTGCAATGTTTTGCCAGACATTATAATGAATTTCAAATGTACATTCAAATGACAAGGTTTATTAATGGCTTCTTCTCGCAACGTTTTCAAGACACGTGCAGTGCTTAGTACTTAGCCGCCGGCAAGCGTATGAAGATAGGACACTATTATTGCAAGTACAAATTGATTGGATTTGAATTTACCGAGGATCAAGAGGTCAAGCGACATATATGGTTATTGCTGTAATAAGTCAGTGATTGAATAATAGTGTGTTTTATTAGTGTGAGGACTGTACAAATAAGTTTCTGATTTATGTTGAGACGCCATATTTGTGTTGCGTCTAACGTTTTGTTGTATTTTGACAAAAAATGAAATGGATGAAATGTATTTTATTCCGTTAACTTATTGCTTTCTTTGAATATTAATTAGTTGATTTAAAACATGGAATGCTGTCATTTTACTTCAGCAAAAGTGCGCACTACGTTTTGAACATTACAGAATTTTTTAGGATCTCAAATCCCAAGAGTGCCCAACGGAACGCTGTCACTCTAAGCGCCCTCTGTCTGTAAGTCTTAGGTTGACACTTTACTACCACATAGTCATAGTTTTTTCTTATTATTTTCAAATACTAACATTATTATGGATGACCTTGTGTTTTGTCTGAAATAAATGATTATTATTATCATTATTCTTATTATTTTATTTTTTTAAATTAATAGATACTTAGTTGATAGATGGATAGTTTCAGCTAAACTCATGCGGAAAGACACTAAAGACTACCAGCCTTTTTCATAAAAAGTTAGAGGCTCACTATAAGCTCGCTATAGGACCGATGCAAAAAAACATGATTCATAAACGTCAATTTGCGCTAATCAGTCCATCAAGGGTCTGTTAAGTCTTCCGAAAGTTAGCGGACCGTAGACCCTACTTTATCTCTCTGCTAACTCACAAAATGGCCGCCACACATGTGAACAGCTGATTTTGGCAAGAGAAAAACCATACGCAAGACATTTTTTTTGTTTTCAGTTTTTATTCCCTCCGGGAAAGGTAAAGGAAACTAGATCCACACTGCCTAGTCTGTTGTGTTAATACGCTGGTTTCCCGCTAATTCGCTGCCACTGCTGTCAATTTTTTTTTAATTCACTAAAAGGCCATTTTTGGTCTATGATTTGTCAAGGTGACAACATAACGCGTCTAATCCATCCATCAGCACCTCATTAGCTAACAGACTGTAGCAAGCGTTTATGAATCATACTTTTTAACAACTGTCAAATAAGCTTAATCAGTCTGTTAACTAATCGACTGATCAAACCTCAATTAAGAATTTTTTATGAATAAGGCTGTACATTTAAAACTTTAGCAGAGTGGTCAAATAAAACAAACAAAAATAATGACGTGCTAAAACAGTAAACTCCGGCAGTTATAAAAACACTTTTAAATGGGTAAAAGTGCATCTCTGCGGAGAGCAGCCACTGCAGCCGTCGTGGCGTCGCACTGCAGCATGCGGCTGCACAATGCTGTTATTGGCTGCCTTTTTAAGCCTCGTAGCTGTAACTGTTCTGTAACTGTCGCGCTGTGGTGATAAATTTTATACGAACGCTCGGGCTCAAGTTAACAGGATCTGCATGCTTCTTTCATGCATAAAATACTTACATAGGTAAATCACGTCTTTACCCCTTACAGGGTAGACAGAGCGGGTAACAAGACCTAAAGGCCACGTTTAGCATGACTGTGAAAGTATAGGTGGAAAGGGGGATCGCATGATTCCTAAGATGTTCGCCCATTCTTTCGATGCTATTTTAAAGTGTCTTAGAACATAAATAACACTGTCATTGAATAAATAAAAATCAGAATTAGGTACCTACACTGTTAGGTAGTATATGAGTCTGCGAGCAGGCTGGTTTGTCGGACTGGCTGGTTTGTATGTATGTATCTAAAACTCTTTATGGTAGGTACATAAAACACATGAAAAAGATGAATACAGGAAAACACAAATGCACAAAGGCGAACTTATCCCTCAAAAGGGATCTCTTCCAGTTAACCTTTGAACGATTGACAGGACATAGGTATTAAGCAAGAGTAGACACACAGAAAAAGTAAAAGAACTGATCAAAACCTAAAATAATCCTAAATGCCTAAATTTTAAATACTTAATGCCTGTCTGCCTTAATGTTTGTCTGTGCGATTGAAATCCATACATCGAACATTCATTCGATGATTTTAAATCTTTTGTATGGGATTTCGAGAGCACGCTGAGATCTCTTGTAACCGTGCTTGCCGATGCATCCCGACTGTTTGTAAAAAAAATTGGTCAAAATAAATGAAAGCATTTATGAAGTTAATTGAATTTTTACCTAATGCAATAGGCCTTCAGCACCCTAGTTTTTGTAGGTCTATCTCTTTAAACTCGAATCCCCGTACTAGATAAAGTGTCTCTTAAAGACCAGCACGTACGTACGTACTTACTTATGTGAGCAGTACGTACTTTATGTGAACTTTTTGCAACAAAAAAAAAGATTCTGTTGCCAGCACTGACTAAGCAAAGACAAGACAAATCGCACTAACAAAATGCTTCGTTATTTTGATAACGCATATTTTATAACTACAAATACATGGAAAGCTATTAGTCGAAACTTGATATTTCGAAAACTAATAAGCAATGTGGAGAGTCGAAGACAGCCGCGCTGGCAGTGCGCCAGGACATAGTTTTTACAGTTTTTATTCGGTATTGTGCTGTTGGGTCGGGATGCCGGTGAGGGAATTGGATGGTCATGCTGAATTGCTCAAGTCTAAGTGTGATTTAACCTTTAAGTGGGATTGTATATTACAGATAAAAAGCATTTTTTTTTTTTGTAAATACCCGCGACGGAAACAAAACGTACCTAATTAATGATCACAAACATTTAAAAAGTTATAAATAAATTAATAAAAACCCACTGTCCTTAAAAAATAAGTAAAGAATGATAAAAATCAAAATGCATTTACAAAGTGTTTACACCCTTCACCTTTACCTATTTATTAGGGGCACGTATTTGAATATCGAAAATTAAAATATCGAAAGTTAAAAAGTCGACGGACAAAATATCGAAAAACAGAATATCGAACGATCATAAGGTTGAAATTCAAAATGTCGAAAGTATATATTCTCGAATGGTACAATTATCGAATGCTTAAATTTTGAAAATCTGAATATTGATAGTTAAATTATCGAAAATCAGAATGTCGAACGATCATAAAGTCGAAATTCATAGTGTCGAAAGTGTATATTATCGAATGGTACAATTATCGAATGCTTAAATATCGAAAATCAGAGTGTCGAACGATCATAAGGTCGAAATTATATTATCGAATTATATCTGATACACAGGCAACATAGGTTAGGTTAGGTTAGTATTGCGTCAAGGCGCAAAGCGCCTCAACTAGGCGGAATACGAGCTCCACGAATCGGAGCTCCGTCGACCTTTTCTCGTAGCTATTCAAAGTTATTTTTGTTAATCATACATTTTACTTTGTCATACCTACGAAACATTTAATCACATGAGAATTGAATAGCTACTAAGTCCTATTCCGCCTAGCTCAGCGCAATACTAACCTAACCTAACCTACGAGATTCAGATTCAGATTCAGATTCAGATTCATTTATTTGCAATAAGTGTGGATTACAATGGTCTTAGTTTAAATTTTAATTAGTACACATACTTAGCTAGTTTTAGCATGCAAATATTATTATTATTCTAGAATTTCAATTAAATGTCACAATGTCTATAATATGTCCAATATACAATATTTAATTCCATGTCAAGTTCTAATTACAATACTCATTTGTTATTTATTAAGTCAATATTTTGGTGTTATAGTTCAAATGGGTGCGTTGGGAGGGGAAGGCCTAGGCGGACGTTCCGTGATCAAATTGGGGACGTTTTGGAGAAAGGCCAGGTCAAGAGTACCCGAAACCGACGAGCATGTATGAAGAGATTGATGAATGTGGATGAAGCGAAAGAGGTATGTCAGGATCGTAGCAAGTGGAACAAAGTAGTCTCTGCCTACCCCTGTGGGAAAGAGGCGTGACGATATGTATGTATGTATGTATGTATGTATAGTTCAAATAATCCTTAACAGAGTAAAATGACATTTCTTTCAGCCAAGTTCGCAATTCGTTTTTAAATTTGACTATGTCTTCGATACGTCTTATACGTTCAGGTAGATGGTTGAACATCTTCACAGACATCACATGACAATTTTTTGCATACAGCGCACTTCTACAGCCCGGAACCAGCAACTTTGTAGGATCCCTGGGCCTTAGGTTTTCATTAGTTCTTGGCTTGCTATAGAAGAACTGATGGATGGCAACAAAGGCACAAGTTTCCAAAATGTACATGCTAGGCAACGTAAGCAGATTTAGTATTTTAAATAGGGGCATACATGATTCAATAGGACCAACATCACAAAGAGCCCTTATACATTTTTTTTGTGAGAGGAGTGTATATTGCCTGCGTTTTCTTACAGATTTTGAAAATAGATATCTCAAGCTTCGGTTTATCGGCGATAAACTATTTTAACCATTCGGCATTTGAGCTGTAGGAATGTGAGACGTCAATATAATAGCAGTAGATGTTAAGATCGTTCGCTATTTCAATTTTCGATATTTTATACGTTGGGTTTTTGATGGTCGATCTTTTGTGTTTCGATTTTAACAAATATCGAGCATTCGACTGTAGATATTTTGAACTTTCGATATTTTAGGCGTTCGGTATTTGAATTTTAGGTATTTCAGTCGTCGATATAATGATAGTAGATATTTAGAACGTTCGATATTTTGACCGTCGACTTTTTAACCTTAGATATTTTAAATTTCGATATGCAAATACGTGCCCATTTATTCACCTACCCATTATTATTATGACAAATCTATGAACGCCGGGGGCTGCGAGATTCGACGCGGGAACACTGACAGCATTTCCAGCACAAGGAGCGTAATGTTGTCCTTACAATTTTATTGTTTACTTTTAGCATTTCAATAAATCTTTAAGAAAACGAATAAATTTCGTACTACACAGCCGTAGTAAGCCAAATATAATTCTGTCTCCTCAGACTTACTGCGGCCAGCTGATTTATGGCGCCAATAAGACAATAGTCGAGTATTTGCGTCGCGACTTTGGTATAGATCATCGTGTTAAGTATTAGGCCTTCATGTTCACGTTTGTTCATTTGTTTTGCGTCTCTGCGAACGTCTGACTGTAACTTATGAAGCTAGACGAAGCGGAGACTTGCAGAAACGGCCCATAATATACATTAAAGTTCGTATTTACTTTTCTTCCTTTCTAACCGATATGTGCATTAATCGTGCATCTCACTTTAAAAAGACCTAGCCGCGTGTAGGTATTTTTTTTCAATACGCAACCGATACCGCGTGCTGGATCTCTCGTGTTGCGGTAAAAGTAGGCCGTGTTGTTAGGACAATTTAGTTTTACAAATTTTAATTCTACGCAGGCGAAGTCTTGGGCCACAGCTAGTCTTCCGATGAGATCGAAATTACTCGGATCTTGTTTTCCATTCTACTGTTTATTTTCTGGAGAAAAATAATGTTTTCTTTACCTACTTAAAAAGCCAAGCAAGCGATTCATTTGAATTTAAAAGGAAATGAAAATACGAAAATGATAATGCTACCTACTTAATTTATTAAATCACTATTGTAACAGGTTAGGGACCTCCTAATAGGTTTGCAAGATACTTACCTGTTTCAAAATTACATTTTGCTAAAGGGTGTATCTGTGAACGGAATACGTTCATTGAATAGAGTAATTTTCCATTTCACGATAGTCAAACGTTCCGTGTTTAAGTTTAGACCACTCCGAAAGGAGTCAACCCAAAACATCATTTATACAATAACGCAAAACATCAAAATGTTATTGTAACTTCGAAACAATGTTCGGAGTTGCGAACGTTGGGCCACATCGCCAACGTTGGCCAAACATGCGGTCGCGCGGGTGCTTCGGATTTGCGTCTGACCTTCACTTGTTGTGAACTGTTGCTATTGTTGTAGGCGAGTGTGGCAAGTTTAGTGTAGGCTTCGCTTTCATGTCACAGTTGGATCGAGGTTCTTGTTTAAGTTCTGCATGATTTATGGGAGTCCCTTATAGTTGAACGTCTGGAAAGTGAAGGTTTCAATAATTATTCTCGTTATGGTGTGGTCTTGATGACGTATAATACTTATATCTTATAGCAACGTTATCGTAATTTACAAAAAAAAAAAAACAAAGTTCACTGCCCTTAACACGCGCTTAAGTAGACCAGGGTTAACTGCGACCAGGTGCTACCACACCGCCGCGTATACGCAGTGCAGTGACGTGTCGTACGCGTCACGTTTTCTCACCGTTTCTTCATACATTTTGTTGTGATTCCGTAACGTCACCGTTTTTTAAGCGGCGGTGTAGTCGCACCCTAACTCAAAGATAACTGCTAACCCAGGGTTAAGAAGTGTCTAAATAACATTAACCCCTAGACTGTACAAGCGTCCCTTACTATAGGAAGCGTTTCCCAAAATACTTGTACTCGTTTACGCTAAAGTGACATCTGTCGCTCCATTTACACGCTAATTTAATTTCACCATTTTCGAGTTCTTAATTTAGACGTGGCGGGTCAGACGGCTGAGTTATGGCAGCGATGCGTCGGGCACTCCGGCGCATCGGGGATTAAACGCGATTCATACTTCATCAGCAAGATGGCGCGGATTAATAAGGGTGACAAGTGTGAGGGGGGAGGAGTGTTGGGTTCCGTAGGATACGCTTTTGAAATGTTTTATGTTTTCATGTATTCTTAGGGCCTTTTTCACCATTCTCTGTTAAGTTCCAGTTAGGTATCTAAAGTGTCTCTTTCCATATTTTTCTTCTCTTTAGTGTCTCACGTGTCTTTACAATACAATACAATAACTCTTTATTGAACACCACATATAACAATCAAAACAGAAAAAAGTAACAAGGTATAATGTAAGTAGTAATAAGGTAACAATAGGCGGCCTTATCGCTACAGAGCGATCTCTACCAGGCAACCACTTACTTATTTACTTTACAATGATTTCTGGTATTTAATGAAGAGTTTTTTCTGTTGTTTCATTGTTGTTCAACAGATATAATAATTTAGGCATTTATTATAGCGTTATGCACCCGTGATTTATGAAAATTATAGCCCAATTCTTTGATGTCATTTTGATAAGTGAATCAGTTGGTACAGTATTAAAAATTTAAAAAGCTACTAAAATTTAGAGACTAAATGAAAACGTAGCTAATGCTGCCAATTTTCAAGAAACTAATGAAGTACAGAAACATGAAGGAATCCTAAACAGTTAGAGCGTCTAAAAAGCGGCGTGAGCGATGAATTCGTTAGCGGCGCATGCACTCCGCGACGAGCCATTACTCCCGCTGACTGGAATAAGTGGCCGCCCTGACACCAGACTCGCGGGGCGGGGATAACCAACTTTGTGAAAAACCAGACGTCTGTGGCATTTGTTCAATCGGAAACTTTCAAGTAGAAACGTACTATTTGAAAGTGAAAGAGTACTTAGATTTGAAAACTGGCTTGATGTCCACATTGTCCATCCAGAATACTTAAGCAGGTAATTGAGTTAGTTTGATAAACACCTCTGTAAATGTCTCACAGGTGTTTTAATTGTGATTGTCAAATGTTTCCATAGTTTGGTCGATGTTCAAAGCATAAGGCGTCAAAGAGGCGACTAAATTTTTAATCCAAAATACAATGAAAAACTTTAACGCGAGTGTTCAATTTAAGTATCCCAACTAACAGCTGAAATATTGCAGAATAATTCTAAGACATTTTGTATACACAAAGACTTTTAATAAATAAAACGTGTTCAATCCGGCAAAGACTAGACATTATTAAAAAATATATATTAATTTATAGACAAAGCTTGAAGCTGTTTGCTTTAAACCTAATAAGCCTGAAGATGTTTTACTGCCTAAAAACACTCCAGTTAGTGTTAAAGCAGATAATAAATATCAACCTGTAACATTCGGTGAGCCGGTTCGCATTATGACAATTGAGATGCAGGCAAAGATCGAGTCACGACCGTTCACGCCCCGGTACTGCAAGCTTGGCCACAGCCTGGCGCAATAGGTCACTCAGTTATTGCCTGTCCGATTCGCATAAAACACAATTAGCCAGCCTGACTCGCTCCTGGTCACGATTATTGCCGCTATTCCGACTGCGTCAGGTTGGAGATTATTAATGAAAAACTTGTTTGAATGTAACTGACCAATTTATGATTTGGTGTCTTTAGTGCAGTGATTCAGTGCATTTATTTTACTAAAGAACCCATCTCTTGTCAGATGACGCAGTACTATTGTATAAATTTTTAAGAAACGTCTTTGGCTCCGTAGCCTCGGACTCTGGGCAAGGCAGTCTGAAATAGGCTGTGGTTTCCCATGAGGCTGACATAGTCACCATTGGTGCACTCAAGTCTCGTTAAAATTTTAGATTAAAAAAAGAACAACCCATCTCAGATCTGAATAGAGATAGTAAACAGTATCTCTCTTTAAAGGTTACGAAGTAGCTTGAAGCATGGCGGCAGTGTGATGCCAAATTAAGAAGTCTCTAGCATTAAGATAAATACAGGCCAACGTAAAAACTGATGTTAATTTATTAGTAGCTCAGTTATTACAAGCAATCAAGGGAGATTGTTAACATAAACGGATAACTTATATACACTGTTTCGAAGTCCTTCTTATAGGAGCGTTTGCCTCAGCGGCAGCGCGCACATTACGCGCCAATCGCTCTGCTTTGAATCTCACGGTAGTTTTACGTATAAACTGCAAAAGAAGCTTTTATAATAATCCTAATATCGCGTTAGCATTTAGTGACATTACCTTCCGTCAGTTTAATAACGTCATTAAAAGTGTCTCATAACCCGTTACTCAGAGACAGTTTAATACGCGTACTTAGCGCAGTCACTATAATGCTGCAGCGGCCGGGAACGAGACATAACTACAAATATTTATTTCACGCAAAAGCCGACAGCAATGAGTTTACGCCTCATAAAACCGACTCGGCAAATACCAACTTATACAAGATGCAAATTGTGCTTAGTTTAAATAATGTTTATCATAATTGTCCCAGTACAGTTGTTGTTAGCGGTATTAAGGACAGACTGAACGCCGGTAACATGGTTTTAACGGCACTTACAGAATCAACAGTGCTCATTGACCGTAGTGAAATACGTTAACTGTGGATTTCATAAATTATACGATTCAACCGCATAAAATACTAAATTAATTTCTGATATAAACGCTTTCATATTTTTCCAGACAACAGGCTTCTACTTCCATCATCCACATAGGTTGTTGTTTTAAGCAGGCTAGCTTCCAACTTGGCGTCAAGTTGTAATTTTAAGAAAGTCTAAAATTAACACAAAATATTTACCTTGCTACTCCGTTACTTTTCATTGAAATGGACCTCCGAAAAGTAACGCCTGATTCAATAAAATATTTAAGAAAGTCTGTTGTAATCGTAAAGGAGTAATTATGTGCAATGCATTCAGTGTATTTTTATACAACCGTGGCAATCAAAACATACCAAGGTATTTAACGATGTCATAGAATTATTATTAGTTATTTTTATTATTATTAGTGGAACAAAGTAGTCTCTGCCTACCACTGTGGGAAAGAGGCGTGACGGTATGTATGTATAGAATTATTAACTTTGGCAAGAACGAACGCCTCACAAGATAAGCAGGTAAATTATAAAATATCTGATTTCCATTTTCATCTACGTAATTTTATAAAATATTTATTATGTACCAAAATTGCGCGAATTCTACGAAAAGCAATTTCGCAAGAAAGAGACGTTTTAAAAGAGGCGTGACGGTATGTATGTATGTATGTATCATCATCATCATCATCATCATCAGCCTGAAGACGTCCACTGCTGAACAAAGGCCTCCCCCTTAGCATACCATAATGAACGACAAGTCGCCACCTGCATCCACCGGTTTCCCGCAACTTTTACGATGTCGTCAGTCCACCTAGTGGGAGGCCTGCCAACACTACGTCTTCCGGATCGCGGTCGCCACTCGAGAACTTTTTTCCCCCAACGGTTGTCTGTTCTACGAGCGATGTGGCCTGTCCATTGCCACTTCAACGTACATTGCCACTTCAACGTACATTGCCACTTCAACGTACATAATATGTATGTATGTAAAATAAAAAACTATAAAACTATAATTACAATTTTTTTGCACGGACCTTTCAACTGAACGGTCGCCGGTCTGACTCACACTCCACCGACTTTTCCGACGATCATTCAGCAACCAACAGCAACAAAACGAGTGACTAACTAAGCCTTATTGATTCCAATCGCAATTACACAGCGATGCAATCAATCCCGGCATGCAAATCGTAAGAGATTACAGCGTGATTTATTGTGAGGATAAACGGGGTATTTATTCGATGTTTCAAATGCTCTTAACGAGATTTGTGATTTATAATTGTCATAGTATCTAATACAAATTTCAATGCAGTTGTAGCAATACAATATTATGCGGGTGGTAGGACCTTGTGCAAGGTCCGTCCGGATCGCTACCACCAGCTTACTCGTTACTCCTGCCACCAAGCAGCAGTGCTTGCACTGCTGTGTTCCGGTGTGGAGAGCAAGACAGCCGGGGAAATTACAGGCACAAGAGGCATTTCATCTTAGCCCTCTAGGTTGGCAACGCATCTGCAATCCCTCCGGGGTTGCGGGTGACTATGGGCAGTGGTGATCGCTTACCATCAGGTGACCCAATTGCTCATTTGCCTTCCTATTCATATAAAAAAAAAAACTACTTATTAGAAGAAAATACAATAAGTCATGCATCATGAAATGAAAGAAATTGTGATCCTAATAATTTTCATACCAAGAATGTTGTCTCTTGGAATAAGTCTCAAATATAAACAATAAGAGAAGCGGGTAAGCAAGCACGTCTTACATTAAATAAAGAAATCCCCCGTCCAATAAAATCCGGCAAACTTAGCATTTAGATATAAATGGTAACCCGTCCGCGTAGTCCATTGCACATTCAAGGGAGTCCCTCGGAGATCTGGACCCCTCCGTACCCCCGCTAATGCCTTTGACAGATAGCTCCACTACAGCAACTCACTAATTTTAATGCATTCAAATATGTATGAGCACAAATGTTGCTAGAAATGTGTCGTAGGGAATTGGGTGATGATAAATGGAAACACTTTATGAACTATCAGTGAGTTGGGGGACTAGAGACGTTTAGGGACGGATAATAAAGTTATCAAATTGAGTGAACCTTGCAGAATCAATATAGTTTACTAAGTAAAAATAAACAACGAACTGAAGTCTTAAAATGGTAGTCCTACTACTACGCATTCCCCTCCTATCTCACTCCAGAATCTAACTCGATAGATTTAGGTATCCTAAGCAATTCTAACACTGCAGCGCCCAAAAACCTAATAAACCAGTATACGATACAAAAGCTACGCGCTCTTTTCCCTTTGGGCTTAAAAAATATCAAGAAACATTTCGTTCCTTTATAAATCTATAAGTATATAACAGTTCTTTCTTAGTTTGATCTACAATTATTGGATGTTTCATTTAATACAATTATTTGATGTTTTTCTGAACTGAGGCGGATTATTGATCATAATAATAGCTCAGTAATAATGTTGCAGTTTTCACATCTATTGGCTGTACGCTCAGTTGTTTTACTAAAGTTCCCATCTGTTTTTACGGACAGCCAAAGCGCATATTCTAAATCAAAAGGCAACCTCATCTCAAAACAGCAAAGCGTAAAGAAGTTCTCTTTGATCCCGCCTCACAAGCTGCGCTAACGTAACGTCCGGATCTACAATTCAATATTGTAGTTTGGTCACACGTCCGCGTCACACATTAAGTATTCTCCTTAGATGCCGAAATCAGTAGGAGAAAGGCGAGTAGCGTTTGGAGGCTGTTTAAAATTCAAGGATCAACCGCAGGGAGGGGTGCAATCCTGGAGAAACATTTCTTTTTATAGAGGTCACTCGAGTAAATAACGCGTCTTCATTCGGCGCGGTTGGAAGTCGCGTCACGTGCGCGGCTGCAGCGCCCGGCGACAGACTGGACACTTTGAATATTTACATAACGCGATTAACGAGCTCTAAGCGGTCGTTTTATGTCCCCGACACATGTTTTCGTGTAATGTTAAATCGATTGGTAGCGGAAAAAATGCAACCAAATGGTCGACCCGTACGAACTTTTAATCCAATCACGAGGCAACTTTGTAGCTAAAGGTTGGCTATTTTATATTGTTTAACAGGTCCTAACTTATAATCAAAACTGCATCAGTCATTCAAGTTAAAATTAATCCGCAGAAAGTAGGTACTTTACACAATTTTAATATGACTATTATTATAATGTTATTTAACTTGAATTGAAACTTTTCCCCGACATGTCAAATTGTCCATTTAACTTTTCCAACTTCTCGTTCTGAACGTGTTTCTGAAACAGTTTCGCAAACATTTAATTTTCAGTGCGACAATTTGCTCCAAACATTCCTGTTTCGCATCTAACTCTTTTTGCAGGGACAGCCGATTGGAACCCGCATTCCGATCCGAGCGGGATTGCTGTCAGCCGTCAATAGTCCTCGGGATTTGTCCGGCACGGCGCGGCGATTAGTTGGTCGCTGATTTGCTATAGTCACCCTTTTACCCCTTTTTGTAGGGACGTAATAAGTTCCAGTCTTCAGTATAAGTTTTGGGATGGACAAAATTATGTTCCTTCTGATTTTAAGTATTTTTCAGCATCGTTATTGGTGTCGCGTCACCCCGGGTCGTAAGTAGCAATTTACGCGATCGCAAATTTCCACTTTTGGGCCAGGAGAAAACGTAAAATTGTGTACACACCTCAGGTGGTGATAAAGAAAGCTTCAGGTTGCATATTTATTGCCCTCGCATTAGGCTCGTATCAAGTTTATGTGATCCGAGACATTATTTATTTCACCACCCTCGTATGACATTATCATTACAAGTGACTTTTGCAATATTCCTACATAACACTTCACTAACGTTTGACCTAAAAATTATTGACAAAATGATCATCTGACAAACTTTATATATCTGATAAACCGTAAACTTTTTTTTTTAAACTTATAAAACAAACTTAACCTAATGTGGGCCAAGCATAAAGGTTTTTTGATTTTAAAAAAAGTTCACGGTTTACCAGATATTAAAATTTTGTCACATGATCATTTTGTAAAATGATGTTTTTGTCAATAATTTTTAGCTCAAATGGAAAGACACCCTCTAACATGCATGACTGAAAAAGATAATCCTTGGTTGCTAACACTTCGGAGTTTATCCTAATTATAAAATTTTACGTCTGCTGTAAAAAATCCAAAGTGCAGTAATTTGCTACAAAGCATTCTTTCCATTGTGCCGATAGGTTGGCTAGCGGCCAGGTGCCGGAGAAAAGTTCGGCTGCTCTATTCACCTCGACTTGAACGGCTCACTTCAACTGCATCCAATAACTCGACACAATGTTGAAGGAACACTTAAGGTGCAGCTGACGTCATTTATATTGGTCTTCGATACTGTGCCTCTTTTTGTCAATACGCCTCAGTGTTTGTAGCGTCCCGCAACTCATTGGAAATACGAGTGCATCGCCGACACCGATCGTTCGAGGCATCGTCGGCGTCTTTTGATCGCAGCCTCCCCCTTCCCTCCCACTTCGAGAGGCTGTGCGGGAGCAAAACGTAAGTATATTTACAGGGAATAATCTACACGGACTTAATTATCTGATTGTTTAAGTTTCGGAAGTCTAATAATGTGTTAAATAATGGTTGTGAACAAATAAATTATTCTATAATTGTTTTTTATTTAGCGGAGTAGCAAGGTAAATGTTTTTTTGTTTATTAAAATGGAACTCCGCAAAGTAACGCCTGGTTCAATAAAATAAATATTGGTTGAACACAATAAGTAACCTAAACTATTCGAATTCTGAGATAAATGCTATGACATATTGTTAAAAAAATAGCATTCATATTCCCCTGCGCAATTATTTACTATTATGTAACCTATCAATTCAAATCAGAAACTAAATGCGTTTATTGATGGTTTAGAACTCGAGATTTCACAGCAGGGAACACAACTCCGCACCATTGAAATATTTAAACCATCAATAGTTAATGGGAGCCAGAAATCAAACGCTGTGCAGGATTCAGGTCACGCAGCAAGTCGTCCACATAAACGTTGCCATGTTTTTAAATTGGTACGTTCAGGGTGTGTTGTTTCAATTTTTGATTCGTTCGGGGCTGATCCAAGGGCCCCACTTACATTCTTAATGAGCGTCGAGATGTTTACGTTCTTTTTGCTTTAAAAAAGCACAATTTAGAGACATATGGCTTTTATTTACTTGGTGGATTGTGACATCGTACGGTTGAAATATCTTTATGACACGCCGTAAGAATTTTCGAGTTGTTTTTAATGCTATCACCAACGAGGGGAGCATCTGTGTTTTTCTACCAGAATGACAAATGGGACAAAAACTTCTCATGAATTCTTAATATTCTCTGTCGTGTCTGTTTTGATTTCCGCTTCTTCCGTAACACAATGTTTGTGGGAATAGAGAATTAGTTCAGTTCTGTTTCTTAAATCAAATATTTCTTCTTATTTTAAGCGATTCAAATACGATTAACATCTTCTGTTGTAGGGATTCCTTGGAGTATGTCGGAAGTAGGTAATAAAATATTTATATCCTTAGAACAGAACTTTATTACTTTTGCATCAAAAATATTATTTATATATAGACCCATTACTACTTTGCATTCGTTTATTTACCGGAATGGAGCCGCAGAGTAATCCTTTACGACTCCATCTTCAACTCTGTCATAAATTTTTATGAACACATAAACAGAAACCTCGGCGAGCCGTGATTTCCGAATTCATGAGCGCTCGCCGAAAGCCGAAGCCGAGGCCGAGGCCGAGAGCCGACGCCAAAGCCGAAACGGAAATGTGCAATCTCGGATATTGCACCCCAACTTCCGACGCCGCTTTTAATATTTACTAGACGTCTTTAACTTTGAAACAGAAGTTTGTTTTGAAGATATGATTTCAGAACATCAAAATGGTAATGTCGAATTTTGAAAGTAAACCGTACTTTGAGCAATATCGCGGGCTTTTAAATGAAATGTTTAAGTCGGTTCACAATTTAACGTTGCGATTATTTAAGATAAAATAAAGTGTGTAAGTTGTATCCCTAATAAGTTAAACAGAGCTCTTAAGTTACAGCTTAAGTTTAGCAAGCAAGAGGTCTCGGTATGGTAATTAAACGCATTTCCATAAAAAGGCTTTTGAAATGAGTTTTTTTTTACACATGTACCGCATTATAATTTGTGACAAACGTTAATTTATTCCCCGTTGCCAGCTAAAGTTCAATCACATGCTTAACCTAACCTTAAGCTCAAGCGATATCCACACAGTCATCCACATAAAGAACACGTCCATTTTCTCGAAACTAATTCGTTTCCATTTTTAAACTGTTTTTGTTTGAGCTGCAATTAGGAACGCGACAGACGGACGGATATAGAGGTAGGTACGAGGGATGTGGGCGGAATGACTCGACGCGGTCTGCCGACTTCGAATGCTAGCCACTAATCAAACTTATTATTATGGTCATTGAATCAGGCGTTACTTTGCGGAGGTCCAAATTTCAATGAACAAAAAAATAATTAACCACTTTTGCGCATCAACGAGGCATATACAATTTTGAATGTTACTTATAAATATTTTTGGTGTGTTGCAAAAAATTATGGCTCTTGAAAATGTCCGTTGAAGGGCATTTACGCTGCACTTCTTGATATAGTTGCCGGCAAACATCTTGAACCTGACCTTGAATGCGCAAAAATGAATTTAGCGTCTCTTTGGTATAAAATTACGTGCGCGAACTCCATGTCGTTTTTGCTCAAGAAGTTTGCCGTAAGCTGTAATTCAAGTTTAGGCGTAAATCGTGTATTAAAGTCATGCATTTGCCATAATTGCAGGTTGAGCTAAGGTACGGCTTGTGGGCGTTACGGTGTATTCCCTTCTTTTCTAATTACAGCTCTCTGTCAACCGTGACATGACATGACAGGATATGTTAGACATGTAATAGCGTGTTCGTGATTGACTGTGGAGGAGTGACGTCATTTGACATTTAATTCAAGTGTCTGGGACTCAATTTAGACGCGGAAATATGAGTGGCAGGTGTTGACAGCACCGCGTGGAATGTATTCGGCGTGGCTAGTTGAAGGAAATGCAATTCTGACTAGACTAGACATAAAAATAGTATAAATAAAAGCCGTTTTTAAGGTAGGGTCTGCAAAGGGTATTTATTAGACCTGCCGTCGATTGTAGGGCTGCATTTTTGGAATTGTAATATAAAAACACTTGCGACAAATAAAGTGAAACTTAGTTAAAATTAGAGAAGAGTATCATTGCGGCACGTATCTCTATAAATTAACTACAATTTATAGGACAAGAATAACAAAACTAAGTGCAAACGCACCTTTAAAACCAAATTTGGTTTCACCAGCTTCTCGCTCTCACCTCCGGAGCTAGCAGGGTCCGCCGTTGACGGATACGTCAAGGAGGACATGATGACTTACCATGACGTCTTAATGCAATTCAATTCCGATTCTTTAGCTGTCATTTTTGACACTTCCAGTATGGATCTGGAATGCTACTACTCCTTTCTGTTTCAACTCTTTTACCGATAGTGATGTTAAGGAAAACATATTGTCCATTGCGTCCAATGCTGTTGGTGTTGATAGTGTTAGTCGTAAAATGATCCTTCCATTACTTGACCTACTCCTACCAGTGATTACCAGTATCCTTAATAACTCAATTTCCTCTAATACTTTTCCTTTGTTATGGAAGGATGCTGAAGTAGTCCCGCTGCCGAAAAAATCCAATCCCAGTTCCTTTTCTGATTTGCGTCCCAATTCTATACTCCCATTTTTATCTAAGGTTTTGGAGCGTCTTGTACATCGACAGTTGTCGAATTATTTAACTCGTAATGACCTCCTAAACCCCTTCCAGTCGGGTTTCCGTCCTGGACATAGTACGACTACCACTCTAGTTAAAATCACTGATGACATACGATTGGGCATGGACAGCAGGAAGTTAACGGTTTTAGCGCTGCTTGATTTTAGCAATGCGTTCAATTCTGTTGACTTTGACATTTTGTTGAGAATTTTGGATTCTCTTAACATATCTCCTACGGTAATTGATTGGTTTCGTAGTTACTTGACTGGGCGTCGGCAACGAATAAAGGTAGAAGCTTCTCGTTCTTCTTGGTGCAAGCTAATGGCGGGAGTGCCGCAGGGTGGTGTACTATCACCCTTATTATTTTCCATATTTATTAATTCAATTTCTCATAATCTTTCCTCTTCTTATCACCTTTATGCCGACGATCTTCAAATTTACTCCCAGGGGATACTTGATGAGCTGCCGGATGTCATTCGTGCCACCAACCTTGATTTGGACAAAATTGCTGATTGGAGCGAGCGCTTCGGTCTAAAGGTAAACCCAGCAAAAACCCAGGTAATTGTAGTCGGCAGTTCATATTTCATTTCAAGGGTTAATTTTACTGATCTGCCGCCTATATTGTTTGATGGCGTGCTGATACCTTTCTCGCTCCAGGTGAGGAACTTGGGAGTTATCATGGATCGATCCTTGACGTGGGCTCCGCAGATTGGCGAGGTTAGCAGGAAGGTGTTTGCTGCTGTTGGGTCCTTGAGGCGGCTTCGTAACTTTCTTCCTCTCGCGACCAAAATTGCGCTAGCTAATTCACTTCTTCTTCCTATTTTGGACTACGCTGATGTTTCTTATCTTGATCTCACAGAGGAGCAGTTGAATAAGCTTGAGCGTATTCAAAACGTCTGTATCCGGTTCATTTTCGGTTTGCGGAAATATGACCACGTCGCCTATTATCGCACGCATCTCAAGTGGCTCCCTATCCGTTTTCGCCGTAACTCTCATATTCTTTCTCTTTTGTACGGCATTCTTTTTAACCCTGCAACTCCCCGTTATCTACAAGAGCGTTTTAAATTCCTGACTTCTCTCCGGTCTGCGCAAAATTTCCTCCTTGCTGTTCCTGCTTCTTCCTCCAAGTTCTATCATGACTCCTTTACTATGACATCTATCCGTCTGTGGAATGCCCTTCCTGTAGACCTAAGGCGTGCTAAAACTTTACCTATTTTTAAGAACCAGCTCAAATCTCACTATTTGTCACTAATTGAATCCACTTCCTGTCTATAGTCCCATTTATTTTCTTTTGCTTCTGATCTATTCCTTTTCTGTTATATGGCCTTCTTATGCTTTTCGTTATTACATTCTCATATTTATTTTATTTTAAGTATTATTATACAATTATGTTATGTGTGTATGTATGTGTGTATTATTTTATTTATTTATTTAGCTATGTATTATATTTATGTAAGTATTGTTTTATTATCCCTGCGTTTCTCCTGTCTATTTGTTTCCGCCACCTACTTAAACTGTCTCCAACTTATTTCTCTGTCTCAAAGGTTGTCTGGTAGAGATCGCTATTAAGCGATAAGACCGCCTATTGAATACTTTTTTCTATGTTTCTGTATTGTTTTGTACTGATTTGTGGTGTTCAATAAAGAGTATTTGTATTGTATTGGATCTGACAGCGATCGATCCAATTTTGGTTCGGAATTAATCGCATGAAGACATCAGGGTAACAAATGCCCCTGTTCCTTTTAGAAAGAGACGGCTAGTATGTCTCGCGTGCATAGCACGTTTCGTTCTGTCACCAAATTACCCGACAGAGGTGCCTGTAACGTGATTATGCGCCGACGCCTAAACGCGTTACTCCCGCCAGACAATCGCATCAAGGTGCGATAGCTTGGGAAATACTAGTCTAGCAGGTTTTAGACAAAGGGTATACTGTACCAGGGTGACGGGCTACGAGGCGACTTTAAAAGTAGTTCATTGACGAAATCATTCATTTTTCGCGTCCACAGCTTCAAATAGATCGATATATTTTTCATTTACGTACCAAGTATTCACCGCATGTAGATAATATCGATTTTATAGCAATTTTACCAAAGTAGCTCTAAAATGGTCAAAGCTACCCGAAAGCACCGCTGCCATACTATATATTTCTTTAGTTATTAATTTAAAAAATCAGAATAAAATTAAAGTAATAAATATTCAAAAGGTTAAATAGTTTAAAAAGTATGCTTAGTTGGTTTGGTCACGTAGAGAGGATGGATGAAAGACTAAGAAGATTAACTAAACAGATTTATATGGGGAGTGTGAATGGGTGCGTTGGGAGGGGAAGGCCTAGGCGACCGTTCCATGATCAAATTGGGGACGTTTTGGAAAAAGGGCAGGTCAAGAGTACCCGAAACCGACGAGCATGTATGAAGAGATTGATGAATGTGGATGAAGCGAAAGAGGTATGTCAGGATCGTAGCAAGTGGAACAAAGTAGTATCTGCCTACCCCTGTGGGAAAGAGGCGTGACGATATGTATGTATGTATGTAAATAGTTTAGTCTGCTCATTGCCAGGCCTAATATTTTCTTTAATGTTCCACCAATAGGAAGAACAACATCGACTTAGGACAGTTTCTTTGTGGCATTACACCCTGAAATAAATGGGCTAGCTGAAAGATCAACTGTAACTATTTGAAATATTTATTGTTTCGTGTACAGTAAAATTTGACTCAAATCACCTCATTTGGATCCCATTACAATTTCTTAGTATAATAATAATGGGCTAAATAAACTAGTAGGTACCAATATTTATCTTGTCAACATTTTTGTACAACCTAATTGAGCTGTTCAATCTCACGTCAACTTCGTCTGGAAGTATAACGAGACGCGTCACGTCAACATTTTAATAATTCGCCGAGATCTCGACTGACGTCCGTCGCAGACGCCGCGGCGCCGACCTTGGCTCGTTATCTTCAGGCATGCGTCATCCGTGTTTATAATAGCTAGTAGGCTTTCATCACACGGAATTTCTTCATAAATTAACGCAGGCTGCATCGTGCTTTGGGCAATGCCGATCTTCAGTCTCAAACCCATCTGAACATTTTACTACTTTGTCGCAGTTAATAACAGTAACCAGGACTGTCTGATATCCTTCCTATTACCTATCCTACTAATATTATAAATGCGAACGTTTGGAAGTATGTATGTATGTATAATTCTTTATTGAAAAAAAAAAGAAAAAAAAGAAGTATTTCTCTCTGTTAGTAAGTGGTTTGGGAGCAAAGAAAAAACATAATATACCAGCTGCTTTTCTTCCCGCGCAGATCGTAAAAGTGAATCGATAAAGACGTGATTTATATTATGTATGTATGTGGTAGGTATATTTGTTACTCTTGCACGCGAAAACAGTTGAACGGATTAAAATGAAATTTAGACAGATTGACTTCTGAAATGATACATTAAAATTGTATCTTATGAAAAATATTAATAAACATCAATGTAAATCCAGTAAAAGATAATATTTCGTATTGCCAAAAGTAACAAGGCGTGAAATGAAACTGTTCAGTTACTTTTGAGCTCGTCTGCAAGTATTTTCATACGTTTAAAAACATAGAAGGCATTCCTTCTGTTTTTTTCTAAACCACCGCGATGCCCTGCAATATTCCTCACATAAATCTTGAAGATGATTCAAGTAAATTCGTACTTCGCGAAATTGGAATTCTTAGAACTACGCTTGTGCAAATAGAGTTAAATAACCGCTCGAAGGGCACGTTTTCCCTGAATAAGCTCTTAGTACAAACAAGAGGAAGCCCAAGCCAAGGTCGCCAACTGAGCGAACAAAGCATCCTGAGTGAAGTGATCTAGGTTATGTAATGAATGAACAGGAGAGCTTCTGAATGATTAAACTGTGTTTTGTTCTTTGCTTTTTATTTATCGCCTCAAACGTGACTTCTGAGTCATGGATAAATAGTTGCAAGACTGTTTTCTGTTCTTTACACTTAATGTATTTTTATGTGTAAAAAGTAAGTTTGTAATTGCCTTTATTACTAGTTTCTTGACCATCGAACATCAAGTTAGACCAAATTAGCTGCCAAATAATTACGTGGGTAGACTCATTACAGTGAGACCCGATTTTTGGAAGAGTATTTTAATAATTACAGAATCATTTTCATTTTTTCGACCAGCATACTACATTCATATATCACTCACGTCTTAATCTCTTACGGGGTAGGCTGAGCGTAGGGTAAGGCCTAAAAACCACGTTTTGTGACCAGTATTGTAGTTAATTCAAAATATACTAATACTAGCTGTTGCCAGCGACTTCGTCTGCAAAGAACTCGTTTATCGGTATCCCGCGGGAACTACGCAATTTTCCGGGATAAAAAGTAGCCTATGTGCTATTCCAGACTTTTCTCTATCTATGTGCCAAATTTCATCCAGATCTGTTGGGCCGTTCTGGCGTGATTGAGTAACAAACAAACATCCATCCATCCATCCATCCATACTTTCGCATTTATAATATTAGTTAGATATTAGTTAGATTTGCATTTCTTGTTTCAACGTTATTGCCGACGAACTCGTAACCTTTTATGCTCATTTCTTTGTTTCGTACTTGTATTTGGTAAACCTGTCAACGACCGCGGAATACTGTTGCGTCAATCATCACAATCCTCATGCCTAGTAGGTCGGAGGACTTTAGTTCCGGTTCGGTCTGGATCTCTATTAGACAATGCCTAGGTTCGAGCTGTCTCGCGACCTACATGACATATATGGCCAGGGTTGTCGCTACGTGGCATTCAAGTGAATCAATCTATTATATATACTAAAAGGGGTCAGAAGGTTCTCGAATCAGTCCGCGGACCAGGAGACGAGCTGTTGGTAGGCCTCTGACATGATGGAGCAACGACCTAATCAGGATCGCGGGATCGCGGTGGATGAGAAGGCACAGTGGAGAGCCTTGAGGGAGGCCTATGTCCAGCAGTCTACGTCCTTCTTATATTCCTTCTGCTGCCATAACGATGGTGATGAATTTATTATAATAAAACTTTGACTGAAATTTAGATTCTTCAGGGCTTCTTCGTCTAAGCAAGGGCTATATGCCATAATTTTAAATGCCAAAGTTTGTGAGTAAAATATGCAAGGATGTTTGTGACTCTTGCACGGCAAAATGGTCGAACAGATCTAGTCGGAGTTTGGCATAGAGATGTACACTGCCATCCTAATTTAAAAAGACATGTTCAGATTATTTTTTTAAGGATACCCCGACCCAGGAGATACCTAATCACCCTATTCTTAAATAGAGAGAGAGGTGGTAAAAGCGATGGAATAGTGCGGAGGGGTAGTTACACAAAAGATCCACGAATGGGTCGAAGTGTGTCCGTAAGGGGTCCCTAGACTAAGATAAGATAAGATTGTGGTCTACGGGAAAGGCCTTTCTTCAATAGTGGACTACTTCTAATTCTAGTTGATGATGCTGAATGATAGACAGCCCTATGCGTAGGAGTCTCACTAGATGTCACTTGTAATTGGTGCAATTGGAGTCGCCGACGGAAATTAAATTTTGGTGCTCACTGTGAATGGGTACTAGTTATGTTTTTTTTACACTAGAGTAGGAAGACTATTGGCCTGTCAATAGTGGAAAAAGACAGTGGACTTAGATGAAGACAATAATACTTAACTCGACGAGTGATGAAACAGAAAATAAACAATGTCTGTATTTTCAGCCAATAATATCCTTAGCTCTATAGCAAATAATACCACATAAGTAATAGCAAATCTGCAAAACTTGTGTGCCTATGTACGGGCTTGTATCTCAAAACGACTTCTAATAAGTAGGTAGTTCTTTCTTTGGTAGGTATTTAAAAATACTTTAACCCATAATTTTAACAATTGTAGTCTGCTTTAGTTTATTTTTATGTTTCAGACAGTCTCGTAAATTTTACTTGCTAAAGTATTTTCTGCAGTAAAATGACTGAAGTTGGTAAATCATCCTATTTTTATAGTAAGTTTTTTTGCTAATTTCAATAGCATTGACGTCAGGCGCACAAAAATACTGACATACATACACACACAAGTCACGTCTGTATCCCTTACGGGGTAGACAAAGCCTATAGTAACAAGACCTAAAGGCCACGTTTATCATGCTTGTGGTATATATAGGTAAAAAAAGGGGAATCATAATAGTGATGGGTTGCTAGCCGCATCGCCTATAACCATGATTCCTAAGAATTTTGCACGTTCCTGCGATGAGCTGGTACATTCTATGTTTTCTTTGCTCCCAGACCGGCATGGAAGGGTAAAAAATACTGAACGTTTACATTTTATAAAATACAAGGCAGTGTGTATGTGAACATTACTGTAAAATATGCTCGAGTAATTTTGCAAAATAATTTCTAAAACTATATTGCACCGGCGCGACTCAAAGCAGCTTTAAGCTAAAAGCTCTGGATTAACGCCTTCATTCATAAGCTTTCCTTTGCAACTCTTTTAATATAACTCTCCCTTTTGCGATAAAGGTGCCGCTACACTGCTGCGAAACCCGAGTTTTCGGAAGCTACGTTTGCCGCCTTGTGCCTTGATGCTATAAAAATTATCAGTGCTGGATAAAATAATGAATTTTTAGGATGCCGTGGTCAAAATGGCAGAAATGAAACGCTTACTGTTGCGTCTTCCCCTTATACTGTATATGTCTATGTATTTATTATACGTCACGGGTGCTTTATTAGAAAACTAAAAAAGCCTGATAAATTATAATTTATAGATGTCTTTATAATAAATAGCCAACACCTCTTGGAGTGTGGCTAGTTGGGGTCGGGTAGAATACAAATTATGATTCTCTACTTTATCTCTTGATTATTGCATCATTATAGAACATGTTGTGTGAACATTCTGATCGATTTCACAGTAGCAACAAATAGAGAGAGTGTGGATGAACCATTAAAGTTAGAAAAAGAGAAAATTGCGAACGTATGAGAGCTCTTTTGTAGGAAAAATAATTTAGCGAATAAGGAAGGATTAGCGAGTTAAATACATTTGGTGCGAAGGTACGCCGCGAGGTTTCATTTACCTGTATAATATTATAGTTGTGTGTTCTCTCAATGAACCTCGACCGTGATGCGAGCTACATTCTGAAGACCATCATAACTTGGACCGTTTGCCCGTGGGCATTATACGGAATCAAGGATCTTGTCGTCGATCACAATACGTGACATATCAAGACACCTAGTGCCGTGTAAAACGAGCTAGCAAAGGGGTCAAGTAACGTTTTTCTTTGGAGTGTAGCGATCACTTCATGGACAAAATTATCATCATCATCATCATCATGTCAGCCGAGAGACGTCCACTGCTGGACATAAGCCTCCCCCAGGGCTCTCCACTCAGACCGGTCTTGTGCTTTCCGCGTTTAGAATTTAGAAAATCACACTGAGGTTGTATTTGTACATTACATGTAGTTTAGGAAACCAGATTATTGTATTGTCGTCCGACTTACACAAGTATGCAAAATCATCTCAATCGCGGTTGAAGATGTCTGCTTAGAAATTGAGTTGCGCAAATTCCACCCGGACCTTCATACATAGGGACATATGTATACAATGCAAGTTACAATGCGGGCAAGCATGCAGAACCAAGCGGGTGCATAGGATGATGAGATATGCTTTCTGGAACGAATTGCCTAATTAATCTACTTGACTATGTTTTGTACCAATACCTACCTACAGTTTTATGTGATGTGTATCGAGTCAGGAGTCAAAAGTTTATTTTGTAAGGGCTCTTATACTTGTCTTTTTTTGTAACTACCAGCGCATGTGTGGAGTTGATGAGTTTGGTAATGGCCCGTGTGTTGGTCCTTATTTGTGTGTGTGTGTGTGTGTTTCATGGGGGCGGCTGAAAAACAGTGTCTGTTTGTCAACAGATCGTTAGGTCTGGGTGGCACAGGCATAAGCTGAGCTGCAACCCATTTCAATAGTCTGTAGCTTTTTATTGTTTACATGTATACCTAAATGTAATTGCAAACTGTTGAATAAATATATTTTATTGTTATTATTATTAATTTAAATAAAACCTTGTAAAAAACGTATCACGATAATAACCTCTCGAGAGCGTAGGTATTAACCAAGCGTTAGCAATTTCTCCAGATAACTTCGCCAGACTAGGTTTAGTGGCGCGGGCAGACAAAACCAAGCAATTAGGAGTCGCCCGCGGCGTCCCCCCCTACCGCCTCTATCCCATACCACCCCCTCGGACAAACATTAGCTTAGTTGGGAAAAAATGGGCTTCATCGTTAATGACGACTTTATTACTGGTGCCCCGCGGCGGCGCTCGCGCATTAACACTATACAATCATGCCTTACTTTGAAAGCCCGTAACAATTAATTTTATTATTATTAGTAGGAAATGTTCATGATTTTTTAATTGATTTCATAGAAGCTCACAAAATAAAAACAATTCAAATAACTAAAAAATAACCGAGATTATAAACTATCAAAGCATTGTCTCTATCTTTTTCTAGATAAAAAAAAAACTTATTGTATTGTATTTTATAACATTATACATACATACATACATACATATCGTCACGCCCCTTTCCCACAGGGGTAGGCAGAGACTACTTTGTTCCACTTGCTACGATCCTGACACACCTCCTTCGCTTCATCCACATTCATCAATCTCTTCATACATGCTCGTCGGTTTCGGGTACTCTTGACCTGGCCTTTCTCCAAAACGTCCCCAATTTGACACACATAACATTATTTAGTAGGTAATTCAAACATCTGCCTGAAGAAGGATTTCTCTATAGAGATCAAACTTAGTCAAATGTAATGAACAATAAAATTAAACAGATGCAGACCAGAGGTCCAAGGTCTTCCAAAATACAGGCTCAGCCTATTTTGGAGTCTGATAGAAAGTTCAATTGTTAAACTCGTTTAGATAAATAAACTAGGTATTTGTATAAGCATGCTAAATGTAGCCTTAAATGTCTTGTTACCTGGGGCTGTGTCTACCCCGTAAGGGATAAAGACGTGATTCATGTGTGTATGGCTGTATTTATGCAATGTTCATAATAAGTTAGGAATTACACTTACTTAATAACTACGCAACTCTTGAGCAACTCAAAGCAAGTTGCCGGCAACTCTCGAACACCTTTCGATTTCCGTTACAGCGAATATAACTTCGACAAAGTTGCCAGCTATTTTTGCTATTGCAAAGAAATTGTCGGTGATTCAGGACCAGCGATTACCAAATTAACGAAGAATAATGAAGATGGCTACCGGCGCCGCGGCAGGCCGAGGCGGAGATGGCGGGATAGGGGTGCGACCACACCGCCGCGTATACGCGGTAGTGACGTGTCGTAAGCGTCACGTTTTCTCACCGTTTCTTCATACATTTTGTTGCGATTTTTAAGCGGCGGTGTGGTTGCACCTTAACCAAGGGCCCGATTTTTTAAAGCACATGTTGTGTGAAAATACCACTCGAAAATGGTGAAAAATTGTGCTGAGTTTGAAATAGGAGTAGCTTAAAAGATACTTACGACTTTCATTAATCATGTGGACTTGTCAAAAATTTTATAAGAGTCGTAGTTTTGAAGATATAAACAGATTTATACCACTTTCGAGTGGTGCTTTCAAAAATCGGGACCCAAGGCGCGTTGTCAAGCGACTGGCTAGACATACAGGGTGTATCAGATACCCCCTAACCATAGTCTACTGGGGTATATAACCATAGCAATAGAAGCTAAAAAAAAAAATCGAAAAAAAAAAGTTTTTTTTTATATTTTCTATAGGAATGGTAGTATTAACTAAAATAAAAAAAAATGACTCCCAATTTTTTTATGCCCATAAGGTTATATACCCCAGTGGATTATTGTTAGGGGGTATCTGATACACCCTGTATAAGTGCGGAAGTCTATGGGAGACACCTTTGCCTAGCAGTGGAACACTGTTACGGGATAGCAGAAAAAAAAGAATAACCTTTTTTTCAAATTTTTAATTTTAATTTTTTTTTATGCGAATAGGAAGGCAAACGAAAACGAGCAAGTGGGTCACCTGATGGTAAGCGATCACCACTGCCCATAGACACCCGCAACCCCGGAGGGATTGAAGATGCGTTGCCAACCTAGAGGGCTAAGATGAAATGCCTCTTGTGCCCGTAAACAACATATATAATATATTTTAAACTAGCTGTTGCCAGCGACTTCGTCTGCAAAGAATTCGTTTATCGCTATCCCGCGGGGAATACGCAATTTTCCGGGATAAAAAGTAGTCTATGTGCTATTCCAGACTTTTCTCTATTTATGTGCCAAATTTCATCCAGATTCGTTGGGCCGTTCTGGCGTGATTGAGTAACAAACAAACATCCATCCATCCATCCATCCATCCCTACTTTCGCATTTATAACATAAGTTAGAAGTTAGATTAGCATAAAAATAACAGAAAATTATGATGAAACTCAACTCATATCAAATTGAAATCTAAACGCTCGTTTTTTGTTTTAAGCAAAACCCGTCGAGCAATTAATTACAAATTAATTACGTCGTCGACAAAACCTGTGCATCACACGGTGTAATTAACAAGCATCGGCCTGACGACATAGCCTGATGGACTAGGAGCTGGTGGCAAAGAAATTAAAGCATTTTTTTATACGACAAAGAAGGCAAATGAGCTAGTGAATCACCTAATGGTGAGTGCAGCACCCATGGGCACTCGCAATTCCAAAGGGTTGCAGATGCGTTGCTAGCCTAGAGCGCTAAGGTTGAATACCTCGTGGGCCAGCACTAGCTGCTTGGTGGCAAAATTAGCGAGTAAGACAACGATAAAATATTTAACTTTATAAGAAATACTACTGGCTAACATAATTTTTGATAGTTTTTGCTGTGAAAATGCCACAAATAGGTTGCCGCTAAGTGAGTATCGCTATCTACAAATATTTGCAACAATAGGAAACTGCTGTAGGCTTACAGCCTTATTCATAAAAAATCCTTAATTGAGGTTTGATCAGTCGATTAGTTAACAGACTGATTAAGCTTATTTGACAGTTGTTAAAAAGTATGATTCATAAACGCTTGCTAGCAGTCTGTTAGCTAATGAGCTGTTGATGAATGGATTAGACGCGTTATGTTGTCACCTTGACAAATCATAGACCAAAAATGGCCTCTTAGTGAATTAAAAAAAAAAATTGACAGCAGTGGCAGCGAATTAGCGGGAAACCAGCGAATTAACACGACAGACTAGGCAGTGTGGATCTAGTTTCCTTTACCTTTCCCGGAGGGAATAAAAACTTAAAACAAAAAAACTGTCTTGCGTATGGTTTTGTTCTTGCCAAAATCAGCTGTTCACATGTGTGGCGGCCATTTTGTGACTTAGCAGAGAGATAAAGTAGGGTCTAGGATCCGCTAACTTTCGGAAGACTTAACAGACCCTTGATGGATTGATTAGCGCTAATTGACGTTTATGAATCATGTTTTTTTGCATCGGTCCTATAGCGAGCTTATAGCGAGCCTCTAACTTTTTATGAATAAGGCTGTTCTGCCGTCATAGTACAGAAGGCGGCAAACTGACAAAACGAACTTTCGAGATAAACGGCAAAAACTTTTAAATATTTCAATTGCTTGTATTTTAGGCAAAAAATGGTTTACCAAAATTCTGTTTACACACAAATTTAGACAAAAAAATCACGTTTTTTTATTGATCTAATTCGATCGTAGAATAATTATAAATAGTATTAATTTTACAGCATTTTATGTTATAGCTTAGGATAAGGGAATATTATTATACAAAGATTAATAAACTAAAAAGCCGTTGGCTGAACACCAACGCCTTTTAAGCTTAGTTTTGCACATTACTTTTTTAGTCCTATTATTTTAAATAAAAGTTAGGTGCGAGTTATACACTAGAAAATCGTTATTACGGATAGCCGCATTATAGTCTATTTTTGCTAATGGCATATGCATGTTGCGTTGGAAATTAAAATGAAGTTAAAGTGTCATAGCCGTTTTAAAGCTTAGTTATTCCTTTAACTTTTTACACCAATTTATTAAGCAACAGAATTGTTTACTTTTAATACATTAAAAAGCCGCAATGTGGCCATTAATCTGTACGTTACGGCATTATAGTTTATGATAGGACTACAATTTTTGAGAGTTATGCGGTCTGAGAAGCGGTAATCACAAGAAATCAAAAGACATTTCTTACTAAAATCAACATTATATTCTTCAAATTTTAACATTTTTATAATTGCCACTTTCAATTTTATACATGTAGGTAATCAAAATAAAAATTAAAAATAAGAATCGTAAACAACAACAAACTGCGCCGACTTTTTTGGGAAAGCATCTGTCATGAAGCAAAATTGGTGATCCACTTCGTCAAAGTTATTTTTGTTAAATAATACATACATACATACATACATCATACCGTCACGCCTCTTTCCTACAGGGGTAAACAGAGACTACTTTGTTCCACTTGCTACGATCCTGACATACCTCTTTCGCTTCACCCACATTCATCTCTTCATACATGCTCGTCGGTTTCGGGTACTCTTGACTTGACCTTTTTCCAAAACGTCCCCAATTATCACGGAACGTCCGTCTAGGCTTTCCCCTCCCAAAGCACCCATTCACACTCCTAATATAAATCTGTTTAGTTAATCTTCTTTCATCCATCCTCTCTACGTGACCAAACCAACTAAGCATACCTTTTTCTATCCTAGTCACTATATCCTCTTTCACACCAGCACGTTCCCTTATCACACTATTCCTTACCAGTGATACGCCTTCCATACTTCTTAACGCTCTCATTTCTACTGCATTGATTCTACTTTCATGCTTCTTTTGGCAAACCCAACTTTCGCTACCGTACATTAGTTTTAATGATTCAAGATCAAATATATTTCAATTATTTACGCAGTTCTACTCTTAAAACTAGTGTATAAAAATACATGTTAAAAAGTATCACTAGTCTAATCCAAATTTGTCTTATGTGTGGGAAAATACAACTCTAAACTAATCAATAAACACGTCAATTTCAGCAACGAAATGTGTGACCTTTACGTCGTAATGTATTCATAAAATAACTGAATTTCAAGAAATTCAAATACAAAAATTTTAATTCAACAAGTTCAAGATTTAAGTATTGAAATTTTGGATTGTTGCATGACATTGCCCACTTAGCCTCATTTTTGTGTAATTGAATACATCTGGACATACATCATCACTTACTTTAAACCTAGTTTTAATATTTCGTGGCACCTGATTCATCTGATCAAAATTCTTGATTATCTTAAAGATTATTTGATTTTAATGAACGCAAAGGTAACGCCTGATTCAGTAAAATATTATTTGAAAGAAAGATTGATTTTTTTACTTATTTTTTAACAGGTTTGAATTTGTTTGTATGCCTTTAACGCAGAAGGGTATTTTTTTTTTCAAAAGTAAAATCGCTCTCCTGTAAAGTTGCACTTTTTGAGTTGAATTAGTATTTACTGAAGGCACAGAAATATTAAAAGATAATCCTACACACAATAATATCCTATTCCAAAGGCAGGCCTCGCTACGTGTCCGTATAGTAAGCATTATGCCAGTCCAACAAGAGCCGTACACTGTCCAGCAATCCGTACAATGCAGATCCGTGGACGCACTTGTATGACTTTCTATACAAATAATACTACGATACGCTGGATGCCTTGCGTCCGATGCCTACGATACGGACGTGTGGACGCCTGCCATAAACTTAAACTCTAGTTTGTAGATACTTACGAGACAACGTTATAGAGAAACACATACTCAAATACACAGAAAACATTATACGGCCACTTTTATTACTTACGAGTAAGTTCATTACTAATTTCAGTTCGTTAATATCGAAATAATTATAAGTATTATACTGTTGTGTCTACAGTTACCTTGATGTTGATACGGGCGCTGAGAACAATCAGTGCGCGTAAGCTCCTGTGCAGCTTGCGCACATTAACCTAACCTAACCTAACCCAACCCAACGCAAAGGCTTCGCGCGCACTAATTATAATAAAATGTCCTTTGGGCGCCGTCGTCCTCCGACTTACGGGCGGTGGGGAGGTAAGGGGCTACGTGAGTGACAAAAACCTAGCCGCTTTTTAGCTTATTATTGTTATATAACCGCATTATTGTCAATATTGAACAAAAAATTAACCCTTTGTCACTGAAGTAAAAAAGCGGTCACCGCTGTATTGACTATTATGCGCTACATAATACATTTTTGGGTTATATCTAAAAATGCGGCTAAGCTCCCATAACGTAATTATAGAGTATAATTTAAAGTATACCGCCTTTAAATCTATAAATGAGTATTTAACTTCGGCCATGGTAATACGTTAAAACCTAGTTACATGACTTTAACCACTTTTTAGTCTATGAATGATCAAAAAACGCTTTTCAGCTTAGATAGGTATCACATTTAAAGTAAGATATAAAGCCGCTAATGTCATATAACGTCTTTTTAGCTTATTAAATACCATTCATGGCTTTTTAGATTATAATACCGCAACAAAAAGCAAAAGTCATGTCGTTTAACTGCTGGCTATCTTGAGAACTAACAGTGCTAGAAAAAAAAAGTCAATACCGTTCGACGCAGAATTTTTTGCTTAGTATGCATGTATCAAAAAGTAAAAAAGCCGCAAAAGTCCCTTTGCCGCCTTCTATACTATGACGGCAGTGTTATTGTCTAAGTCGCTCGCAATCGCCGTCGTATTCATTTTGACAGTTCATGTATGGGCTGACAATTGGCATCGGAATGAGCTAACTGTCACATTCATACAAGAACTGTCAAAATGAACACGATGGCGATTGCGAGCGAGTTAGACAAAATAGCCTACTGGACGTTGCCAGTATAAAGGCTAATAGAATGCTTCATGTGTCAGTAATTCCTCCGGCTATCTTATTCTCCTCGTTAACATACATTAGCGCAATCAATGGTGCTTGGAGGAAGGATAGTGAGTTAAATAGTGGCAAAAATCCTTACAGACCTTTCTCAAACATTATTGAAACTGAAATATGAACGTAATTTGAGATTGTAAAAGACGATTCAATCAAACAACAAAATCATCGAGGTAAATTGCCGCTTAGCTCCTTTCTCATAACAAGATACTACCGCGATATGAGAAGCGACATACGATATGCGGGTTTTCAAGCATCGTATAATTTTCAAAGATATTGAATGCTAATAGGTGTTCACGTAGCGTTAAATTGATTTAATTTCTGATTAAATTCATATTAAATTCAAAGGCTTTAATATTATGCACATTACGTAATAATGGAAATCTTTAATCATTTTATCAATATACGTCATGAATAAATTTTTGTGTGCTTAGTGTAAGTTTTCATTCACAAATTACGCCTCGAACACCTTTACGTTAAAATGTCAGACGTGATTGTGGTCAAATCAAACGCATGCTTATTTCGCATAAAAAAGCGTTGCATTGCAACTACTTCACAGTAGAGTTTCATTTTGAGAGCACCTTAGTACTTAATACAATCAACCTATGATTACAATACGAGTACATACCTAGAAATAAATCACACACGCTTTTGTGTGGCCGCCGACTCGCGCGCCCCTCTTACGAGCACATAAAAGATTAGCCGATTCTCACGTCCCCATCGCCGGCCTCCATACAACCCCCAGGGGCCTCCGTGCGGGCCCTTCTAAAGACCGAGGGGCACCGTTAGGTATGCAGGTGGCGAGCTGACAGTAATGATTTGAATCGGAAAAGATATCGGCACTGAATGAGAATCGAAGGTCAATAGCAGTTAACTTCATCAAAATGGATGGTACGAAGCGAGATCCATTTTAACCCGCAATGGGCATAAGAGGTATAAATTGGAAGTCTTCGTGTACTCGTGCGATTGTCTGTTATGGCAAAGTAGAGAGTGGAAGCGTACGTTTAAGATCTTGGCTATGGATGGTGTAGCGGAATGATGAGGATCTGGGTTTGATTCCCGGCCATTTAGCTTAACTTTTCGGTTTTTTTATGTATTCTAGTTTTCTGTGTCATTTAGAAATTTTATCTTGGCTATTGTCAAATGTAAAAGCATATCTAACTGATACCTACGTTTACAAAAGTATTTTGATAATAACCTAACCTCAAAACTTAATTTTGGATCAAGCATGCACACCGCACTGTATTTTTTGTTGACTGTACTTGAATTTTTATATTACTAGACCAATAGTTTTTGAGTTTCCTTTGGTGGAGACAATCCTAGTTGTGGCTTCAGAATGTCAGTTTGTGACAGTAGTACCTATGCAAAATTTCAAAATTTCGTCAAAATTCACTAGCAAAGTTCAACCTGAACATACAAAATCAGATGCCTACAAACATTAGCAAGTTAACAAATAAAAAGCTCTTAATAAATGGCAAAAAGAGTAGCCTGCTGACACTTGACAAAGAATAGGTGAAGCTTTACATTACAAACATGATAATGAATCAATGGAGCATGGTAACTTCATTTTAGCAGCGGCAACACCGAACAGTAAAGTTTGCGCCCCCGTAATTGGCTCTATAAGATCCTGTATTGTGTCGGGGAACAGGAATTACGAGGGAGTCATTAATTTGACGACGACGTTGGATTACACCCTGATTACGGTGAAGTTTTGTCCGTCTGAACATTTGTTACGTTACTTGAGAATCACTAAAAAGTTTAACAAATAAGTATAGTTGTACCAGTACATTGTATGTACCAGTTTGATCTAGTCGCAATGTAAGAAAACTAGTATTGATGAAGTGACAACGCATACTCAAATAAATAACTATTTGTGTGGCCATCCACGATCCACTGATGCAAAAGCATTATTTAAAAGAGAAGGCTAGTGGGGGAAAATATTCTTGATATTTTGATGACGATGGAAGAAATCAATATGTGCCTACAACGAAAGGTTAGGTTGTAGCTGTAGAAGAGCTTAGGTTTGAAATAGCTCTGATTTATCCACAAAATCAAATAGAAGTTAAATGCAGTGAGCTAACACGACTGGGTACATAACATACGTGCCGTCCCGAGTGAGCGTTCTTTATTAAAAAGGCAAACATATCGCCGCGCGCCGTGATCAAGTGAAATGAGGTTCGATTCCATTCTAAATTGCGTTAGAGAAGTAGTTTAACAGAGAAGCTGGGTATAAACGGAAAATTGGTTTGATTTTTAAACTCAAGACAGCGTCATTTTTAGTTGTGTCTTTAGAATGAAACATTTTGTTAGTTCATCCATTGAATTGCAGGGATTTTTGCTTTGTTTGAAATTAAAAGTGTCTAATGTCTTCCATTTGCAGGACACTTTGTAGCGAAACTCTTTCGACAATGTGTTCTAAAATTCATCCAGTATATTTCATCAGGTGGTTGGATTTGATTGACTGCAGACCCCTGTTTTTCAGTATTTTAAAAATTGTGGTTGACAAATATGTTTATATTCATTGATTAATGTTCAAAGAGCGTGTACAGGAAGGCTTAATTTTGAATAAATCTTCAATCAAAGTAACTCAATCATCCAGCTCAAGTATTCCTGAATAATTTTAAGATAACATGCATAATGCTTTCTAATTTATCATTTAAATTTGAACCATATAAATTTTCATAAAACTAACTTTAATTCATTGCAGTACGAGGGCAAGTCCCATCGATACCTCGCGTAAGCGACATTACGCTTACGTCCCGTTACCTCGCTACGTCATCAATAACCACGTCGCATGTACATGTCGTATGTCGCACACGTCGGCAAGCCTCATCTATCTCGATCGCGGGCTTAACACTGATTCTGTTCTTATTAATGAGAATAATTACAGATTTAGCTACAAATTACGTGTTGGTGACGATAATTCCGTTACTTCTGTTACTTTAGGCACTTAATCTACGAAACGTGACAAAGATATCAATTTTAATGGTTAATTTGACGTTTTATAAATAGGTTTCTGAATTAATGATTCGTTTGTAAAAATCAACTGAGTATTATAACTAACTACTTACCTTGTTGATACGTAGGATATTTGAAATCAGAAGCTAAACATAAACCATATACTTACACCTTGCGATTGTATTTATTACTGCATTAAGTAAAACGTCTAAGTTTGATTGGAATCGGGACATACCTGAAACAAACAAAAATATTTTAAGTCTACAAATTCATAATCAAAGCAAGATAGTGGGTTTTTTACTCTACGAACTCCCACAAATACTATTCATAAAAAGTTTTTATTTTACAAACTGATTACAAAAGAACGATAACTTCCCCTAAACGCTTTCCTCAGGCCTCGTCACAACTCCGCTGAACCGATTAAAAACAAATTCGGCAAACAGGAAACTTAGCGGGAAATCTCTAAAAAACATCCCCCATTGTCCGTTAATTTCAGTTCTTTGACAAAGCGTAATAGAAACATTTAATCCTTTACCGTCGCGCTCGGAGCAAAAACTACGTCACAAATTCACATTCCAAATTACTCGTTCAGCTCCCGGTCTAAGTTGAAACTTGCACTTGTCGTTTTAAGGTGCATTTTAGCATTGCTTCCCGTGACCAAGATGGCTTCTTAGAGAACGAGCTGAAGCAATTAAATGCAGAGGTCATATTCAGTGGATATTAAAAATAAATGGGTTGGTGCTGTCTGGTTATCCTGCATTTTGTGATTTTGCTTTTTCTATTTTTTTCAGGTACGCCTTTTGCAAAACAATTGTCCAATCCGATTACTTACGGGCTTGATTTTATAAAATTCAGTTTCAGGATTCGAGCTAAAGATGTTGAAAACAATTATTAAGGTGCGACCACGCCGCCGCTTAAAAAACGGTGACGTTAAGGAATCGCAACAAAATGTATGAAGAAACGGTGAGAAAATGTGACGCCTACGACATTAAATTTCACTGCGTATACGTGCCGGTGTGGTCGGACCTTTATACGTTTAGTAGGTAGTAGTAGGTACATTTTAAAGTTCTGGGCTGAGTACGCACAATAATTTGTTGCTTTGTCACGAAAACACTTAAGCGTTTTCTTTGCTGCAATAGTGCCAGACAAATCCCGTCATAAAACCTTTAAATAATAAGAAATATGCAAAACAAAGACATTATGAACACTAAATCTATCCCCAAAGAATCCGCCCTAGCACACAGCGCATATAAATAAGCAAAATGAGTTTATAGCAGGTCGAAAGTTGACGTCATAAAGTTTAATGGCGGTTGAAATGTATTCCGCCATACACCGCAGCAGCGAGCAGCGATTGGTCGCTCGCGGCTGGCTGCTCGCTGCTCACACCGCGAATTGCGCCACCATGAATAAGGTATAGGGTTTTATGGGTGGTAAAAATTTAGACGTTCGGATTTTTGCATTATTATATTCTCTTTAGCTTGTTTACGTTTGAGTTTACAATAAATCGATGTTAAAGAAATGTTCAAATAGTAATAAAACTTTTATAACTACGTGTCTAGATTAGCTTACTATAATACATTTTATTACTTTGATGCATAAATTAATTAACTTGTAAATTTCCCTGTACACCCTGTAAATTTCATAGACGACATTGATTCATAATGTATCGATTCAAACTTTCGCGATTTTCACACATTATTATTGTGTGTGTCGGTCTAGTGGCAGCCCTAGTGAAGAAACTAATAATAAAGATGAGACCATGGATGCAAAGTCGCGTCCGAAACGTCGAGGTATTTACAAAAACTAATAATAATTGGTTTTTGTTTACGTGATTAAGTCCCGTTTTATTATACAATAATAATGTGACATTGATTCATGACACTGATAAAGTGGATTGCGTTACCCGACTTATTATTTGCTCACGTCTTCGTCCGCGCAGGATTAAATATAGCCTATGTCCATCAGGGATATTGTAGGATTCTAATAGTGAAAGCATTTTTAAATCCGTCCAAAGCCTATTCAATTCAAATAAACAATCAAAATCTTCCTCTTCATAATAATTGTAGATAAAAAACTACTTAAGCAATAATAAATCCATTCAACTATGGGCCTTTTTCGTAGCTCAAAGTTAACGATCGGCACCCGGGAAGGCCTCCTAATTTGACACCAATAAAAATATGACACCGTCACGCTTCGCTCGTAAAGCATGATTATAATGATCCTCTTGATCCAGGGAGGGATACGCTGTCACAATAATAGGTATGAGTGGGAGATACAGCAGATCCACTTAGGTCAGATAAATTAGAGCTAGGTGCGAAAGCACTGACGGTAAGATTAGTACCGCAATTTGCGTGTTTGCACTTAATTTGGGTAAATTACGTTGGAGGTGTTATGAACGTATTTTTAAGTAAGATTTGTCAGCACTAACAAATTGTAAGAAGAAGAAATATGTTAAAGCAGTTGGTTATTATGATTCATTAGAATCTTATGTGAGGACGGTAGCTAAAACTTTATGTTTCTAATCCAAATAGTTCGACTATCGAACTACTGGTAGGACTGGATGGAATAAAGGGTAACTTCAGGGTTCCTCGAGATGAAACGACGAATTGAGATTACATTTATTTAAAAAAATCTTTGACGCCGTTCACTTTAAACAACGACCTATGTGGCTATGTATTAGCCTATTGCGGAGTCCCAATGTTGGGCAAAGGCCTCTCCTCTCGACCTCCACAACTCTCGGTCCGACGCAATATCAGGCCAATGTATGGAAACTCAAAATTCAAAAAAACATTTACCGGGATTTTTAGTTCTAATTCACCTATTGAAGTATTCGAGATTAATTTTAAAACATTGTGCAGTCCAGTCAAATAATCCAGTCCCCCTATTTTGTCATAGATTAATCTGTACCGAGCAGTAATTCCTTGTACACTCCCGTCGGGTCAGCGCCCTCTGGGAGGCTAGCTAGTCAATTTCACGCGGCTCCGTTCTTAATCCTGGATTACCGTTATTTACGCCACTCAGCTAGTTAGCTTCGCTTGTTCCTGCCACAATTATACTATTTTAAGCAGAGATTAGCTGCCTGACCTTTGGAATTTTATAATAGGCGGGACGGAAGCGACTCGTTTACGATCACATGGGCCTTACCATGATTCTTAATTCCGACTCAGTTCAGGTTTTAGCTGTCATTTTTAGTATGGATCTGACAGCGAGCGAACCCAAACTGAATCGCATTAAAACGTCATAGTAAGGCTCCAGGCACAGACTTTTGTGAAAGGTTTCAGTCGCAGCATACATCTTGTACACGTTCGCGTTATTGACAAATAAATGTGAGTTGTACGAAGCTGCTTTAACAATAACTTTAACCATTACCGACGATTTTGAGAACGACCACAAGACCTAAAGTCGCCTACGTGAAGCGATAGGTTCGTTCTAGTATTATCTTCATTATGATATCATCCTGTAATCCCTGATCAGGGACCACGAGGCTCTCAGCATATTTTTCCATTTGGGACGATCTCGCGCCGCCGACCAGCTTTCGCCAGCTGCAGCTCATGAGCATGACCAGGGAGGAACTTCAATTCCCTGTCAACAAAGCGCTGCCATGTTATTTTGACGACCTCTTTTCAATACTTGTGGCGGGTGCCACTGCAAAGCCTGCTTGGCTATATGGCCATCCAGCTATCCTCAGTATGTACCCTATAGGGTACATACTACGCTGTATACAGCGCCACTTTTATGATATAATACGTACTCGTATCCGTTTCCGTCACAATAGGCCGACAAATGGTGTCGAAAAAAAATAATTTTTCTTTGTCGTGTAGTAGTCGTCTCTTGTAAACAAAAGAGGGGTCAATATCTATTCCGTATCTTATAATTAGCTCTCTTATCTAGCAGTTTCGGTGTGGGTGTAATTGACCCATCAAACCTTTAATTAACTAATGAATGATACTTGATGCTGGACACTTGTTAACTCGATGATTTGTGGGATTAATTGTGTTTGTTTATGAGTTGCTGTCTTTTGGAGTTAAGGCTATAAAATGAATCATTTCATTAAAGTAATTGTACTAGTTAGTGACAAAAATTACACTAAAATTGTCTACGTCAAAAGTATTTTGCTGGTCTTTTAATGCGAGTTGATGATTGGATCCCTGTCTAAGATGATTAGATTCGAATTTTGGTTGGAGCAGGCACTGTCCCACTTTTTATGAGGGTGGCGAACAAGCTGTAGGTTCACTCGATGGTGAGTACTATAACTGTCACACTGTCAAGTGTCGGTGTATGGTTATCTTACAACGACAAAGTACTAAAGTGATGAGCCACTTCTGACATACTATACCGGTAAATCCTTCGGTTGAAAAATTATTAAAAAGTCACATAGTTAAAAAATAATAAACACGCCTTTAAAGGGTAGACAGAGCCTAGTTAAAGACCATTGGAAAGTCGCTGAGTCCTAATGATACAATATGTTGTGGTCTCGACTAAAGTATTTAAAGACCCCACTGCTAGGCCGAAATTTCAAAGCCACGTAGCACCCGCGTGAGAACTCTCATTGCAAGACGAGGTCTGATAAAATAACTAAAGAATTGAATGACAGAGAAAGAGGACAATTTTGATTGCTTCCATCCCTTTCACTCTCTTCATCCCGGTCTTTCTCTTCACATTAGCTTGCGGATATAGAAAAAGCCAAATGACCTAACAGTAACAACATACCACGTCAACATTACTACATTACTTCAGAGTGCGGAAAGGCACAATTACTGTCATCGGATGTCACTTGTCAATCAATTAGGCATTCCAACCGCTTATTATCGCTAATTGCGGTACCAGTGATGCGATAAGTGGCCTGCTGATTAACGGGATCCACGTGATGATTCAGTCACTGTTGGGGAAATCGTGTACGTAGAGAATACAGAAATACCAATAGAGGGTCGAATCGAGCCTGACTTTGAAGCAAGAGGTGCCGGGCTCGAATCGTGGTAATTTAATGATAGTATAGGTAATCATAGTTTCACAAAGGGTTAACTCGCGTATAAAAGTCGAGTAATGCTCGACATGTTTCGGACTAATTCGTAGTCCATCCTCCTGGAGCGTTCACCCCGGCGGCAGCGTAACGAACACTACGAATATTATGGTTTATATAATATATTTAAGTATTTGAGTATCAATTGTACCGTGATATTTGTTTATTTATAATAATAGTCTATAATAATAAAAATTAAATTCGAAATCGCAGGCATAAGCTGTTTTAGAATAAGACAACATTGAAAAAGCATAAAAATAATTAATAAGAAAATAGGAACTTCAACTTCGAATCACATTTTTATTCCCTTACAATTATCTTTGAAATGAATCTGATGTCCATAAAATTGGTCATTTGAAAGCGTCCTTATTCTTGAGTTAGCGTCCAATGCGCGAGACGCCAACAGATGCCGCGGTAATCGACAGTAAAGAGAGAGTATAACAGCGGGGAACATCGAAAAACTATTCAATAGGTAGACAGTTTTTCTTCTATTGTTTTTCAGACAGTATATAAATTTTGTTCCATTATAAAACTGTAGTTCATAGCAATGAGAAATACGCTTTTGTTCAACCACAAGTTCCTAATCGTAAGCAAAGATGTGGTGTAGAGAAACTAAGACAAAATAGTTTAGAACAGTAAAAGTTTTATTACAATTGCTTCTGTCTTCGCCATTATGTCATGAGAAGCAAGATTACCGAATAGTCTCAAATTCTTTGACTGTCATTAAAATTGTAACAGCATACAATAATTAACTAACCAGAACCGCCTATTGCAAACCCTAATAATAGAACATAAACTCAATGATACCAAGATAGACTGCCAAGTAAAGGCACTCAATTATCGTCGATCATAATTGGCTTGTAAAGCTCCTTTCATCGCCATAAAATATTCGCAGTAACGAATTCAAACAACACCGTCTAAAATTACTGCCATTACACATAAACAATGCTCAGCGCTTAATTAACACGTCGCGCGCGATATTGCTCGCGAATCCGCAATATTCAGCAATATTCAGCAATATTCAGCTACCTCGCTTTGTGTTACCCCGTGCCTCCCGCCTTATCCACGCCTGCACGTAAGAGCCTCTTTTGTCTGATCAGTCATAATTGCCGACGGCTGATCAGTGGACAAAAGATGAGATTACGACTGACTTATGGGATCTGAGCGCGACTGCGACTGATAAATCGTCGAGACCGTTTCGCTGCTTTCAATGGTTTGAGGAAGTTTTGGTAAGTAACGCTATTATTATGAGGATTTAGCGTTACCGTTTATTGTTCATGAGAATGATAAAAATAATGCTTTTTTTACTTGTGCCTCATGAATTGATGCCTCACGGTTTTACGTTGGGAACGAACTTGAATGCGCAGAAGCGAATACCACACCACGTAACTGTGGTACTAAAAGTACGTGCGTAAAATTTATCACACGTCTCCGCATGTTCAAGAAGTGTGCCGGCAACTGTATCTCATGATGAAACTTGACGATGACGGTATGCTATGGTCTCTCAGCAGAAACAAAGGGCTCACATTAGGGACTTCCACGCGTCACGGTCCTGTACTCTGGCTTCAAGATCTTGCCAGTTGAAATCGCTTGAGGAAATCTCGTTCTTGACCAACCATTTCCATTAGAAATTCGCCACTTCAACTTAAAATTATACTTCTTCTTCTTCTTCTTCTTCTTCAGCGTGATGCCCACCGTTGGGCATACGCTTCTCCAATCCGTCTCCATCCTACTAAACTAAAATTAAAATTATACTAAAAGTAATGAAAAGCGAAATTTGGCTTTTGTCAAATATCATGTAACTGTTGCACTGACGGATTTACCGCCACATACACATCCGTTTCGCACCCCAAATCGCAAATGGAAACCAATTTTGAGCCCCTGTCAGTGATAAAACCTGGGTAGGGTTGTCACGGGGCCCAAAAACAGCGCATCACACCCCTCTCAGCGAGTTCTCGTCACCCGCCGCGTGATTCATCCCTATCGCCTCGCGTCATTTGTTTCAAACCGAAAACTTCGGCTATTTCGCGTAGTTTCCCTGTTTTATTGCTAGTTTTATGTTATTTATGTTGTTTTCTTGGCAATGCTAAGTGTGTCGAAGATTCGTCTTCTGAGCTGATTTGAATATCAGAGATTTGGTGTATCGGTGTTTTGGGTGTGAGTTTTTGATGTTTATCCACTTCATTACTTATTTTACATTTTAGATCATAATGTTTAGGACACTTCTGGTGGCGATGGGTTGGAACCACGAGTTTCTTAGATAGCGTTACGGGTTTCAATAATCAAAAGGTTTACTTTGCAAATAGGCCGCCGAAGGCTCTCTTAAATCTTTTTTTTGACTACTTACCAGCGCGCGAAACGATCATCATTGCCAAGAAGAGTGCGTTTCAAGAGACTCGGCAAAAAGATTTACTGGATAAATGATAGGATTCAGGTATAGTTAAAAACACACAACGTTTATAATTTAAACATTGAAACAAACTGACGAACAGCTGCTGTCAGTATCGATTTCAACCTTTTGTATTTGCGTATGAAAAATTGAAACGTCGACATCCTTTATTTTCAGGAAGAAAGAAAATAACGTCGTAAGAATTTCCGTCACCGTTTTCTACAAATCACCCTTTTCACCACTCGCCCACTGTCACCTCTTACACGATACGTTATCCCCCTGACTTCCCACCGCAGATGCATTCATTGTGACAGACTTCCCGTCAGCGTAGATCGCTCGTTATAATGGCAACAATGATAAAAAAAACCTTGTGTCTTAAAATAGAACCGGAATTGTCAGCAGGTTTTCTGGATTTTTTTTATTGTGGTTATTTCATGGGTGACTTAAATTTGAATCAAAAATTATGATGAAAAAGCTAAAGAGCTAGAGAGCTAGAGTTGTTCAATCCACGTCGTATGTGCCAGCTATCGGTGTTATTTAAAAAACAATGGGGCTACTTTGATACGTAATAAAATTGGTACTACAACTTTAAGAACTACATGGACCATACGTGGAATTTTAAAATGTTGACAACGACATTATTAGGTACGATTAATACACAAAAACTTGATAGAAGAGAAAACAGAAGGAGAAAAAGGCAGAGGAAGGCCAAGACGCGCGTTTATGGAGCAAGTAAAGAAGGTTAATGTAGGGTCGTATAAGGAAGCTCAAAACAATGGCGAAAAAAATCCATGACGATTACACCACCGACAAGAAGAGCAAGGCACTTAATTTATGATGATGATCTCTCAAAACTATTTTATAAAGTTATCCCGGCAGGTAAAAGTAACCCGTTCTCAGTACTGTGTTGAGTCTTCACTCTGGCTTTCGTAGTAACATAGGTAGGTGTGGTTAAATATGCCCTTCGCCCCTGAATACCCCCGATGCCGGCAGCGGAGCGCCACGATTTATCGCGATAGTTCGCCGACTGAATTCGAATTATACGCGCCAGGAAAAGTTATAAAAACTTTTATCATCGCCAATTTGTCAACGCGTCTCCGATTTGAATATTTCAACGTTATCTCCCCCGTGTTTTATTGTATTTTTTATATCGGAAAACGTGACGACGTACGCTTTTTGATGTATGCAGAAAGTTTTGGTTAACACGCTTGTGGGTGAATGGAAGTTTATGAATGATCTGACGAGTGAAGCATTATGTGCGAATTGGAGTTCGTGAGACCGATGTTACAGATCAAAAAGTACAAGTCAGATAAGATAGAAGCTCAGACTTTTACGCGATTAAACAAACGCATTTTGCTGAAGCTGAAAAAAATACTAGAGAAGAGACTAAAAACATACACCTACATACAGTATCACCATGTGAACATAATAGGTACTAGATACGTACATACCGCTAGATATCATCTGCCCAATTTCTATAACGTCGGTTCTTTATAAGAAAACTCATTCATACAACCCCGCACAAAAGGATTAATATTACACTATTACCAACCAAAAACCAGTCTTATCACGACTGTATAAGAAGTTTCGGGTAAATGAGGAAAGGACTACAGAATGTAGCAGCAAGCTGATTCGAGTCTTGTTGTGTACTTAGGTAGGGTGTATCTTGTGTGTAGTTTGATTTTCTAGTGGTCGTCCATTGAGGTCGCCGGTAGTGAGGTAATCTTGATCAATGAGCTCATTCAACATGTGATAGTAATAGAAAATGTAAGTCGCGGCCCAGTGGTTAATTACTGGGACTAGAGGATTAAGGAATACGGCATATTCTCACGAGCGTGGTTTTTGATGGGTGCCGTGTTATTTTATGGGAGATACAGCGGTTTGCATTGGTCTTGTCTTTGGTTGGTGTGCTGGGTTTTTGTTTTATTAGTATCTTTCGTGATGAGATTATGTTTTCTATTCTCTGTATTTAAGCAGTTGTATTTTTTAAGAATTCCGAATTGAGTTTCACGCCAGATTTGAGCTCAAGCACTAAGCACAATCTTCTACTTCATGTATAAAATTTGTCGTATTATTCTAATCCAAGTAGAACATTCTCAACGACATCTTGCAGCACTTACGCTTCCAAAACACCATCATTATTTTTAAAATCATCAAGAGTTTTAACCTTACCACCGATGCCTTATTAATACATTAGGTACGAGTATTATCTGTGGTTTCTATACAATTATCCCAGACATAAGCAGTCCGTTATCGCGGCTCACAAATCATCCCCCCCTAACATTAATCCTCCACGTGACCGGGGCGCTGAGCAGAAGCCTGTATTAACTCATCCCAATTATAATTCGCAGGTGCTTAATATAACTAGGTTAATGTCTAAAGAAGTAGTCATAGAGTTTTCTTACATGTGTGTGCTCAGTTTACGGGCTTCAACAATCACGTTTGGATCTAGCTTGCATATGGATGACCACGTTCGTAAAACATCTACCTCTTTTCAGCAGTTTTCAGACTCTGTACTGGTCTGGGAGCTAAGAAAAATCATAGAATGTACCAGTTGCTTCTCTTCTCGCGCAAATGGGAAAAGCCCATCGAGGGAATCGGCGGAAATCCTCGGAATCATGTTATGCGATGCGGCTAGCAACCCATCACTATTTTGATTCCCCTTTCCAGCTATACTGCCACAATCATGCTAAGCTTTAGGACTTGTTACCTTAGGCTCTGTCTGCCCGTATGGTAAAGACATGATTTATAAATGTATGATGTACAGTCCAAGTTGTCATTGTCTTCTTGCATTATTTAATGTTTGGGAATCCTTTTTTGCTTGACATTAAATTCCATTTTATTGCACCTTGCCGGTGGTCAAACTGCTGTCATTCCTACCCAGATTCGACCATTCTCGACCGGCAAGCGGTTTTCCAATACATTGCATGAATGCCAGTAGACCACTGTCCGTGGAACGTCTTGAGCACACATTGGACAGAGAGCTCGCAATGTCGTCACTCGCGTAGTCGCTGGCCGTAAAGTGGAAAATATAAAGGCGAATATTTATTTTCAAGACTCCTATACTCAATATTATTAGCTGCGTTTGTGAGGCGATGAAGTGTCGCGTCGAGGATCAGGGTATAATGTCTATAAAGTTTTTACGCACCCGGACGGAGCCGGTCGTAAAACATTTTCATTTGTATACCTCGATGGATACACTGGGAGAGAAAAATTACAGCAAAATTGTTGAGGCTGTGATGCAGTGCAGTGGTGGAAGAAGCAGGTTTGGAGCATCTGTTGGCATAACCTGAATTATCTCACATGGCTGAAATTGAAAATCTTTACATGACTTTCGTAGCCCAGCTCTTTAAATAGTTATTAACTCAGTGATGAGAAACCACAATTTCGAAGAACTGTCCAATAATGCTCTGAATGTGATACATAAGAATCATGCCTAATTTTTTTGCTTCACGGGTCGCACTTTTTATTTTATATTTTACCTTACTAGCTCTGTTGACTCAGTAAACTTCGTTTCGCCCTAGAATCAGTTTCTGTCGTGGCCAAATTTTTTTTTCCAATTTTAATAGCTACTCAGCTATTCGGGATGGAAAACAATCCAACAAATATATAGATCACAAAAATCGATGGAAAACAGTTACTCAAACAACAGAAACAAAAAGCGGTCACAGAGACGCTTATCTTAAAAGATACATCATCATGCTAAACGTGGCCTTATGGTCTTCTTACCTTAGGGTCTATCTACCCGTAAGGGATTAAGACGTGTATTTATGTATGTATGTATGTGTATGTATACATTCATAAAGCCTTTTTAATTTCTGTCCAAAATGCCATACTGTACAAAGACAAAGGGACACTAGCTACAGCATCCTAAAAGCAATTGAACAAGTTTTTTATTGTGTGTCTTAACCAACTTCCCAGATTTCTTCAGTTTATATCCCCTGTGTGCCTCAGCCAGCCATCCCTCGCTGCATGATGTATGAATGTATGATATAGGACGTAAACGCACATCCACACACACGAGATTTATCGCCACGGAGCCATCTTCCACCGGATTACTGATGGCAAATACATTTTTGAGAACATGCTATATTTTTATAGCATATTGCCTTGATTTATTGGCAAATAATATGAATTGATGTACTTAAATTACGTAGAATAGAAGACAACGCAATTACAATCAGCAAAACCTTGTATTACTAAATGAATTTTTTTTGTAATATTTCAAAATGTTTTTTCTTGGGCAGCTTTTTCAGGACGAGGATGAAGAAGGATTTGGCCGGACGATTTGGACGCATAATAGGGGACTGGTCGGACTTTGCGCCTGACTGGGAGTTGTGGAGGTTGAGAGGAGAGGTCTATGCCCAGCATTAAAACACTAAAATAGCTTAGTTAAGTAAGCAAGTGAGTAAAATATTTTTTATCCGGTTGACTTAAGGTAAAAATTACAAAAAATATGAAATGCAAGAGCATCATAAGAAAGGGGTACCTATGTTGGAAAATGAAAATGACGGCAATTATTTAAAATTGATTGATTTACATGCAAAATATGAATTATCAGAGTACCGCAATGAACTCAGAGAACCAGAGACGGTAATAACAATACCTGGTCCAAAGATTAACGAGGCAACTATAAAGTTGGCGCCAGACATTTAAAGCAGTTAATATCGAATAAACTGGAGCGCCTGTCATCAAAAGTAAACCTGGACGAATCAGCTTAGTAAAAACGTTTTAATTATTTGTACGAAATAATCTCCAAAAGGGTCAGAATATAATGGATCCTCAGACAAAGCCTCAAGAAGTTGACTTAATTAATTAAAGAGTTTGCTCAACGATGCCCGGATTAAAAATACTTTAGATCTATGAAGTGTGGGTGATTCTGTTTGAATTTTAATGTCTCTTTTTGAATTTAAGGAAAACACCGTCAAAGCTGACAATTACTCTCCCCCATTGTCAGCTTACGGCGGCGTAACCCCGGCGTAAAAGATTGCTTCCCGTCATCAAACTAACAATTACTACTCAGAATTTACGTTTGCTCCGAGTAATTGGTAAGGTCTTCAAAATTATGGTGTTTGAAGCTGAAATTATAACTCTTTCCTTACTTTTTCTTATTTTTAAAAGAGAAAAAATAATTGTCGAAATCGTTCTATTATGTTGATTGTTGTTTGTTTTATTTATATTCGTTATCATCTCCAGCGTTATACGTCTCAATGTAGGACACAAGCCTCTTCTTATAATGAGAGGCTTATGGTATAGATCCCACGCTGGCTCAGTGTTGATTGGGAACTTCAACACCATCGCATTGCCTCGCAGGCATATTTCCCTCACTAAAAAACTCATGAAAAACTTCAAAAAAGACGCACACATAAATCCCCAAAAATTCATAGGTGAGGCCGTACGTGTTTGAAACTATAAGAGTTCTAAATTACTTTAGTCAGCGAAAGATTAGAAAGAGAGATCCGACAAGACATGATTGTGGCGTCATAAATGACACAACGCCCATATAAACTCCATTATAAAAATCTGTTTTTCTAGAATGGGATACCTACTTAGAGACAAATCTTTGATGGATTATATTTCGGTTACTTTTATAGTTATTTGAAAAATATTTCTTTTTATTTCGTTTATTACATAAATGAGCTTTTCCCTAAATATTCCCTATCTTAGCAATAACTTTAACCAGTTTTAAATCAGTAGCTACTCGTAAAGCTCACTGTAACAAGGCTGAGGAATCGTCGGCGATGGTATCCGGTGGGTTATCCTGGCCGAAGCCGGGTCGGAAGCGAGCCGGGCGCAATGCTCTAGTCGATCGCGGAAACTTATCGCACTTCTACAAAGAACTGACTTCGGTAAAGTATTTTCTTTTGAGCTACTTCACGTGCGATAGAAATGTAGCGTATTCGTTTTCTAAAAGAAATTTCTTGCTACTAACTGTAATGGTATCGTCAAGAAATCTACACTGGTCGTAAGTTGGGGTCCTTACAGATAAGCTTTGACCTGTGTGGATCTTTTGTGTCTAATCTTCTTTCTTAGTTAGACAATGTTTATGATACAAACGTCATACATATCTCTTACTTCAACTACAAATGTTTTAAATATCTAAGTGAATATGTCTTTATTCAACAATTTTACTGTCTCTCTATCTAGACACATTTAATACTAAGGTACCAAATCCTTCTTAAGGTTTTTTTAAACTCTTAGTTAAAATTTTTAGTTACATTTTTATCTCCTTTCATTGATTCAAAATCAAATATTAGAACTTACACATTTTATCACATACTTCGTTCTTTTTGTATGTTACTATCATGTTTTTCATCGTTATTTCACTTAATGTTTTCCAAAACACTTCAATAAAGTTTGTAAAGTCTAGAAAGTTCTTTCCTTACACCTCCAGCTTAGGTGATAGCGGAGCATAACTCGCCGGTATCACAGGGCTTCTAATTACGCCGGCGCTATCGGCCATCTTGGAAAAAATGACACTGCCGCTGCCTCGAATTAGCCAAATGTGATTCTCGGCAAGATAAACGGAACGCTGCTAACATGTGGAATTACGAATGATCACGAACGCTTCCGAACGTTTCCGAGCTTTCCAGAAAATACGTGTAGAAGATACGGGGCTTGTTCATTAATTTTGTAGTCAACGTTATAAGAAGAGCCTTTTTAAGTTTTCAATTAGTTTGATAGCTTACTTTTTTCACTGAAAATTTTCAGGATCATAATTTGATTGAGCTTGAAGACTTGTTTTAACTATATTCCTATTAAGAGTTTTTAATGATTCACGGTTAAGTTCATTCGAAATATTATAAACGGGATGTGAATCGCAGTTCACATCCCGTTTATAATATTTCGAATATATTCCTATTCGATTATCTGTCGAAACAAGATAGAAATTTAACAAAATCACCAGAAAAAATATTACAATCAAGAACTGAGCCTACCCGTGGTGATCATCTGATCATGATGCATGCAACTGCGTAGATATTTTTGGAGCTTATCAAAGATAATCGTGGTTTATAGACACCCCATAAAAACATATCTAATGAAATAAAGCAATTTTAATGTCTATAAAATCAACAGAATTACAAGCGATGTTTGAACAAAAGGTCCTTCAATTTTAATTATTCGAGCCTTAAGTGGACGAGTTCAAAAAAATAGAATGCGTGAGAAAGGTCGTTAAAATAGAGAGGTTTTTTAACGATTACCCATAAACGTCAGTCTCGGTTAACCAGCTAGTTAACAAGGCTTTAATGACTCCCGTTGACTATTAAATTGGTTATTCCAGTTTTGATTTCTTGACACTTTTATTGAGGTCTTTATCTTACTCGTCACATCGCATTTAATTTATGTTCATTGAAATACGTAATATCTTGATACCGGTATTTATTTATTGCTATTATTAGAAACTTAATTAAATAGGTACCTACGTTTACGGACTTGTTTTATGTTTAAATCATTATTTTGATTTTAAAAAATTTCCTTGGAAAGTTACTTACTCGTACCTCTTGATAGAGTACAGGTTTTTAAATTTTGTAATCTCTTAAAAAACCAAAACAGATAAAAGTTGAAGAACTAAAATGTGGGTAGCAATTTTACTAAAAGTAAATTTTCATTTTCTTAATGACTTTAAGATAGAAGACAATGCTTGTTCTCAACTGAATAAAATTCATACATAAATTATAATATTAGAACAGGTAGAGAAATAACATTAAATAAAAAAAAATACTTGCACGCATTAAATTGAGTTATAATGTAACTAAAAAAAATATTCAATTTTATGCCAAAACGCCTTACTTAAATCATTTTGAATGGAGGCCTTTAAGAGGGTGCATCCGTGCTGAGCTCGCAACGTCGCATTTTTGGTGATTTTTTGCGATTATTTCACAGAAATTGAATGAAAGTATCAAATATCCGTCTGTAGTGCACTTCGTTTTTAGTGTATTAATGTGTCTAATGCAATAATTCATCGTGATGTACTTTTATTGTCTTATTAAAGGAAATATAGTAGGTATTTTATCCCTTTAATACGAAAATATAAGTCCATCACCATTAATCATTGCATTGGACACATTAATACACTAAAAACGAAGTGCACTACAGACGGATATTTGATACTTTCATTCAATTTCTGTGAAATAATCGCAAAAAATCACCAAAAATGCGACGTTGCGAGCTCAGCACGGATGCACCCTCTTAAGTCTTGTCGCCTTAGGCCCCGTCTACCACGTTGTATGTATGTATTACACTCGTGAGTCCATGTGAATAAAGTCCCGTGCGCCAGCTATCCAGGAATAAAACAAAATAGCCTTAGATTTTCCCCGTACTGCAGTCCAGTCCCAATACTCGTGGAGCTGTAACTTGACTCCACACTGTCGTTTCCGCTCCCTGATAGAACGCTATTGGGACATAATCAGTGTAATTCGTTAGATCGGGTGTCTTCAGCTAATGGACGGACGGGATCGAATGTTTGTGGGCTGTTACCAATATTGAATCAATTCTGTGAGCGACAGGTGATGAATTAATCTCGCATACCTACTAAGGGTTTGATAATGTTGTATCTTCTCCAACATAAATTGTACGTGTTTGTACCAAATAAACGATTATTGACTATATAAAATGAAGTTCTTATTATGTATAACGTTTGAATTATCTTTCGCGAAAAAAGACATCGAGTCGGTTCCAAGGACACTATTTTGTTATTAGGGTTTTTTTCAAAAAAAGTGTAGGTGTAACCATCAGCCAAATATGAATGTGGTCCTAAGGTTAAAAATCCTTTGCACGTCACAATATTATATTGTCGATAAGACAGGCTGTCAACTCGAAAGTCCGACTTTAGCGACATTTTTGTTGGATGAAAAGTGGTAGACCACTTCTTTGGTCGACCGTACATGTTTTTTTAATTATAGCAAAATAGTGGTATAACATCAAATTATATTTCTAGAGATATTATATTAATATCTTAAAGGCGATTAAGCTCGTGTTTTAATAGATTTTTTTAGTCGGAGGCCATTTTCGAGGCTAAAACTAAAGCAGAAATTACTACAATCTACAAAGAAAATAGCCGAAAAATTTCTACTCCGATAGCATTTAATTAATAGCCAGGTCCTTTTTGTCCGGACCGGGTATCACAAAGGGATTTTACGGTAAATTTTTAATGTATCCGGGAAGGGCTGAGTTTACGAAATCTCTGCCTCACCTGGGCCGAATATTCTGCTGAATCACGCTTTTTTGGGGTTGAGATTATTTTTATTTTTATAACTTCAGATAAAGAGGCTCGGAGAACTCCGGGGAGTATCTTTGAAGAGTAGATATTTGTTTCCTTAATTTGAAAGCGGTAAAATAAGTTGAAGGATTTCCTCTTTATCTAAGATCCCGTGATTTAAAAAGAAAAAGGTTTTTATACAGGCACAGACTAACTTTTTGTTACCAGTAATATCAAAACGATATATTTGTCTGTCAAAACTTTTCTTCAAGACCATACGCGGAGGTTTCTATCTTCACCAGACAAGCAAATCATCAAATTAATAATTAATTAAACATTACACTACGCAAATACTCTTAAAAATCGAAACAACTCCTTCTCAACTCCAATGTTTCGTCTCACGTGATTCCAGCGCCTGTATTCAACGCGTATACGTGATATCACCGCACAGCGCGAGCCTGATACCATCCCGGTACTACGCGCATTACGAAGAGTGAGAGGTAATCTCGCCCTCATAATGCAATGGCGTCGCACACGCATGCCGAATACGGCCCGGGGGCAAACAATCAGCGGAGTGCACTAATTGAATTGCTGCAAATATTTGACGGCGCCGACGCAAGAAGGGCACAGCGTTTAAATACAACGTCATATTAATCACGTAAGCGATATAATCGGAAATGCATGAGTCCAAGTTATTTTCCAGGTAAGCTGGAAGAGATCCCTTCTTAGGGATAAGTTCGCATTTGTACTATTTTCTGTGTACTTCTGTATTTTTAAATTTTGTATGTGCAATAAAGAGTTTACATACATACATACATTTTTTTATAATAAACTGACAAGCGATTGACCTCTATCTCATCTGATGGTAAGTGCAGATGAAGCCGAAGAAGTAGCTCACTGGTTCAGTAACAGCCTCTTCACTCTGGATTTGAATAGTCCAAGGTTATACTTATCCGGAAAGACAGACGATGGAAGCGTATTCCACTCCTTAGCAGTCCGCAATATAAAAGATGAAGCGAAGTTTGAAGTTTGGATGAAGTTTATTTAGTCTATGTTTAATATCCAAAATTCCTCAGTACCTTAAAACTAAAGTCTTTAATGACCAATGTGTGTTTGGGGAGTGCCACAATAGAGAGATCACTCTCCAGGCAGATGTTATTTTTATATTATTAATTTAAACACATTTTTGTGTATAAGCAGATATTTATAATCAACACAAGACAAGGAGCTAAAAAACAAGAGATCGACATAAACATGTCACTCAAAAACATACTGACAGACATGATGGAAGCGAGCAGGTTACTCTACAGCAATGCAACCTCCAACACGCCCTCTTAACCCTGGACGACTTCCAGCATATCATGGACAAATGACTTGTGCTTACAATGAGGCAGTGCCTTCGTGAGCACATCAGCAGTCATCTGCTCAGTAGGCATATATGACAATTCAATGACCTTATTATCAACAGCCTCACGAATATAGTGATACCTAATGTCTACGTGCTTGGACCGTTTATGAAACACTGGATTAATAGCAAGCTTTGCCGCAGACTGGTTATCACTATACAGTGTTACAGTTTCAGTATGACCTAACAATTCAGCTAGAACCGCACGGACGTATACCGCCTCTTTGGCCGCTTCAGACAAAGCTATATACTCCGCCTCGGTAGACGAAAGTGCGATACAAGATTGCTTGTAACAACCCCAAGAAATTACATTCCTACCTAGCTTATAGATATACCCCGTATATGATTTACGATCCGCCCCGTTAGCCCAATCAGCGTCAGTAAAACCATAAAAACGAAACTTATCATGTACATCACTTTTCCTGTACACTAGACCTAAATTCATTGTGCCTTTTAAGTAACGCAATACACGTTTAGCCGCAGCAAAATGTTCCGCTGTATAACAGGTATTATACTGACTTAAAAAACTTGCAGCAAATGAAATGTCAGGTCTACTGATCACAGACAAATACATTAAGCAACCTATCAATTCCTGATATGGTAGTCTACTATCGTGGGTAGCGCTGTCAGAAAACTTCAGACCTACGTCTAAGGGCGTCTTAGCGATTTTACAATCGTTCATACCGAAACGTTCAAGCAACTTTTCGATATAGTTTTTCTGATTCAGCTTCAACTCACTACTAGTACGATCAACTTTAATGCCTAGCATGTGTTTGACCGCACCTAAGTCTTTGATAGTAAAATGCGACATCAGCGACGTTTTCAACTTGTTAGCAAGTTCGTCACAATTATAAAAAACGAAAAAATCGTCAACGTACAGGGCGATAATAATGGTTCTCTTACCCACTCGGCGACTGAAGATACAGCTCTCGTGCTTGCTCTGCGTGAACTTCCCAGCTAGTAAAACTTCCTTTACCTTATCGTACCAGGCACGAGACGCCTGTTTTAACCCGTACACGGCTTTCTTGAGTCGGTAGACTTTATGTTCATCGCCTTCTCTTATAAATCCTTCCGGCTGTGACATATAAATTTCTTCCGTCAAGTTACCATTCAGAAAGGCAGTTTTTACGTCCAGATGATCAATCTTCAGATCTAATTCAACCGCAAGAGACAACAGCATTCTCAACGAGCTATGTCGTACAACTGGAGAGTACGTATCCATATAGTCAACTCCGAATTTTTGAGTAAACCCCTTTGCAACCAATCGCGCTCTATAACATGCTACTTTTCCATTAGCATCACGTTTGATTTTGAATAACCACCGATTCTTGACAATGTTCTTATCCGCCGGTCTGTCAACTAGCTCCCAAGCCTCATGCTTATTAAATGAATCAATCTCATCTTGCATAGCTTGCCGCCACAACTTACTATCACTCGATCGTAAAGCTTCTTTGACAGTTGTCGGCTCATTCAATTCTACCTCGAGTGCAGACATTGTCCTCGGTACTCTTGGCCGTAAATTATAGGCTGGCCCGTCATTACGTGGTTCACGTGGTATACCGCCCGAATCAGTAGATGAGCTTGGCACCTGCTCGTCCGCCTCAAACCAAACTTCAGGCGCTACCGGCCGCTCCGCCTCAACCTGAATTTCTACATTTGGTGGCAATGGCATCTCCGCCTCAACCTCGATCTCAGGCTCTTCTTCCGCGTGACCCTCTTCAACGATGGCACCGTCGTCACTTGTCGGAAAGAATATCTCCACGGACCGCGTACTCTTGACACCTGGAAAGATTGTTTCATTAAAAACAACATCACGACTGCGAAAAACTTCCTTTTTCTCTAAATCGTAGAGCCTATATCCATTAGTTTCATAGCCAAGAAATATGCAACGTTTGCTTTTCGGTTCAAGCTTATTCCGCTTCACTTTATCAATGTGAGCGTAAGCTTCACAGCCAAACACCCGTAAATGTTTCAAGCTCACCTTATTACCTGTCCAGGCCTCCTCAGGAGTCTTACCCGAGAGCCTTTTCGACGGTGACACATTTATTAAGTGCGCTGCTGTGCAGGCAGCTTCTGCCCAAAATTTGTGGTCTAGGTTTGACGTGTACAACAGGCATCTTACTTTTTCTAGGAGCGTCCTATTCAGCCTTTCTGCAGAACCATTCTGTTGTGGGCTGTAGGGTACAGTCACTTGATGGACTATCCCTTTACCTTTCAAAAAGCCTTCAAGATCTCTGTTCACGTACTCGGTCCCGTTATCCGACCTCACAATTTTCACTTTATCACCAGTTTGAGTTTCAAATATTTTATTGAATCAGGCGTTACTTTGCGGAGGTCCATTTCAATGAACACAAAATATTTACCTTGCTACTCCGCTACTTACGTGCAAGAAAACCAAGCTTGTGCGAAATATGTACGTTTTGCATGCAAGCCCTCCCACCACTACTACCACACAAAACGCACACAAATCCCACAAACTTAATTAATCCTAACAAGAGAGAGAGAGGTGTTAGGATTAATTAAGTTTGTGGGATTTGTGTGCGTTTTGTGTGGTAGTAGTGGTGGGAGGGCTTGCATGCAAAACGTACATATTTCGCACAAGCTTGGTTTTCTTGCACGTAAGTAGCGGAGTAGCAAGGTAAATATTTTGTGTTCATTAGTTTGAGTTTCAACTAAATTAATAAAGTTTTTAGTGTATTGACTTACCTCGCTCTTTCGCTCCAGGAAATACACAAACACCTTCCTCGAATGATCGTCCAAGAACGTCAGGATATACTTCTTGCCTCCAAGTGAATTTACCGGCAATGGACCACACAAATCAGTATGGATTAATTCCAACCGTTTTGCAGCCACAGACTTCATAGGGTTGCTAGAAAAAGGGAAACGGGCTTGCTTTCCTTTTAAACAAACCTCACATGCAACGTCCTTACAAGGGTCATCCTGAAAACTAATATCATTAGCAAGTCCCTGCCTCAAAAGCTTCATATTATTGCCACTTAAGTGACCAAGTCTTTGATGCCAAGTCGCTGTACTAATACTTAGATTCGCCCTTAGACTGCAGGTCTGAAGTTTATACGCACCTCCTACGTCATTTGCCTTAATCGGTAAATCAGTCAACTTAGAAATTGTACAACCATCAGTATCAAATTTTACAGTACTACCGTTCTTAATCAATTGCGAAACAGATATAAGATTAACAGACAGTTTCGGTATATACAGCACATTAGTCAACATCGCATTATTCGACAACTTAACGTTACCTATACCTGTACACTGCAGTTTATCTCCACTAGCAATGGTGACGGAACCACCCCGCGATTTAAATTCAGTCATCAAATCATGCTTGCCAGTCATGTGGTTTGTAGCTCCAGAGTCTATATACCACGAAGATTCCGAGCCCGCTCCAGCACTATATGCAGACAGAACAAAGTTTCCTGAAGAATCCTTCTCGTTGCGACAGTCTTTCTTCAGATGTCCCTTTTGCTTGCATTTCCAGCACCACGGTTCTCTCTTTCGACCGGAATTGTCCTTCGCTTTCGACTCTACCTTGTGCTGCTGCGCTTTTCTCGTTCCGGAGTCACTTCCAGTAGCGCTTTTTCTTGTAGAATACAAGCACTCACTCGAATCTCCACGAGTAGTCCAACGTTGATCCTGTAGCAGTTTCGATTTTACTAGATCGGATGTGATGGCAGCTCCCGAATGCTCCAGTGCCATGATCATGGGCTCGTACTGCGATGGTAAACCTTTGAGCATCAATGCACCAAGAAACTCGTCATCAACAGACTTGTTCATATTCGCCAATTGCTGAGCTAATGACAAAATTTCATTGACGTAAGCTTCCATGCTAATGAAGTTCTCAAGTTTGACAGCGCACAAATTCTGGAGTGTACGCACTCTAGAACCGAGTCCTTTGTCATCATACGCACGTTCCAGTGCATTAAAGGCGTCTTTCGCCGTATCCGCCGACATTAAATGTGAAAAACATGACTTCTCAACGCTCAGACAAATTTTTGATTTGGCTATTTCGTCACGTCGATTTTTCACGTCAGTCGTCGTTTTGTCATCCATACCGTAACCGCATATACAGGTCCATAAATTGTCGTGAATTAACGCATTCTTCATTACAAATTTCCACTCGACGTAATTTTCACGTCCGCGTAATTTTTCATGAGAAAAATTTTGATTTTTATTTTCCGACATATTTACAACAACGTTTTACTATTTCAGCTGAGCACATAACCTTTTATATTATTAATTTAAACACATTTTTGTGTATAAGCAGATATTTATAATCAACACAAGACAAGGAGCTAAAAAACAAGAGATCGACATAAACATGTCACTCAAAAACATACTGACAGACATGATGGAAGCGAGCAGGTTACTCTACAGCAATGCAACCTCCAACAGTTATGCCTGGGGACCGAAGTCCGAACGAAGAGAGTTGAAAGTTGTATTTATGCATCCGTGTTGAGAAACTTCGTTAGCGCGATGTAGAACAATGTGACAGCTGTCACTAGAGCTGGCGCTAGCTACTCGTGCGTCGTAGTAGTTATGTAGCGGGCAACTAGATGGCGCTAGTGTCGCTACATGTGTTGCCAGTCTTGACATAATGGATCCGAGACGGGGTGCTTCACCATCACCATAGGCCTTATAATTAAGGCTCAGAGTTGCTCAGCGAGGTATGGAGAGAGCTATGCTTGCGGTTTCTCGAATCGAATCGAATCAGAAATGACTGTTTTATTTACTTACTAATTGGGGCAGTGAAGCCTCGTTATAATAACTATCGTACCTGTAACCAAAATATTAGTATGAATTAATCGCCAAGTACTAATAAAATTTATCAAAACCTATGTAAGGGTTCTAGGCGTTTTGACACCACTTGACCTCCCCTTTCAAAGTCAAAGTCAAAAGTCAAAGTCAAAAGTTTATTTTGCAAATAGGCCGCCGAGGGCTCTTTTACATGTCTTTTTTTGAATCTACCAGCGCATTCGGAAAGACCATCATTGCCAAGAAGAATGCGCCGCAAGAAACTTGGCAGAAAGTCATTTTTTCAAAATAAAATAGATTTACAATAGTACTTAAATTCTAGTTAACTTACCTAATACAATTAATACATTTTATAAAAGGGATGTAAAAGCTCCCTAAGTTAAGACCGTACCTTAAATTACATTGGTCTATAGTAGAGATGTATAAAGTCTCTACTGGTCAAAGCGAAACAAAATATGCGATAATGATAAGAAAGAGAAAGCAAAAAGTGAATAAAAATAATCTAAGTTCAGTGGAGGTGTAAAACGCCTCCACCGTCAAATAAGTTAATTGGAGATATCTCCAATGTCGATGAGAAAAAGAGCAAAAAAAAATATATTATATATAATAAAAAATATGAAATATGCATTTCATGTCAAGTAAGTAACTGATAAGCTTTTGGATTCCGAAGGCAAGCTTACGTCTGCCGCCCCCAATGTTGGCTCACACGCGCTCATGTCATGCTCTGAAAGCAGAGCGGTACCGAGGGCATGTATCACTTCCGTCCCCACAGGCTCGCTATGGGGACGTTTTAGGAACTTCGACGCTGCTAGCCTGTAACTAGACAGTAAATGAAAAAATAAAACAACAAAAGAAAACGGAAATCCATAAGCTTAACAATATACCTACCTAATACCTAACTTAGCACACATACACATACGACATAGCAATATTTATGTCCTTGTAAATAATTAATAATAATAAAAATAAAAATATTACTAAAGTAAAAAGAAAATAATAATACAAACTAATTAAAACAGGTAGGCACAATATTTAAATTGATAAGATGCTAATATTGATAATGACTATATAATCTTTAATCTTAATAAAATTTTTAGTAAGGTAACCGAGATCAGCAAGTCTAAACAGCAGACGGTAGCAACAGGGCCAGAGACCGTATATAGATACTACACACACACACGCACACACACACACACACACACACACACATACACACACATACTACAGGATCACTCACAAAGCACTGGATTCTCCGGCTTAGGTACGGTCATTTTTCCAAAGATGGCCATGTCATATTATCGTCGCACATATAATCATCTACTGTGTAATACGCTTTCTTTAAGAGCGTGTTCTTTATGTATTTCTTGAATGACACATGTGGCAGTTTCCACGCATCAACAGGCACTTTGTTGTAGAACCTGACACAGTTTCCCAGAAAAGATTTACTTACTTTCCGTAGACGAAATTTAGGAACGAGAAGCTTGTGTTTATTTCGAGTGTTGAAATCATGGATGTCTGACACTTTCTTAAAGGAATTGAAATTCTTGTGTGTATACATAATCACATCATGTATGTACTGCGAAGCTACTGTAAGAATTTCTATCTCTTTAAAGCGCTCTCTTAATGACTCTCGGGAGCTCAGGTTATAGATGGACCGAACTGCCCTCTTCTGTAGAATGAATATAGTCTGTATGTCAGCTGCTCTTCCCCAAATCAGAATGCCGTAAGACAAAATGCTGTGAAAGTAACTGAAATAAACCAGTCGAGCTGTTTCCACGTTGGTGAATTGTCTGATTCTTCGTACAGCATAGGCGGCAGAACTCAATCTACCAGCAAGAACAGAAATATGTGGGCTCCACTGTAAGTTTCGATCCAAGGTGAGACCAAGAAAAACGGTGTCATCAACGAGGTTCAGCTTCTCTCCGTTCATGGAAATGGTTGTTTCAACCTGTCGTACATTTGGTAACGAAAATTTAATACATTTCGTTTTAGCTGCGTTTAGTAGTAGATTGTTCGCAGTAAACCATTGAAGCACTTCTGTTAGAGTCTCATTGATGTGACTTTGATCTTCCTGTTGCCTGTCTACCTTGAAAATCAGAGAGGTGTCATCAGCAAACAAAACTATGTCACATTTGTTTTCCAGCAGGCGGGGCAGGTCATTGATATATACCAGAAAGAGAAAAGGTCCCAATATTGAACCCTGTGGTACTCCAAGCTTCACCGGCGCACCACATGACTGCACTCTATTTATGTCCACTTTCTGGATTCTCTGACTGAGATAGGACATGACAAGCTTTAGTGAGTTCTCAGAAAGCCCATAGTGCTCAAGTTTGCGGATAAGCGTTTCATGTTCCACGCAATCAAATGCTTTGGAGAGATCGCAGAATATCCCTATTGCATCTTGCGAATGTTCCCATGCATCATAAATATACTTAATGAGTGCAGCCGCCGCATCTGTGGTGGATCGGCCTTTAGTGAAACCAAATTGCTGGCTGTGAAGTAATTCATTTGCATTGTTCAGTTTCAGTAGTAACTATGTATTTGAAAGGGGACGTCAAGTTAAAGCAATTTGCAAAATAGAAAACGATATCGCAGCTTCACAATTCTCCTTCCGTTCATTGTATAACCTACAATCACTAACTTGTTTAAAATAACTGAGTTAAAATTGGTAATATAAAATAATGTTATAAATACTTACAACATTTCTACTCTAAAACCCTCTACTAAAGTCTTATGCTTCTGAAATAATGAAAACAATGTTTAATTTTAAGTTTTAATTTAGGTATCCCATTTTATAAGATTAATACGATTGCCTTACTACTAGATACGATTAGAAACAAAGAGGTTTAAAGTATTTTAAATCAAAACTTTCCTCTTTAATTATTATCAAAGTAAGATTGTTTCTGGTATCACAGTTTTCTGTTGCATGTACGGTGACTTTAATAAATTTATTTTGTTTGAAAACATTATAAGAAAGCTAATTTCATCTATATTATCTATCTAATCAGCCCACATGCACCCACTGCTGAGTAAAGGCTTCTTCATTTTCACGCCACTTTGCCCGGTCCTGTGCCAGTCTTATCCACAGTTTTCCAGGTAATATAGTATTGACTAATAACTGACCGCCACGAGCTTTACACACGCACAGTTTAATTGCCGAGAAAACAGACCTGTATTTGAAACCACCCTGTATATATCGAGGAAGAGAGGGCTTACACGTTGCAAGCTGTAGTTTCACGTCTATTCATCAAACTATCATACAAATATTAACTTGTGCACACACTGTTCCCTCCGTGGAGTCAACCACGAGACCACGCAGTCATTATTCTTAAGGCATCCTTAATCAAGCTGTCATCCCACTCGTAGTGCAACACACTATTAGGTAATTAAGTTAAGTGCGTATTGCACGCACCCTGCAAACGTCTCTATTAAGGTAACAGCCAAGGGCTCGCTACTAGTGCGTGGTGCGCGGAGTTCAGCTGCGTCGAGGCGTCTGATTGGCCGGAATTTGATTTCGTGTCACAGCGACACGTTGTAATAGTGTGATTGTCTAATTTAACATACATCATTATAAGCTTCACTCTACAAACAACGTAATCAAATTTAGGGAATCGATTTTTAACTACATCCAAGTCCATGTGTGTGTATGTAATAACAATAATTATTACGAATAAATGAGTATGAGTATGAGTATGACTCTAATGATATTGCAATAATTTAGTAGGTACCGTCAATAACTCAATTATTAAATAACTAGCGACCCGCCCCGGCTTCGCTCGGTGTATTATGTATTATACATATTATTATAAACCTTCCTCTTGATTCACTCTATCTATAAAAAAAACCGCATCAAAATCCGTAGCATAGATTTAAAGATTTAAGCATACATAGGGACATAGGGACAGAGAAAGCGACTTTGTTTTATACTATGTAGTGACTGTATAGAGATAGTGATATAGCGTTAGTTCTAGGTTGTACATGTTTTTTTTTTCTTTAAACGATAAGGAAGGCTAACGAACAAGTGTCTCATCATCAGATGTTCGTTAGCCTTCCTTATCGTTTAAAGAAAAAAAAAACATGTACAACTTACCATCAGGTAAGCGAGCACCACCACCCATGAGCACCCGGAACACAGGGGATTGCAAAGATTATAAATAAAATTCTTCTATACCTACCAGTTTTTATCTCTATATTTCATAAACACGAGTAAATAACTACAATGTTCTTAATGATAGGTATACGAACTTTTACGTCGTCTCGGGCCGTAAGTAGTAATTTACCACCCGCTATGCGAGTTAAAATATCCACTTCCTGCCCAGGAAAAGACGTAAAATTGTGTACACACCTCGGACAGTGATAAAAAAAAGCCCCAGTTCGCATGTTTATCGCCCTCGCTTTTGGCTCGTGCGACAATTCCCTGCGATCTGAGACTTTATTGTACCACCCTCGGAACGTAACGAACTATTTCTACAGCACATTAATAAAAATAAAACATGGATGCCGTTCATTAGCGAACGCCCAATTATATTAAACTGCCGTGCGAATGAACTATACATTAAAATGACATTCAAAAAACGAAAAATAACCAGCCATTTTTCACATCAATCAATCCTAATTAACGGTACTGAAGCAGCATCCATTTAATTTTTGAAACTCCAATTGATCATATCTGGCAGGTGGCAGCCCTAATGATGAATGCGGCGGCGACCGAAGAGAGGGAACTAGCCTACTCCGAAGTTCGCTTCGTGTCGTTCCACAAACTAATAGTAATTAATTCGGGAGTGAGAGGGACAGTATGATACGAACGACAATCGACTTTCAGAGCCCCGGCTAGAGTTCATAGATAACAGTGTGCTGCGGTAGGGTTGTCACTACAGGGCATGGAGGAATTAAATAATAAAGTTTCGAAATTAGAGTCGTCAGCAGTCGTGATCGATATGGATAGTCAATGTTTATTCGTTGTAAAAAAGAAAGAAAGAAATAGTTTATTCGTAACAACACACGTAGAAAGAAACACATAGAAATTACATTATTAACCTCTCGAAAAATGTGTGTTATTACAGTGACGTTTGCGGGTGGTAGGGCCTTGTGCAAGGTCCGTCCGGATAGCTACCACCATCTTACTCGCTAATCCTGCCGCTAAGCAGCAGTGCTTGCACTGCTGTGTTCCGGTGTGGAGAGTAAGACAGCCGGGGAAATTACGGGCACAAGAGGCATTTCATCTTAGCCCTCTAGGTTGGCAACGCATCTGCAATCCCTCCGGGGTTGCGGGTGTCTATGGGCAGTGGTGATCGCTTACCATCAGGTGACCTACTTGCTCGTTTGCCTTCCTATTCGCATTAAAAAAAAAAGACAAACGGGCATGCGGTCCACCTGATGAACGCACGGTAAACGCCGCTCAAGACGCCTAGTATACACGTAACAATAATAAACGGCACTCTATCTGGCAACTATTCTATGCTTCAGGGCGACTGTTGAACTGTGGGTTGAGTGACAACCGCAGTAATTTGATTAACGTCAGAACTGATATTGAGGAGCGTGTCAGGTGAAAACATAATTAAACTGTCATCATCATCATGGCCTTTTGGTGATCCAATCTTGGATGTAGGCCTCCTCATCTTCCACTGTTGGCGATCTTGTGCCCGTCTCATCCAGTCTCGACCTGTGCCGTTGAATGTCGTCCATCCAGCGCTGGGGTGGTCTGCCGTGCCCCCGAGTAGCTCTGGGTCTCCAGTCAAAGACTCGCCTTGTCCAGCGACTCTCGTCCATTCTCGCAATATCCTGCAGGCTTATTGTCCTCGCTCGCGATCGCCATCGTGTTCGTTTTGACAGTTCTTGTGTGAATGTGACAGCTAGCTGATTCCGATGCCAATTGTCAGCCCATACATGAACTGTCAAAATGAACGCGATGGCGATTGCGAGCGAGTTAGACAATAAGCTTACTGCCCATGTACACTTTTCCTAAATAAGGTAATTAAACTGTACCTTCTTTAAATCACATTTTTTCTAGGTGGACGAACTTATATACGAACTTATTTTCCCTTTATTACAATAAGTATTTAATAGATATATTACACGGAGACAACATCGATATAAATAGTCCCTTTAATAATGTTGTATTGAGTTTCTATCGGGCATTAGCATCTGTCGTTAAATATCGATTAAGACTAACTCCTGCAGATGAATCGAATGCCTGAGAGCTTTAACAGTTTTGCGTGAATTTATAATGGCTTGCAAGTATATTCGACCTAATAGACTAGTGGTTTGAGCAGCTGACTATGAAGCTTGAGGTCCCGGGTTCAATCCCCGGTTGGGGCAGATATTTGTATGTAAAATACGAATGATTGTTCTCGAGTCTTGGATGTTTTATATACAACAGGGAGCGTAACTTTACCGCCGATGATAGGCATATGACTTCAAGCTACATAAAGAGTGTTTTGACAGTTATTGTCGCTCTGTAGAGATAAGGCCGCCTATATTGTTACCTTATTACTTCTGTATACCTTTTTTCTGTTTTGATTGTTATATGTGGTGTTCAATAAAGAGTTATTGTATTGTATTGTCATCACCATCATCAGCCTATATTCGTCCACTGCTGGACATAGGCCTCTCCCATGCCCACTGAGCACGGTCCTCGCCCACTCTCATCCAGCTCTTGCCAGCCGCCTTACGAAGATCCTCGCTCCACCGAGTCTGAGGTCGTCCTACGCTACGTTTGCCGATCCGTGGTCTCCACTCAAAAACTCGTCTACCCCAATGGTTATCGGTTCTTGGTATTGTATTGTATTAAAAAGAAGATTGCTAGAGACAATTATCACTATCACTACATAGTATAAAACAAAGTCGCTTTCTCTATCCCTATGTCTCTATGTCCCTATATATGCTTAAATCTGTAAAACTACGCAACGGATTTTGATGCGGTTTTTTTTTAATAGATAGAGTGAATCAAGAGGAAGGTTTATAATGTACTAGCTGTTGCCAGCGACTTCGTCTGCAAAGAATTCGTTTATCGCTATCCCGCGGGAACTACGCAATCCGGGATAAAAAGTAGCCTATGTGCTATTCCAGACTTTTCTCTATCTATGTGCCGAATTTCATCCAGTTCCGTTGGGCCGTTCTGGCGTGATTGAGTAACAAACAAACATCCATCCATCCATCCATCCATCCATCCATCCATCCATCTATCCATCCATCCATACTTTCGCATTTATAATATTAGTTAGATAATACATGCATAATATACCGTGCGAAGCTGGGGCGGGTCGCTAGTAAATTTATATAAAAGCATCTATTATGAATTAACGTCATAATGACGTCATCCGCACCAAAGATGCGCTCCCTGTTCATTATATTTAAGTTATTAATTTATAAAATATAATTGAACCGTGAACTATGTTAGTGCGAGTAGTAGTATCGAATAATTATTTTATGTTCATAATTATCCACGTATTGTGACAGGCAATTACGAAACCGTACACTCCGCGTGGCCAGACACGCTCTTGGCCGGTTTTTTGTTTTAAAAGGTGCGAAAAAGCATCCCAGGCCCTTTTTCGATATCTCGTTTAATAACCATAATCATTCGTAGAAAAGCCATTTCAAATGATATAGCGCCGTTGAAATGAAGTCGTTACTTTGATCCAGATACGGCCATCTGATTAACAACCTAATAACACGTCTTTACATCTAGTTTAATCCGTACATTAATTACTGCCTATAGATTGTAAACAGTCATAATTCATCTGCAGTTCTGTTGCGAGTGCAATCCAAAAGCTGTAATTAAATGGGTTGATAAAAAACCGGGCAAGCGCGAGTCGGACTTGTAACCAGAGTTGTAACCAAAAGTGTAAGAGCCACGTAAGTGCTGCAGTGCTTAATTTTTTATTAATTGTCAATAATAACGACCACAATAATAATCTAATCTAACTAAAATTATAAATGTGAAAGTATAGATGGATGGATGTTTGTTTGTTACTCAATCACGCCAGAACGGCCCTACGAATCTGGATGAAATTCGGCACATAGATAGAGAAAAGTCTGGAATAGCACATAGGCTACTTTTTATCCCAGAAACTTCCCGCGGGATAGCGATAAACGAATTCTTTGCAGACGAAGTCGCAGGCAACAGCTAGTGTATAATATATCTGTGATATTTTCTTTTGTATAACAATTACGACTCAAAAGAAACAACTTGGCCAATATAATAAAACGGCGGACAATAAAAAACCCGAAAGCTCCTGAAAACAATTACGGACGTAACAAAAAGACAGCTCAATAATGTGGGATACTAATACCCATTCATTACTGATGCGAGTGAGACGGCGATACGGGGCGCGGAAGGAGTGAGGGAGACGGAATTAATTAATGTAATAAAAGAGGATAGAGCAGGCTTCAGCGGAAGGACCGATGAGATGGATGCGTATACTGTTTTTTTAGCAAGCAAAGTCTTATTTCTAAACGACACTGAAAATTAGAACACATAGAAAAATCCGAAAAGTAAAGCTATGGCCGGGAATCGAACCCGGGTCCTCGTCATTCCGTGACGCGTGCTATACCCCTACACCACCCATAGCAGGTGAGTAAGCGTTCGAATTTTTCTATCTATTACTAACTGTCACGTGACCTTGTTACTATGCGATTATTTGTCGCGAAGCGTCATCTATTTGAATGATGTGTCTGTACGACACAATTACAAACTCCCGTGGAACATGTACTGCTCACCAGGGACGAGAGATGGCGCTGTTTTTCAAATGATAGGAAATATCAAATGAATCAAGAAATTTTTATTTCTTAATTTTTATGTTTACTTTTACGGTTTTACCGTTAGAAATTTAATTTCTAAACGACACTGAAAATTAGAACACATAGAAAAATCCGAAAAGTAAAGCTATGGCCGGGAATCGAACCCGGGTCCTCGTCATTCCGTGACGCGTGCTATACCCCTACACCACCCATAGCAGGTGAGTAAGCGTTCGAATTTTTCTATCTATTACTAACTGTCACGTGACCTTGTTACTATGCGATTATTTGTCGCGAAGCGTCATCTATTTGAATGATGTGTCTGTACGACACAATTACAAACTCCCGTGGAACATGTACTGCTCACCAGGGACGAGAGATGGCGCTGTTTTTCAAATGATAGGAAATATCAAATGAATCAAGAAATTTTTATTTCTTAATTTTTATGTTTACTTTTACGGTTTTACCGTTAGAAATTTAATTTCTAAACGACACTGAAAATTAGAACACATAGAAAAATCCGAAAAGTAAAGCTATGGCCGGGAATCGAACCCGGGTCCTCGTCATTCCGTGACGCGTGCTATACCCCTACACCACCCATAGCAGGTGAGTAAGCGTTCGAATTTTTCTATCTATTACTAACTGTCACGTGACCTTGTTACTATGCGATTATTTGTCGCGAAGCGTCATCTATTTGAATGATGTGTCTGTACGACACAATTACAAACTCCCGTGGAACATGTACTGCTCACCAGGGACGAGAGATGGCGCTGTTTTTCAAATGATAGGAAATATCAAATGAATCAAGAAATTTTTATTTCTTAATTTTTATGTTTACTTTTACGGTTTTACCGTTAGAAATTTAATTTCTAAACGACACTGAAAATTAGAACACATAGAAAAATCCGAAAAGTAAAGCTATGGCCGGGAATCGAACCCGGGTCCTCGTCATTCCGTGACGCGTGCTATACCCCTACACCACCCATAGCAGGTGAGTAAGCGTTCGAATTTTTCTATCTATTACTAACTGTCACGTGACCTTGTTACTATGCGATTATTTGTCGCGAAGCGTCATCTATTTGAATGATGTGTCTGTACGACACAATTACAAACTCCCGTGGAACATGTACTGCTCACCAGGGACGAGAGATGGCGCTGTTTTTCAAATGATAGGAAATATCAAATGAATCAAGAAATTTTTATTTCTTAATTTTTATGTTTACTTTTACGGTTTTACCGTTAGAAATTTAATTTCTAAACGACACTGAAAATTAGAACACATAGAAAAATCCGAAAAGTAAAGCTATGGCCGGGAATCGAACCCGGGTCCTCGTCATTCCGTGACGCGTGCTATACCCCTACACCACCCATAGCAGGTGAGTAAGCGTTCGAATTTTTCTATCTATTACTAACTGTCACGTGACCTTGTTACTATGCGACAAATAATCGCATAGTAACAAGGTCACGTGACAGTTAGTAATAGATAGAAAAATTCGAACGCTTACTCACCTGCTATGGGTGGTGTAGGGGTATAGCACGCGTCACGGAATGACGAGGACCCGGGTTCGATTCCCGGCCATAGCTTTACTTTTCGGATTTTTCTATGTGTTCTAATTTTCAGTGTCGTTTAGAAATTAAATTTCTAACGGTAAAACCGTAAAAGTAAACATAAAAATTAAGAAATAAAAATTTCTTGATTCATTTGATATTTCCTATCATTTGAAAAACAGCGCCATCTCTCGTCCCTGGTGAGCAGTACATGTTCCACGGGAGTTTGTAATTGTGTCGTACAGACACATCATTCAAATAGATGACGCTTCGCGACAAATAATCGCATAGTAACAAGGTCACGTGACAGTTAGTAATAGATAGAAAAATTCGAACGCTTACTCACCTGCTATGGGTGGTGTAGGGGTATAGCACGCGTCACGGAATGACGAGGACCCGGGTTCGATTCCCGGCCATAGCTTTACTTTTCGGATTTTTCTATGTGTTCTAATTTTCAGTGTCGTTTAGAAATTAAATTTCTAACGGTAAAACCGTAAAAGTAAACATAAAAATTAAGAAATAAAAATTTCTTGATTCATTTGATATTTCCTATCATTTGAAAAACAGCGCCATCTCTCGTCCCTGGTGAGCAGTACATGTTCCACGGGAGTTTGTAATTGTGTCGTACAGACACATCATTCAAATAGATGACGCTTCGCGACAAATAATCGCATAGTAACAAGGTCACGTGACAGTTAGTAATAGATAGAAAAATTCGAACGCTTACTCACCTGCTATGGGTGGTGTAGGGGTATAGCACGCGTCACGGAATGACGAGGACCCGGGTTCGATTCCCGGCCATAGCTTTACTTTTCGGATTTTTCTATGTGTTCTAATTTTCAGTGTCGTTTAGAAATTAAATTTCTAACGGTAAAACCGTAAAAGTAAACATAAAAATTAAGAAATAAAAATTTCTTGATTCATTTGATATTTCCTATCATTTGAAAAACAGCGCCATCTCTCGTCCCTGGTGAGCAGTACATGTTCCACGGGAGTTTGTAATTGTGTCGTACAGACACATCATTCAAATAGATGACGCTTCGCGACAAATAATCGCATAGTAACAAGGTCACGTGACAGTTAGTAATAGATAGAAAAATTCGAACGCTTACTCACCTGCTATGGGTGGTGTAGGGGTATAGCACGCGTCACGGAATGACGAGGACCCGGGTTCGATTCCCGGCCATAGCTTTACTTTTCGGATTTTTCTATGTGTTCTAATTTTCAGTGTCGTTTAGAAATTAAATTTCTAACGGTAAAACCGTAAAAGTAAACATAAAAATTAAGAAATAAAAATTTCTTGATTCATTTGATATTTCCTATCATTTGAAAAACAGCGCCATCTCTCGTCCCTGGTGAGCAGTACATGTTCCACGGGAGTTTGTAATTGTGTCGTACAGACACATCATTCAAATAGATGACGCTTCGCGACAAATAATCGCATAGTAACAAGGTCACGTGACAGTTAGTAATAGATAGAAAAATTCGAACGCTTACTCACCTGCTATGGGTGGTGTAGGGGTATAGCACGCGTCACGGAATGACGAGGACCCGGGTTCGATTCCCGGCCATAGCTTTACTTTTCGGATTTTTCTATGTGTTCTAATTTTCAGTGTCGTTTAGAAATTAAATTTCTAACGGTAAAACCGTAAAAGTAAACATAAAAATTAAGAAATAAAAATTTCTTGATTCATTTGATATTTCCTATCATTTGAAAAACAGCGCCATCTCTCGTCCCTGGTGAGCAGTACATGTTCCACGGGAGTTTGTAATTGTGTCGTACAGACACATCATTCAAATAGATGACGCTTCGCGACAAATAATCGCATAGTAACAAGGTCACGTGACAGTTAGTAATAGATAGAAAAATTCGAACGCTTACTCACCTGCTATGGGTGGTGTAGGGGTATAGCACGCGTCACGGAATGACGAGGACCCTGGTTCGATTCCCGGCCATAGCTTTACTTTTCGGATTTTTCTATGTGTTCTAATTTTCAGTGTCGTTTAGAAATTAAATTTCTAACGGTAAAACCGTAAAAGTAAACATAAAAATTAAGAAATAAAAATTTCTTGATTCATTTGATATTTCCTATCATTTGAAAAACAGCGCCATCTCTCGTCCCTGGTGAGCAGTACATGTTCCACGGGAGTTTGTAATTGTGTCGTACAGACACATCATTCAAATAGATGACGCTTCGCGACAAATAATCGCATAGTAACAAGGTCACGTGACAGTTAGTAATAGATAGAAAAATTCGAACGCTTACTCACCTGCTATGGGTGGTGTAGGGGTATAGCACGCGTCACGGAATGACGAGGACCCGGGTTCGATTCCCGGCCATAGCTTTACTTTTCGGATTTTTCTATGTGTTCTAATTTTCAGTGTCGTTTAGAAATTAAATTTCTAACGGTAAAACCGTAAAAGTAAACATAAAAATTAAGAAATAAAAATTTCTTGATTCATTTGATATTTCCTAGCAAAGTCTTAATTAAATGTTTATTGCCAGTTACAAAAAATCAACGAAGTGCTTTGTGAACCCTTTGACCTTTTGAGGTGGAGAACTCTAAAATAGAAATAAGAAAGTACCTACCTATATTAAACTTCTTATGGCCTATGTTACCAACCCCCAAGAGTACACCTTCATTGAAGTTGACTGATGAAGAATGTCTTTCACACCTTTTGTCACAAATCTTTTGCTTGTTTTTACATCGTTTTGTTAATTTGTGTTTTTGTGGCAATAAATTGTGTCGTGAAAATTTCTTTAGCGGCATTGGGCACTTTTTTGAGATGGGTAAAAAATGTTAAACTCGCGTCAGACGTAAGACAGAGGGAGAGATTAAGTACCAGGCTATCAGGATCCTCTAAGAACTTATTTTGAAATACAGATGAAGGTAGAGTCGCGTTCGATTTTTGAAGTGTATGTTGATTCGCTTTAACGTATGTGCGTTTGGCCTAGTGGTATAAGGTATGGAATAATAGTGCGTTCTCTCAGGCCACCGCAGTTCAACTCACGTGTATTTTTTTCTTTTTGCGCGAGAGTGCGTGTGTGTTAATTTTCACTTCTGTCGGCATTCCCGGAACTACCCGGTGTTTTTTTCTTTCGTTCAAGCAGTTTTTGACGCTCGATCATAATTCAACGTATTACGTACTTTTACAAGCTAAACAATTTGGAATTATGTCCCCCTTAGGAGCGAAGCACAATAACTATGCGACCTTAATTGTGTCATTAATCATTCAGATGTAAAGCGGCCCTTACCCCGTAAGCACAAGTAACTAAGACAATAAGTGGGTAGTTTGCAGTTGCCGGATTTCCAACGGATCCGGTTCCGTGAGTGGGGCGTGGCGGCAGTGTGAGCGGGTCAAACATACACATTTATAATCACCACACCTCCGAGTCACCACATAGTATAAAACAAAGTCGCTTTCCGCTGTCTGTCTGTCCCATTGTATGTTTAGATCTTTAAAACTACGCGACGGATTTTGATGCGGTTTTTTTAATACATTCAAGAGGGTTTTTTTAATCGATTCAAGAGGAAGGTTTATATATCCAATGCAGTTCGTATAATATAATCTAACTAATATTATAATCTAACTAATATTATAAATGCGAAAGTATGGATGGATGGATGGATGGATGGATGGATGTTTGTTTGTTTGTTACTCAATCACGCCAGAACGGCCCAACGGATCTGGATGAAATTCGGCACATAGATAGAGAAAAGTCTGGACTAGCACATAGGCTACTTTTTATCCCGGAAAATTGCGTAGTTTATTTATTTATTTATTATTGCTACCATGGTAAATGCAGTTGTTAAACAGACATAATTGTTCCACATGGACTCTGGAAGGGCACAGCAAATTAAAAATTAAGAAAATTGTAAAATTTTAAAAATAACAACTAAGAATTAATAATTTACATTTAAATTCAATTCAATTTAGTTACCGCGGGATAGCGATAAACGAATTCTTTGCAGACGAAGTCGCTGGCAACAGCTAGTATTTGTATATTTTTAAGCAGATGCATTCGCGGGCAGAAGCTAGTTGAGTAAACAAGGTATCTTGGAATTCGATTCAAACTTTCATGATTTTCACACATTTTATAAGAAAACGGGACTTAAACGGTAAATAAAAAGTATTTTTCTAAATAAATACCTCGACGTTTCGGACGCGACTTTGCATCCATGGTCTCGAGAGGACTGAAGAGGCGAGTATCAACATCTTCTAGCTGCACGGGTTTTCCTAACTACCCGCACTTGGTCTTTATTATTAGTTTTTTTTTTTTTTTTTTTTTATGCGAATAGGAAGGCAAACGAGCAAGTGGATCACCTGATGGTAAGCGATCACCACTGCCCATAGACACCCGCAACCCAGGGATTCAGATGCATTGCCAACCTAGAGGGCTAAGATGAAATGCCTCTTTGTGCCCGTAATTTCCCCGGCTGTCTTACTCTCCACACCGGAACACAGCAGTGCAAGCACTGCTGCTTAGCGGCAGGATTAGCGAGTAAGATGGTGGTAGCGATCCGGACGGACCTTGCACAAGGCCCTACCACCCGCAAACTTGTTTCTTCATTAGGGTTGCCACTAGACCGACACACAACACTCAAACATGGATGCAAAGTCGCGTCCGAAACGTCGAGGTATTTACAAAAATACTTTTTATTTACGTTTTTAAGTCCCGATTTCTTATAAAATATCTTACAGTTGTTTCTTAACTACTCTGTACTCTGCGCAGCATTCGCTTATCGCTGGGCAAAAACTATCTCTGTACAAAATTTTATTAAAATCGCTTCAGCATCGCCTATAACACGATCCCTAAGATTTTCGTCCATTCCCTCGATGGGCTTTTACCACCTGCGTGGAAAGAGAAGCAACTGGTAAATTCTGTTTTTCTTTACTCCTAGACTAGCATGGAAGAAACACACATAATTTTCCTTTTTAAATACATTATTTGCTTTGCATTTCATGAATTTAACTTTATTATTCTTTGTAATCCGCTAACACTCGGGTTTCAAGCTCAGCTCCACCGCCTTATCGGCGGCGGACAAAGCTCGCGGGAGCTTTCATATGATAACTAAAGGGCAAACTCGCACAATGGAGCTTACTGTCTAAAAAGATACTGATGCCGTGCTTACAGGCTGGCTGCGTAGCCGTCTGAATGGAAAGAAAGAGCCGCAAGCGCGAGACGGACTTCTGTGCGACTTATAGCCGTTGAAAAATAAATGAAGTAAAAACAAGTCTGCATTATGCTCTTCAAGTCTAGAACTTATCTCTGCTCAAATTTCCTGCATATATTCAAGTCTACAACTTATTATCTTTGTTCAAATTTTCATTCAGTACTGTTCAGCCGTTCTGGCGTAATGTACAAACATTTTTTTTTTTTTTTTTTTAATTTAAGAGGGGGAAAACGAGCAGACGGGTCACCTGATGGAAAGTAATCACCATCGCCCATGGACACCTGCGAGACTTGGGGAATCACAGGTGCGTTGCCGACCCTTTCAAGAACAGGAAGACTAATGTCAAAATGTTGTTGAAAATAGCATCCCAAAATGCGAATTTAAATATTGAATGTCTTAACTCTAGATTTTGTAAGTGGGCCTAACTAACTGGGGCCTAGTTGTAGTGGTTCTATTCAATTCCGAATCAAACTTGGATAGCTCGTAGTCGGATAATAGAAGCGTCAAAGATGACAGCTAAAACGTAAAATTGAAGCGGAATCGAATCACGTTAAGACGTCATGGTAAGGCCCCTGTATTACCTTAGGCACAGAAGAGCAACCACATTTGCATGCCTCTTGATTTACACGTCTAACTCTTAACACCTTTGGCCTTCGCTGAGGTAGCGAGCGCTAATCCGCTTAGCGATCAAGCCTGGCTCCAATTACATCGCACGGACACCGCTTTAAGCGCTGACATCGCTAACCTGCTCTAATCCCTTCAGGTTGCCAATAAGTCTAATTGGTTTCTTAGATAACGGAATGTTAGTTAGGTTGAACTTGAAATGATCGTTCCGTCAATTCAGTTTTATGCATTTTACTCTCTTTAAACTTAAAAAATAGTAAAACTACGAGATCTGGCAACACAAAGCAAATTAACAAGCGCCTGCAGTTTCACAATAAAACTGCGGAGCTGATAAAATCTCTCGACTCGTGAAATTTCGTCGCAATTTTACGATGAGGTGCTTCGCTATGATCGAAGATGGCTGACGTCTGGCCAGCAGGGTTGCCAGCTTTTACATTGTTGACGAGATGACTACGCAGCTTAGTAACAAAAGTGAAACGGTAGGAAAGAGGATTTATTTAGTGCAAATGCTTAAAAGCTACTTAAAGGTAAATTATGTTAAATTTCTAAACGACACTGAAAATTAGAACACATAGAAAAATCCGAAAAGTAAAAGCTATGGCCGGGAATCGAACCCGGGTCCTCGTCATTCCGTGACGCGTGCTATAGCACCCCTACACCACCCATAAACCAACCCATAAATGACGTGAATAAACTTTTGATCAAATATCCAGGGGGGTTATTGTCTAACTCGCTCGCAATCGCCATCGTGTTCATTTTGACAGTTCATGTATGGGCCGACAATTGGCATCGGAATCAGCTAGCTGTCACATTCATACCAGAACTGTCAAAATGAACGCGATGGCGATCGCGAGCGAGTTAGACAATAAAGCCTACAGGTATGAATCACATTTCACTGTTAGGTTAGGGCTATAAATGAATGAGCACCATTTCGTACATAACATTGTGTCGGAAGTGAGTTTGATAATTTGATGGAGAAGTATCGAGTAATGGCTCGGCTGAATGATTTGTCAAACTGTGTGAAAAAGAAAGAAAAAAAATCATAACCATAGGACTTACAATTTTCAAAATTTTTTGTTGGTTATGTATGTATGTATGTATAACTCTTTATTGTACATAAAACACATTAATTTTACAGATAATGAGACAAATAGATGTACAAAGGCGAACTTATCCCTTAAAGGGATCTCTTCCAGTTAACCTTCGAACGATTGACAGGACAACAGAAATCAGAGTATAGAGAGTAGACATACTAGAAAGCTAGAAGAGCAATGACCCTAATTTAAACCTAAACTAATAAAGCACTAACATAATAATAATACACCTACATAACAATACAGGTACACCCTAATACATATAAAAATAAATAAATATACGATAAACTAATATATGTCAGAAATACACTACATAATAATATAACCTACATATTAAGCTATATATACACTATATATACACACACACGAAACACACAAAGTCCACTCAAGAAGACTCATCAAGCCAATACTTCCTTAGGCGATTTCGTAGGGCGGCAACCGACTGCGACTGCCTGATCTCAACAGGTAAACGATTCCACAGTCTAACAGCGTGCACGGAAAAGGACTTGGAGTAGGTTTTCGATTTGGAGACAGGAAACGCAAGAGATAGATTACTACTCGACCGCAATCGGTTCTCGGAACCAACGGCCAAGTAACTAAATCTATCTGAAAGGTAGGATGGGGACTGGGGTTTAAAAAGGACGTTAAAAAGCAACGACAAGATGTGGACATTCCGCCGAAGACGAATCGGCAGCCACTTCAGCTGAGCGCGGAAAGAGGATACGTGGTCATACTTACGCAGGCCAAATATATAGCGTATGCAGACATTTTGTAGACGCTCAAGCTTGTCAAGCAGCTGCTCGGAAAGGTCAAGATAGGCTATGTCGCCATAATCAAGAAGAGGGAGAAGGAGAGATTGTGCTAGAGTTATCTTGGTGTGAAGAGGGAGAAAATTTTGCAGGCGCCTGAGAGAATGGGCAAAGAGCTTCCGGCTGACCTCGGAGACATGAGCCGACCAGGAAAGCGTCTGATCCATGATGACACCCAAATTTCTGACAGTGGATGAGAGAGGAATAGAAGTTCCGTCAAAAACTAATTCGGGCAACACCAGGCCAGACAGCTTTGAGATGAAATGAGGACTTCCAACAACAATTGCCTGCGACTTCCCAGCATTCACTTTTAACCCGAAATCCGCCGCCCAAACCCGTATGGCCTCGAGATCAGCGTTAACGCGGTTAATCAAGTTAGGGAAATCATCAAAATCTGCCGCCGCATAAATTTGCAGGTCATCAGCATAAAGGTGGTAGCTAGAGTGTAGAGACGCCGTTATACCGTTTATGAAAACAGAAAATAGAAGAGGAGAAAGCACTGCCCCCTGGGGGACACCAGCAGTGAGAATGTTCCACTCAGACTGAGCATCATCTAATATAGGTTATATAGCTGTAACTACACATGCTTAGCAAAACCATGCTCTATTTATTAATGTTATTTATTTATTTATTTATTTATAAGCCTTTTTTATTCCGAATTCGCTACAATTTCAGTAAGTACATGTTGTTGTTGTTGTTATTGTTGTTTATTAATGTTATTATTAAACGGGGTGCTGGACGGGGTTTGAAGTCGCGTTCCCAGTTAAATAAGAGTGACAAATCTCCAAAAAGGTATTTCCAATTATATCTTGCCAACTAGTTTTTTTGTCATCCCTGTGACTGCATCGTCGGGAATCCAGACGAGAACTATGGGTGATTTTCCACTGCACCGCATTTAAAATCAAATTCTATTTTAAACGTTTTAATCCGTCCTATATGAAATTCTTTATAGTGCACCTCTGGTTTTTCTTTGTCTTCTAAGCTTAAGTACAGCAGATAGTTCGCTGTCGTAAAATAAATTGAAGTATTAGTTTAATGGCATCTCTGGCTCCGTTCTTTAGTGGTTTAAAATTTAATATACAAATTGATTTTTTTAAACCCAAAGCGATACTTAAAACAGTAAAATTGCGCTTTGCTGCAGAATTTTATAAACAGCGAGTTATGTAATTAAAATATTCGACGTTATTAAAGCAGTCGTAAATTCTAAATGAAGGAGTAATTTTCTAAAGAACTGCAGTGTAAATATGGTGGAAAACTTGAGGCGTTGAGTGGTTGCGTAGTTTTATATTTTTCAACGTGAATAGTACAATCACAACAGCATAATATTATATCATACATACATGCTCGTCGGTTTCGGGTACTCTTGACCTGGCCTTTTTCCAAAACGTCCCTAATTAATGATGAATGATGATGATGTAATGTATGAAGAGATTGATGAATGTGGACGAAGCGAAAGAGGTATGTCAGGATCGTAGCAAGTGGAACAAAGTAGTCTCTGCCTACCCCTGTGGGAAAGAGGCGTGACGATATGTATGTATGTATGTATGTATAATATTATAGGCACATCAGTACAGAAAGTGAAGCTAGAATATAGTTTGAAAATTCTAAAGATGCACTAGACATAAATAAATAGTTGGAAAAAGGTATTGCAGTTCTAGACGATAAACAAGAGAGAAGAGAAGATTTCAAAACTAAACTGAAGCAAGTTAATATTTACTCAGAACTTATTGTTTGAGTAACAGTACTTTGTTAGTATCCGGTATCCATTGAAAGCAAAATAGTTTGTCTTAAGAAGAAAGGTGCTAGCACAACTCTTCTGTCTCTTTACAACACCATTGCCACTCTTTAAAAGAAGTGACTGTACCTTTAAGAAATATTTCAAATCACTACATAGTTTAAAACAAAGTCGCTTTCCGCTGCCTGTTTGTCTGTCTGTCTGTTCCTATGTAGGTATGATTAGATCTTTAAAACTACGCAACTGATTTTGATACGTGTTTTTTTTATAGATAGAGTAAGGGTGCGACCAAACTGCCGGGTATACGCAGTGATGTGTCGTATGCGTCACGTTTTCTCACCGTTTCTTTATACATTTTGTTGCGATTCCGTAACGTCACCGTTTTTTAAGCGGCGGTGTGGTCGCACCTTGATTCAAGAGGAAGGTTTATAACGTATAACTACTCATACAGAATAGTTATCTACAAATTGAAGTTTTTTAATAGCCAATTTTCAACCATTTCACCATTTTATGAATTAAATGAACGGTGTCATGAAAATTAAAAAAAAAACCTAATCTGTACCTCTGGAACCTGAGACCTGAAACCAGATTGAGCCATTTGCAATGAACCATCAAATGATTACATATTTTGTAAGATATCAAGACTTCTTAATAACTCAAAACGAGTAGATTAACACTCATACCCAACCTTTAGTGGAACGCGAAAGCCGTCTTAAAATTACTACTTAAGAAGCACATTAAGTGGTGGATTGTCAACCGTATCGTGGGTTATTAAGAGTCGGGTCGGATTACCGGCACCCGCTCGAGTGGTCGCAATATGTCGGCCGGCCTTTCATAAAATATTTCAGGCTTTGTGTGCAACAAAAGGACACCCAGGGAGGCTGTAAAGGAATTCATTTTGGAGGCATTATATATATCCTGAAGTGTCGCTGGAGATAAAGATACGGTCGTCTTGGGGTGAATCCTGTTGGACGAATTCGAATCCGTGGACGCATACAATGCTTAATTCGAATCGGGGTAGTCATAGCTCCACAAAAAAATAGTTATTATTATTCTGGTGGCGTTTCTATGAAATCATTGGCTATGTTTTTCGACTTGTCTTTAAGAAAGCTAGCAGCTTTGGCCCTTGGTTGATATTCGTTAATCAACGGAACAACATGTACAGAACTAAGTTACAAGTCTGTTCCGGTATGTGTGTTGGCATTAATTTCAGTTCTATCTAGAAACAATTTATTTTAGCACATACTTGCTCCTAATTCTACTTTCTACTTGTCGCCGTTAACTCCGCACAATCTTGTTGTTCAGAGACACAGCACAAAAGATTAGCTCGAGAAATGCTAATACGAGTTGTACAGTTACCATGACAATGGAGTCGGACCCGCTCGGAAGGTTTGTTTGAGGAAATTCAGTGTTTGTTGGGTTTAGACAATACCTTATTGAAGTCTGTTTCTGTACTCACGAGCAAAAATAAGGTGTCGCTTCCCATAAAAAGATGTATAAAAGTAACCGTTCTTTTTGCCAGGTCAAAAGTTCCCGAAACCGACGAGCATGTATGAAGAGGTTGATGAATGTGGATGAAGCAAAAGAGGTATGTCAGGATCGTAGCAAGTGGAACAAAGTAGTCTCTGCCTACCCCTGTGGGAAAGAGGCGTGACGATATGTAATGTATGTATGTTCTTTTTGCTCATCAGTGTATATTCAAACCCTGATTATACTTACCTAGATTTTTCGGATTTTGATTCGAGTTTAGCTAGGGTCACTGTTAATTTCTAAACGACACTGAAAATTAGAACACATAGAAAAATCCGAAAAGTAAAGCTATGGCCGGTAATCGAACCCGGGTCCTCGTCATTCCGTGACGCGTGCTATACCCCTACATCACCCATAGCAGGTAACCACTGGGTCACTGTTGTCAATGTTGAGCCACTTGCCATTTTTCTTAATTTAGCCGTATAATGCAAATCTTTATGAGTAGTGTGCCTAAACTGCGCCCGATTTGCTTTACGCGACTAAATTATGACAAGAGTCAAGTGGCTCATCATTTCTGGTTGGCGACTGTACTTACATCAATGTTGTATGAAAAACTTCCGAACTTAAAAGCAACTCTGTCTCAAATTTTGAATGAAATAATAATTTGTGTAAAAGATCCAAAACATTTCAACAATCGTTTACTTGCTTAGAGAACACAAATTACTACGCATCTAGTATCAAACGCAACATTTTGCTTGCTTAGACTATGTTACTAGAAGCATTGTTCAGTTCATTAACAATGTTGTCATCATTAATTGGATTTGAGTCTTCAAGATTACCTTCACCTAAGCCTGACTTATTGTCATAATCAAGGTGGGTCAGTAAGACCATCTTTGCCGCTTAAACCTGTAATTGAATTTATAATGGCGAGTGCGGGTAGTTAGCCCTAGCAAGGGTTAAAGGCTTTGGGTGAGGTTTTAATGGAGAACAGTTTCTTGGAGGCTTTGAGTAAGTATTATAGTAACGAGCTTGCGGTTGGCTTAGTTAATGGAGACGTAAGGGTCGGAGGTGGTGACGACGACGGCTCTGTAGTAAATATTTGTGTCGTGGACCGAGTGTAAAGACGATATTCCACATAACTGTCAAAATAGAGTTCAATAGTATTTAAACATTGAATTAGAATAAACAACCCACGTATTAATCGATTAATCACACGTAGATACAAGAATAATTCAATATTATGCCAAAAATGCCTGACATCACGTTGAAAATGAGCTGATATTCTTCAAACTGCTGGACCGATTTTTACTAAACATGGCTAAGAACCTCGTCACCTTGTACTCCTGACTTGCCCTTTTTTCAAAACGACTCCTAATTGGTTCAGGAACGTCCGTCTAGGCCTTCCCCTCCCAACGCAAGCATTCACACTCCCCATATAGATCTGTTTAGTTAGTCTACTTTCATCCATCCTCTCTACGTGACCAAACCAACTAAGCATAACTCCTTTCTATCCTAGTCACTAATATCTTCTTTCACACCAGATTTTTTATGATTATTTTGATATTAATAAAATAGGCTTTTCCATCGCGTTAACCTGAAGCTGCAATTTCTGTAAGACTTTACTGTTATTCTAACTATCGATAACATCGACAGTATCGATAGGCTTTATCAATATATTATGGCATTTATCGATTAAAATCATCGATAGGGAAATTATCGTTTTTGCTGTAGCTCTACTATGATATCATCCGTTTCTCTGTCTTAATTCACTCCACCCCTCAATCACGCCAGGTTTACTTTAAAATTCTGCCCAAGTCCCCCCTATTGCAGCCGGTACCTTTCTCGGACTCAATTGCCCTAGCACGACTCGTGAATATGCAAAAGCGGTGGCTAAGTGTTCATGCTAATACCGGCGGTGGGAGAACCATTGTCTTTGAATATTCTGGGGTTTAGCGGTTAGGCCCGACTTAGAGTTGAGTGCCGGTTCGGTTTTGGTCTATCAGTTTAAAGCAAATTGATAAACTTAATTTGGTCCTTCGTGAAGGATAGGGCGTCCACCAATGAGGTGGACTGGTGACCTGGTTAAACTCGCGGGTTCACGGTGGATGCAAGCCGCTTCCAACCGAGGCAACTGGTGGTCTAATGTCCAACAGTGGAAGTCCTATGGCTGATCATCAGATTACGAAGATGTTCTATCTTCTTCTTCAAGTGCCTCTCCAACTAGTGTAGGTCAACTATTAGTTAAAAAGAGAAGGCTTTTGCCTGCGAGCCTAAAAAGATGTTCTATAAACGATCCTAATGGTTTGGTTTAGAGTTCCGTACGAAGAAGGTGACCAACGGGATCGGAACTCCATTGCTCGTTCGTCCATCTGTTTTAACTTTGGTTAACTTGGTTAACAAAAAATTCGTTCTATTCTGAAATGAAATGAAATGAAATGAGTTTATTTTGCTGGAACATACACGGGTGTTACTTATTTATACATGTCAGTTGGATACAGTTACATGAATGCATGCTCCGCCACAATATGGCACGCAAAAGTCTTAAGTAATCTAAATAATTAATTATAATATTAAATGGTGAAAAAATGCTAAAATGTCAAAATGTTCATGGTGAAAGTAATTATAATATCATAATCAAACTAATCATATAATTTGTCAAAATATTCATTTAGACTGTAAAATGGTCGTACAAGCAAAAAAGATTTTAATTTCTTAGAAAATTCACACACATTATTACATTGCTTTATGTCTTCATTCAAATGATTATATATTTTAATTCCGTTAAATTCAATACTTTTTTTAAATTGTACATAGTTCTTAGACTTAGGGAGCTGGATATCAAAATTAGATTTTAATCTACGTGGCCTATTATTAGTCTTGTATGCAAATCTAAACCTATTTTTGAAAATAAAAATAGACACCAGATAAATATACAGGGATATCACAGTTAGTATTCCATTCTACTAGAACAAATTAATAAATGTACTAGAAATGTAGTTTGTTAGCAAAAGTTGTTTCAACATCAACGTCCAATCAACTCGGCATATTCTAACCTAAGCTCATTAAATTTCGGTTCATTTAATACCACCACAAGTCGACATCTGACCGCTTCCTTATTTGGGCACAGTTTGAGGCTCACCGCGGTTCCGAGCGTCATGGACCGACTAATTTTATTACCCCCTCCATTAGTGTGATTGCACCTTCCTTCAAATGCAGTGGATACGTAATTTCCCCAGTTTACATTATCCCAAATGTCTTCAACAACTTAAGTAATTATGTGGCGGGTGCAAAGCTCCAATTTCAACTGTTTTTGTTGTCCCCGCTAATGTAATGGACCCCTTTGTCCTGTATCTACTGCTTCGTACAAATGTTTGTATGAGTTAGTCTATACTGACGAGCAAAAATAGCGGGTCACTTGTCATACAAAGTTCTTTGAAATGCGACCAGTTATTTTTGCTCGTGAGTATATTTCAAAACTTGTGAGTAGATCAATGTATGTAAACGTTTATCAACTACTAGCGGTTGCTCGCGACTCTATCTGCGTAGAACTCTCTTGTCCTATCCCGCGGGAACTATGCGATTTTCCGGGATAAAATCTATCCTATGTCCCGGGATTGAAACTATCTCTGTATCTAATTTCATTAAAAGCTTAGGCGTGAAAGTGTAACAGACAGACAGAGATACCTTCGCATTTATGATATTAGTAGGGATGATTAAAACATTCTGAAAAAATACAGGGCTACTAACCCAATCACCTGCTAAAATATTCTGGAACTATTTTAAAAGACGTGTTTTTTATTTATTTATTTATAAGCCTTTTTATTCCGAACTCTCTACAATTTCAGTACCTAGGTAGGTACATGTTGTTGTTGTTGCTATTGTCGTTTTTTATTTATTAAATTGTCGCGTTATTCGGCGTGCCTCATGGCATAGGCCTCCGCCGTATACTGGAGGGTTTGGGCTATAGTTCCCACGCGCGCCCAGTGCGGATTGGGAACTTAACACACACCATTGAATTTCTTCGCAGATGTGTGCAGGTTTCCTCACGGTGTTTTCCTTCACCGAAAAGCTCATGGCAAATGTAATTTTTGCACATAAATTCCGAAAAACTCAGAGGTGCGAGCCCGGGATTTGAACCCACGACGCTCTGCTTGAGTTGAGAGGGCACAGGTCAAACCACTAGGCTACCATGGCTTTAAGTTTCTTCATACATTTTGTTGCGATTCCGTAACGTCACCGTTTTTTAAGCGGCCCGTCTGTTACCTACTTTAAAAGTCCTTCGCGTCGCTTCTTTGCCCATTATACCCGACCGCTGGGCAATCTTGGTGGACCGTGAATTTACGATCGCCTTGACACAAATATAGCCGTGACCCGTTTCAAACTAGTCTGTGTCCGTCAGCTAATGCACTCCGAACAGCATCGCTAACACAATTACACCTGCCAGCTCGGAGCGCATGTTTGAGTGGACTAGCTTCATAACAATGTGCTAGCTGTCTAAGTTCTGGAATTGCTTATAAGGAGTGCCGGAAAAATTTGCGAACAGCAACAACAGACAAGATATCTGTATACTCGTATACGTACAAGATGTCCTTGAATTAAATCAAAATACTCTATCAGATGGTTGGGCAACTTGGACTGCACACCCCTATATCTATCTGTTTTTGCCCTGTTTGTTTGTGTCAAACTTCGATCTCTCATAAAATTTCATTTACTCAGCGGGTTGTCGAATTAGTTTGAATTATTAGCTCTGTGTGCTTAGTATAAGTTTTCGGTCACAGAACACCGTCTCAAAAGCGTTTGCGTTAAAATGTCAAATACTATGAGAACAGAGAGCCTCTAGTGTAAGTTTTCACACGAAAAACGTCTCGAACGCGTTCAAGTAAACGTCTCAATTACTATGGAAAAATTGGCAGCGCCACTTGCGGCTGGAAACGGCAACAAACTATTCCCATAGTATTTGACATTTTAACGCAAACGCGGTCGAGACGTGTTCTGTGACCGAAAAGTTACACTAAACACACAGTTTGTTGCCGTTTCGATCCGCAGGTGGCGCTGCTAAATTTTCCATAGTAAATGAGACGTTTACGTGAACGCGTTCGAGACGTTTGTTCGTGTGAAAACTACACTAGAGGCTCTGCAAACGTTTCTAGTATTTTTAAATCACAGTTGACGAATGTTATCGTACATTGATCGATATTCAAAGTGCACCGAGTCAGAAGCCGGACTAAATTTGAATCATAAACAGCGATCGGGGAAGTTGCCACTCGGGGTGAATGACCTCAATCATTATGCTAGTATGAAAATTGCGGGATTTATATGGATAAAGGACACGTAAAAATAACACGTATTTTAGTGACAAACAACATCCCGATATGACTGTTGAAATTAAAGTAGATAATAGCTTTTTAATGTAACACCTAAAAAATAAAATAAATACATTTTTGTACATTTTTTTGTAGAATCATTCCTATTATTTTATATCATAACAGAAATATTACGGAATAATTCTGAGTGTATAATATAACTTCAGAAACACGTTGAGATTAGCGGTTTTACGTTACCCGTAGCACATTCGCTTAACAAAGGAACATAAATTCTTATGCGGAGTGAAATTGTTACCTCGGGGAGACAACTAAATCCGGTCTGATCTTAGAATTTGATCTTAGCACCTTTACGGGGATTATTTGAAATTCGAACTCAAAGGCGGATTGCTGGGGAGGGAGGGATTCGTGGGATATAGTGTATGGGTGCAGGATCGAACCCATCAGAATGGAACCGTTTCACAATGAATTTTATCAAGACGGTGATAAGTATTGGTAAAACGCTCTTTAAATAATAACGGTGAAAAGGTGCCATTTTATTGTTTTAAACGCTGTCAGAAGTGAAAAAAAAAACACATTGAAACAATAACACATTAAAAATACGCGAATGTCTTTGTAATAATGCAAATTAAATATAATTGTAGAACTTGAAAGTCCCCGGTTTAGTTTAGCTTTTAACAGAACAAAATAACATCACTTTGTATGCAAAATATTCATTTATTCAGAAAAACCCGCAAAACACAAAGGCTTTCAAACAGCTAAGGCTATGCCTTAGAGGCACAGATCGAAATATAATCTCTTTCTCTCCAGCCTATATACGTCCGACTGCTGGGCACAGGTCTCCTCTCAGAATGAGAGGGCTTGGGTTATATAGTTCCCACGCGGGCCCAGTGCGGATTGGGAACTTCACACACACCATTGAATTGCTTTGCAGTTGTGTGCAGGTTTCCTCACGATGTTTTCTTTCACCGAAAAGCTCGTGGTAAATCTCTAATGAGATATCGCACATAAATTCCGAAAAACTCAGGGGTGCGAGCCCGGGATTCGAACCCACGACCTTCTGCTTGAGAGGCCACAGGTCAAACTACTAGGCTACCACGGCTTTTTGAAATATAATAATATACTTTAAAACAACAATAGCATCTTTGTTATTTGTTAAAATAATACTGTTAAAACTAGTACGGATATCGAATATTTTACCAACATAATAATTGATACTTTCAGCATTCTGATTGAAAACTTACTAAGTACTAAATGGAATCTGTAGACAGTTTTTTTTTTCTACTAATTCGCGAAGAGAATAATTTAGCTTTTAACGCTTTTTACCAGCTGTTCAGAATCGAATGTTTTTTAGGTTCCTTCTCCAAAGAGTGTATAACAGGACCCTCCTACTGAACTTCTGCCTTCTGTATTTTTGTCTGTACGTATTAAACTATAATTTATGCAGGCAATTCGCACAGGCCGCTATAAAACAAGTAATAAAAATAAATCAGTCTCAAATCAAAAGGGGTAACATACAAATAACCTATTTATTCAGCACGGTAGCACCTAACGTCAAATTAACCAAAACAATTCCTTCTTTGCCCACCGCTCTCTCCAAGGCGTGCCCTGAGCCTTCCTTCTTCTAAAGTAAGCTGAATAATTTATACTACTTAACAGGGATTAATATGTCCCGGGGGCGTTAGAATATCATCCCCTTGCTTAACTGATTCCGTCAAAGCCCGTATTGAATTAACTTACATGAGGAATAGTTAATTTTGGGATGAGTTGGTTTAGGAGAAATTTGATATAATGGGGCGTGCGAGCGAAACTGTATTATGATATCTAGTCGGGACGAGAGCATGTTCAATATTAAGATAACTAATAAGGATCGTATACTGCTACAACTTTGCCACACTGCCTCAACACTGCCTCACTGGTTTGGGGAGGGATTATCAGCTTTTGTTAAGGTTTACTAACCATCTTTTCATCAACTACTACAGTGGGCAAAGATGGTAACGTTTAAAATTAGTTTCAAATCACTTATCAAATTATGCGTTGTGTTGTGAAGGTAAACATTATGAAAAATCTGTAGATTCTTGCGAAACTATTCAATGGTGTGTTAAGATTCCAATGCATATTGGGTCTGATTGGGTATTATAACAAAACATTATGGTCACGGGCTTCAATTATAACTACTACTGACGAGAAAAAATAACAGGTCGCTTTTCATACAACTTCATTTTATGCCCGACAGTGAATTTATCCCTGTGGCAACTAACCTTGAGGTAGTTAACGTCAAATCAAAACCCATGGCAAGCGACCCGATTTTGGTCGCTTTGGCGTGTGTTTTGGCGACGTCTGCCAGAGCCTGGGGCAAGTCACTGCCGAAGGGGACTTTGGATCGCCAACCAAAAAGGTTTTATTGAGTTAACAACCAAAAAGGTTAAGGACTGCTAGAGGCCCTGTAGGCACACCAAAAGAAATGCACATAAATGTATTGAGTGTTAAAATTGTATACGTCAGTCTGGCGACAGTTATCATTATCACGGTCCCCGGCAGCTGACGGCAGGAAATAGAGCTCGCACCTCGCTTACCGCGACATCGACTGGAAAATGACGGCAGAAATAAATGGCACAGAAAATTGTATTAACACTGAAACGGAAAAGTGTGACGTCGAAAAAAGCGAGTTGATACTTGTAATGATGCGACACTAAATTGTGTTCCGACGATACGGTCCGAAATGATTTCGTGCGACGTTTTTGCAAATGCTGCTTTTTGAAATATGTATTGAAAAATAAAAAAACACCGGGTACCTATCCGGGACGGCCGGCAGGAGTGAAAACTATACACACGCACACACGCGCTAAAAGAAAAAAAAAGAAAAAGAAATAAAATACACGAGATTTTAACTGCGGTCACCTGAGAGAACACTGTTATTCTACACCTTATACCACTAGGCCAAACGCACATACGTTAAAGCGACGAAATCAACGTACACTTCAAAAATCGAACGCGAGTCTAGCTTCATTCGTATTTCAAAATAAGCTCTTAGAGGATCCTGGTACTTAAACTCTCCCTCTGTCTTAAGCCTGACGCGAATTTAACATTTTTTTGCCCATTACAAAAAGTGCCCAATGTCGCTAATAAAGTTTTCACTTAAAAAAACAGATACATACCAACCTAAATCGAAATTTTTTACAGGTTTCGGCGAGTATAAAAGAAAAAGAAGCATCACTCCTTTAAATTAAAAGTGTGACTTACTTAGTGTGTTATTCAGACTCACAACGTGTAAGAAAAATGGTCTAGTCTATTTTGCCCTGAGTATACAATACACATCTTTTCATACGATTCATCAATACAAAACCTACTATTCAATATTCATCTGTGATTGTATTCATTACATTACATTTAATATTATAATTAGATTGCAAAAATTTACAGGGGTTTTTCGATCGACTAACCTTACGGAGTTTTTCTAAAAGATCGAATTCGTAACGAAGTGATCCGACAGAGAACCAAAGTTATCGACATTGCCCATCGCATTAGCACGCTGAAGTGGCAATGGGCCGGTCATCTAACCCGAAGAACCGATAACCGTTGGGGTAGACGAGTTCTTGAGTGGAGACCACGGATCGGCAAACGTAGCGTAGGACGTCCTCAAATTCGGTGGAGCGAGGATCTTCGCCAGGCGGCTGGCACGAGCTGGATGAGAGTGGCCGAGGATCGTGCTCAGTGGCGTGCCATGGGAGAGGCCTATGTCCAGCAGTGGACGAATATAGGCTGATGATGATGATGATGAAACTTACGGGGTGGGGTTATCAAATACTGAAAATGCCTTTTGAATTGTGATCCAGTATCACAAAGATAGCAACTATAGCAAGTGAACAACAGCTACTCTGAAACCAGTCAAACATTTTAAGTACTTGAATTTGGTATACATCTCCCTACCCTTTTATTATCTAATGCTCTCATATCCCCTTCTCTTTCTAGTGATTCACTAAACTAACCGCTTGCAGTATCAAGTGGTTCAACCTAAGCATCTAAAGGTACTTCTCGTAATATACAGACATTGTATCATCCAAAAATATTTACTAAGTCTCGTTTCAATGTAACGCAAATATTTATTAAAGAAATACTTCATCAGTCCCAAGTATGTGATAAGCTAACTCAACTAAACAAAAGGGTGTCACATTACTCGAAGACAACCCACAATAGACAAGCAGACAGACAGATACTTGACACCTGTTCACATGTAGAAAAAAATCCAGTCAACGAATTCAGAACTGTAGCAGATGAAGTTAAAGGTGAAAATGGGACGGTGGTAGATTCAATAGAAAAAGCAACAAAGGATATAGATGAATGGGATGTTTTTTGGTTTGTTGTCACAACCAGTATTGGTCGGCCACAATGTCGCAGCCAGTTCGAGAGTTATGGCTCTCCTATTGTGATTATACGAGCATTTAGTTGCCTATGTAGATGATTTATTAAATGTTTTGAGTAAACATGTTTTATGCATTGATAAACTATTGGTAACTGATTTATTTGGATGCAGGTAATAGTGGGAATGATTGACTTTGTAAACATGCAAATACGACGGTAACAAAGTAAATAAAGTTAAACTAAGAGCATTCCCAATAAATTGAAAAGATGTTTGTAGGTAGGGGTATATTAGTTTTTAGTTTCGTATCATTTACAATTGTTCCAAAATATTTCAGCAGATGGTTGGATTCTTCCATGCTGGCCTAGGAGTAAGGGAAAACATAGATTATACCAGTTGCTTCTCTTCCTGCGCAGATGGTAAAAGCCCATCGAGGGAATGGGCGAGAATCTTAGAAATCATGTTATAGGCGATGTGGCTGGCAACCCATCATTGCACTATTTTGATTCCCCATTCCACCTATACGCCTACAATTATGCTAAACGTGGCTTTTGAGTCTTGTAACCTTTGGCTCTATCTAAGGGATATTTCGTGATTGTAAGTAAGTAAATTTTAGAATTAATTTGAAAAATAATCGTGACCTCGCAAGTCAGATGAAAGTCTTCGTCTATGTTCATGCATGGCATCAAATTCCGTGCATTAGTGCATCGAAAATGCTTCACGCAAGCATTAAGCACCGTTAGCGATTTCTAAACAAACCGCTACTTACCGACCTTCCCCATTTCAATTTTCTTCGAACCGGATCATAAACGTCGGGATGAAAGGGTCCCGTATGTCAGCACTTGGCTGTAATCACGTCGTTCAAGTCGTAAAGTTTTACCGTGCCTGACACGTGCTCGTCGACACGTCTTGTGCCCGATCGACACATTGTGCCATCTGATTCGTTTGAATGTGAAAGTGCTTTGTCAGATGTGTCAGTGATGCGAGCGTTAGTTCCCTTAACTGCGTCGTTTAGACGAACTGCCTCTATTTCTTTTATTCCGGGTCCATTTTTGTCCTATAATTTTCGTTGGTCATAATAATCGTTAGTCATATTTTTTTTAGTCATAACACATGAAATCGTGCATTTTCAGAAATTTTGGAAAAGCCATCAGAATACAGTAGGTTAGGTTAGATTGGTGTATCAATTCTGAAAAAAAAACACAGTTTCAGAAATAAAACGCTTTATTATTAACGAAAATTATGACAAACTGTACATTTGGAACTTCAATTTTATGGGACAATATATAGATCCGATTTATTCACAGATTTTACTGGCTGGCATTGGTTTCAAATTATCACTTTCTGTGTAACATTTTATTTATATACTGACCAGTGATTGACCCCTATCAATAATCCTCTATTAATAATTATCTATATCATACTTTTTCAAGTACCTAGGTAATAATTACAACAAACCGGATAACTCATGTATAAGAGCCGAAGGAATGCTCCGACAATTTTTTCGGACTATTGCCACGCGAGCAGAGCGTTGGCGCGCAGTGTTCGTTTCGCTGCCGCCGGGGCGAGCGCACTCTGATGAAGGACTACGGAATAGTCCAAAACAATGTCGGAGCAGTCTTTCGGCTTTTATACGTGAGTTATCCGGTTTGTTGTAATTATGTGTGAGTCTTATGGTAGTTTCATACCTAGGTAATCTTTATTCGCATCTAAAACCAGCAATTAATCTTAAAATGTTTGAGAAACAATAAGTTATATTTAGACTAAAAGCCGCTGTATTACGAAACAAGACAGCGGTGGATCTGGTGAAAGTGGTTGTAAAGTCAGTTAGATTTACGATTCAACTGTGCACAACAATTAATTTATGCCTCCGATCTTGGGATACGGACAGTCAGATACAAGCAAATACCAATTAACGGGAGAAATTAAATCGTAGGCAGCTTAGATCCTGCTGATGATAGACAAGCCTCTTTGACACAAACTCTTTTTTGATAGTACGTATGGAAATGTAGAGGAGGCCTATATCCGAAGACGAACGAACTAAAGGCTGCTAAAGATAAAGAGATAGATAGAGGTTCACAAAATGTATAACTGAGTCCTGTGTTTATAACTGAGGGACGTTTATAGGGTGGAAATGATGATGATGATGATGTGTTTTTGACTATTATGCATTACCACTGCTGAACTTTACTTATCTTGTGTATTGTATCGTATATTGTATCTTTCACTTACACATTTTCCTAAACGAAACCACCAAGTTTGACGGTAGCTATAAAAAAGCTATAATGTTATGTTCAAGGGAAATTCCTCATAAAAAACGGAAGTATTAAATATGCCTGCGTTTCTTTATCCTAATCCATTTTGGGCATAAGTTTTCTGTATTTTAGTAACACAAAACAATTTTTTGGTTTATCCTAAAAATTATTGACCAAATGATCATTTGACAAAATTATCATTTAACAAACTTTATATATCTGATAAACCGTAAACTTTTTTAAAAACTTATAAAACAAACCTAACCTAACCTAATGTGAGCCACGCATAAAGGTTTTAAGATGTTTACAAAAGTTCACGTTTTATAACATATTTAAATTTTGTCAAATGATCATTTTGTAAAATGATGCTTTTGTCAATAATTTTTAGGTCAAATGGAAGGACACCCAATTTTTTACTTATTTCAGAGAATCGAACAACATCCTTACAAATCTATCGCAAGGTGCGGGTATTCTCAAACCCAATCCGAATAAAGCGGGTATTCTCAAAGCCGATAGAGAAATGTGTGAAAATAGCTTCGATATGCAGCCGGGCGTGTAACTAAACTAAGCAGGGCAGAAAATTGTGCGGCTACTTATTGGGCCCAAGAGATATGGCAATGGGGTTATCTGGCGTTTCTATTTAGTAGTTGAGGACTTCTGAATTGATTTTGGGAATGCAAAGATTAATAAAATGCAATACAAATTAGAACAGGAACAAATTGACGAAGTGGGCACTTTGCTAAACAAAATCGAAGTGTCAGACAGCTGGCTGTTGCAAGTAGCGAAGTAGCAAGGTCAGGTTTTTTGTTCAAAACGATCAATAAAATCAATTGTAATAAAAAAAAAAACCTTTAAAAAACTACAATATTCTTGATTAAAACGTAGACTAAGTATGATATTAATGAGTGAAGTTCCCACGAGATGCAGTTAGTTACTTACAAGCGAATATTAACAAATAAAAAGAGCTAATTTATTTATTTATTTATTTATTTATTTATAAGCCTTTTTATTCTGAATTCGCTACAATTTCAGTAATTAAATACATGTTGTTGTTGTTGTTATTGTGTTTTTTTTTTTAATTAAATTGTCGCGTAATATGGCGTGCCTCATGGCATGGGCCTCCTCCGTGTAGTGGAAGGTTTGGGCTATAGTTCCCACGCGCGCCCAGTGCGGATTGGGAACTTAACACACACCATTGAATTTCTTCGCAGATGTGTGCAGGTTTCCTCACGATGTTTTTCCTTCACCGAAAACCGAAAAGCTCATAGCAAATTACAAATGTAATTTTCGCACATAAATTCCGAAAAACTCAGAGGTGCGAGCCCGGGATTTGAACCCACGACGCTCTGCTTGAGAGGCCACGGGTCAAACCACTAGGCTACCCCGGCTTTTTATTTATATGGGGAGTGTGAATGGGTGCGTTGGGAGGGGAAGGCCTAGGAGGACGTTCCGTGATCAAATTGGGGACGTTTTGGAAAAAGGCCAGGTCAAGAGTACCCGAAACCGACGAGCAGCAAGTGGAACAAAGTAGTCTCTGCCTACCCCTGTGGGAAAGAGGCGTGACGATATGTATGTATGTATGTAAATAATGAACATTTCATTATTTGTTATAGCAAACTCAAACATTCATTGCACGCCCGCAACAACCGCTAAACCAATTTAAGCGTCCAACTCATTTTGGTATTTCGCAGACCTTGAAAACTTTCTCATTGGCTCGATCATCCAAACATTTGCACCAACGTTGGCTTCTATCCTAAAATACCGACGATGTCGAGCGCCCGTAAATTATCGAGTGATTGACGGAGCGCGCGACAGTGTCACACGCCGCGTAGCACCATAAATGCTTGTAAATAGGGCTGGTTTACTTCACCTTATTGTGCAGAGGCTGCTGTTAATGGTCATACACGCGTAAGAATTATTAGAACGTAGTTGCGCACCAAAAGCGGTGAAAATCCATAAATTACGAATAAAATGGCCATCAACAAAGTTCTGAACCTTTTGTCATTACTAAGTTTTCTGTGAGGAAAATTATAAGGTTCACTGATGTTTGACCTAAAAATTATTGACAAATGGTCATTTAACAAACAACATTTCACCAAATGATTAATTGGCAAACGAGACATTTGACAAAATATCATTTACAAAAACTCACTTAGCAAATGATTAATTAGCAAACACTACACTTGGTAAATGTATTAAATAATAAAATGTCAGTTGACCTTTTTCCATTTCACCAAATAATATTTTATGTTTCGCATAACATTGTTAATTTCAAAATTTATCATAGTTGTGTACGGTTTTTTCGGATTGTCAAAAAAAACCCTAACCTAACCTTACCGAGTCGCTCCCGCCGGGATGAGTCTTGCTATAGTGTAAAATATGTTTTTTTAGACCAATAGGTAGTAGTTTTGTCTGATAAATCAGTTGCTAAATGTTCATTTTGTCAAATAATTATTTATGAAATGTAAATTTAACTGTTGATCATTTGGAAAAGTGAGTCATTTGTAAAACGACTAGTAGTAAAATGCGTTTGGTCCGTTTTCGCAGTTGCAGTTTCACAGTTGGCTGCGAAAAAAGAATTATTTTTCGCTGTTTCGAAGTTAATTGGCAAAAAAAGAATTTATTTTCTGTATTCGCAATTGATCAATTGGCGAAAAATTTTTTTCAAAACGTTGTTTGTCAAGTGTAATTTTGCCAAATGACTTTCGGTCAAATGGCAGGACACCAAATTATAAACTAAACAAAAATTACGAACAAACCAAATACGTAATTTAAGAATTAATTAATTACACTACCCGGCCCTAAATTGCACATCGACATCGGTCTTCTCGGCTAATTTCGGCTTCGTAGAGCGTCGTCTCGCTCTTACTTTCGAGACGCCAAATTGTCTCTTTCTAAACACCAAAGTGCAATCTTTATGGCCGGGTTCTATACGTTAGTGGCGATTAATTTACAATAATGGAGTTGAACACAAAGAATTGAAATATACAAATTAAAATGAAGCAATAACCCATATTTTATCTTTGCTAAGATGGTACGCAATTGATAGCACCTAAGCAAAAAAAAACAGGCATTCTCATGATCCCACAAAAACCAAACAATCCCTTTGACGCAGTTGAAAGTGTCGTGTTTTTTGCGTCGCATTCTCGCATCTGTCGAGTGGTCGGAAATAGCCGCCTTGTTAGTCCTTACGTTGTGCGGGGATCTGTACAAATGCGTTTTGAGGGTTCTTTGAAGGTGCAAGTTATAATATTGACAGTGTTTTATGTGGTGAAATCTTTACTTCATAATAATGTATAATTATTGTAGTAGCCTACATTAAGCGATCATCCACAAGCGTCTCTATAGCCTCTAATTCTTGTAAAAAAGAGTCTTGCTTCATTGTTTTAGTCGTCGCTCTTATGAGAGGTTCATCCTGATCGTTTACCTTAGGCTCTGTCTACCCCGTAAAGAATATAGACGTGATTTGTGTAGATGTATGTGGGTATAGATTGGTTATGTTACAATGAAAAAGTAGAAGAGTTGACCAGAGAGTGGCAACGATGTGTCATTTGCAGAGAGCGTAACTTTGGTGCGGATGACGTCATTATGGCGTAAATTCACATATAGGATGCTTTTATATTTGTTATTGTCTCTAACAATCTTCTTTTTAATGACAAGAACTGTCAATTAAAAACACTCTGTTTTAGCTTGACGTTATATGCTTGTCATCGGCACCAAAGTTACGCTCGTTACGTGCGTTTTACGATAAATTTACATTTAAAGTTTTAAAAGAATAACTCGATTGCCATCCGTGTATGTATTTCTTTGCTCAACTTACAAGCCATCTTCAAGCAATGTTGAAGAGCTCCTAGGTGTTCCAGAGTGGAGTCGAAATTTAACGCTCGCAGCGTCTGCCAAGTAATTTATCTAACGTCATACACATGCACTTTCCCACACGCCTTCTACGCTCCGTTTCACGTAACGCGATCTTCTACAACGTCATCGAGTCAGCTTGTTTTGCCTTTTGTGTTTAGAGTGAAAAGAAACGTAGGGGAGATACTATCTGCCCGCCTTTGATAGTGTGAATGTAATGCATTTAAAAGTAGGGGTGGTTTCTGTTAGGTGATTTACGAAAATAACTGGTGAGTGCAAGCTTAATAACAGCCTGGTGCTGTGCTGTTCAAAAGAATTCAAAGCAACAGTTTGAATTTAAATTGTGATGGTTTTGATCTGATAAACTTTTAAACGAGGCCAGAAATCTGTCTATACTGTAGGCTTATTGTCTAACTCGCTCGCAATCGCCATCGCGTTCATTTCGACAGTTCTTGTATGAATGTGACAACTAGCTGATTCCGATGCCAATTGTCAGCCCATACATGAACTGTCAAAATGAACACGATGTCGATTGCGAACGAGTTAGACAATAAGCCTACAGAAATCTCTTGCCTTTCTCTCCTTTGTTTTCCTATTTATAATACAGGATCTCTGAATTTCAAGATAAATAGCCCTGTAAACGTTTTTTAAGATTTTTGAATCATAATTGACAAATTTCCATTCGTTCATTCAAAAACAGAACTAAATTTTGAATCAAAAATAATTGAAATGAAAAATCTTTGTACGGGCGTTCAGTCAAACTAACCTGAACTATACTCACTAGCAAAAATAATGGGGCCCTTCCCATAGAAAGTTGTATAAAAAGTGACCTGTTATTTTTGCTCGTCAGTATACTTTAAGGAAACCTGTATCAGTACTTTAAATTATCTAGCAATCAATTTCGCTGCTAAAAATAGCGCAATAGCCCATCAGCATTCTCCGCCGCCTCGCAGGCGCTTTCGCTAATGCATCTAAACGCTTTAATTTGCCGGTTGCTGCGCGCGCGCCTATAATGAGACGCGGTTCTAGATCAGTACGAGGTAATCACAAGACTATGGGACGGTCGGCCAAATAGGTCACTTTTCATCAACTTCCTATCAAATAAAAACGTTAAAATCGAACTTTCAAGTTGACAGTGACGTCTTATCGATATTATATAGGGTGTAACAAACACCCCATACGATAATTTACTGGAGCTATAGAAGCTTAGAAAAAATGAGACTTAATTCAAGTAACTACTCTGACTTTAATTCTAATTAAACAGACAGATAAAATCGCCAAGCAATCGCAATCGGTCAGGTCAAGAGTACCCGAAACCGACGAGCATGTATGAAGAGATTGATGAATGTGGATGAAGCGAAAGAGGTATGTCGGGATCGTAGCAAGTGGTAAAAGTAGTCTCTGCCTACCCCTCTGGGAAAGAGGCGTGACGGTAGGTATGTATGTATGTGTGTAAAATCGCCAAAGCCAAGCCAATATCGTAAAATTGAGTAAACACTGATTATGCTACACTGAACGCAGTAACGACTTATAATGATGATGAGCCCTAAACGTGCAGCCAGGAAACTAAGCAAGATTACTGGATGCAAGCTCGTGCGTGGCCCTTTAGCAATATTAACGTCTGATTTACATTGATTGCTGGACACTGCCTACTTTTTTGTTTGTATCATTTTGAAGCAGCATTGTACAGCTAAGCATGGCGCCAGTGATGAATTCTCAAAGTCATATTTCAAAGAAATCATTAAGTAGTCTGACTAAATAAGTTTGTTCGAAATCTTGATAACATAATTTTAAAAGCTAACTTTAAAGACAACCTTCAAAACTGGCTTCCAACTTAACCAAACTTTCTGCCTTGAAGACATTTTTACAAAATAAGGCCTTAATTAATTGGAATACTTTGATGAAGTTCCTCAAAGTTGAGCCAAATCTTCAAATTTATAAGTTAATTTAGAACCTAACTCGTGTATTTATATGCAAGAAGCTCGTCTTCAACCTTTTTGTCGGTATCACCAACTCATAATCTAACTCTCATCATCTCCAGTCTATTTCCATCTCTCTGCTCGCCACTTGCCTCCGTTCTAAATGAGACCTATCCTTATTTTTTCCTGTGGTAAGTCTAATTACTAATCAAATGAAACGATCAGGTCAGATGCTAAACGAAGAGTGACTTTACTGAGGCACAAAATGTAAACGAATATTAAATGCTACCCAGCAAAACAAAAATTCATTCAAAAAATTGGATTCCTATCAACTTAACTCGACCCTTTTTCATTCTCAATCCTTCCACATGGTTCTTCACTAATTACGGTTTGATATGCTGCAAAAGGCTTTAATTAGGAATCTGCAAAGTCCCATTGTACTCCACTCATCTGACGCTAGACTGTAATTCAGTGTTACTCTGTAATTTCTTTGAGCGCTTCGTTTAGTTATTATTTATGTTTTCATTTAGTTATTATTTTGTTTAAGTTTTTTTTTTGCAAAATGTTTTGACTCACAGTTGGGTATTAATTAGCTTAGGGTTTCAAAATGCTTTGTCTACTTCGACCATGATGTCTTTTTTCACTACCGTCAGCTATGTAAATTTTACCAGGATTTGTTTTATTTTGCTAGTTGTTTTAGTATTTGCTTTGTGTTGTCATTATTTAAGATTTGTGATGATACTTAAAAGAGAAATAAGAAAGTTACGGTTCTAAAATAAATGTTTAAATTT